>BPTQ01000006.1:303392454-303541264 GCA_019973895.1 Chrysanthemum seticuspe
ACCTTGTCACATTATTTCTGTTTCGGTTAAAAAGGTCCCCTCGTATTAAAGCAAGCCGGAGTACTTCACAAGACGACTGTATCACATGGCCGTAGACAAATGGAAAAGAAAGGTGGTAATTGTGACGTGAATACCGAAGAAGCCGACGACGGTCCATATACTTCTCCAGAAGAGGACAATGGCCCCGCCAGTCCAACCCGTCTAGATTTTAATACCGGAAGTAGAAGACTTTACGGAGAAGCCGAACAAGCGAGGTAGCCATAACTTTACTTTTACACTTACACTATACTATTGTTTGTGATGTGGTTTGATGTTCATGATTGTGTGACAACTTGGATTACCATGCTTTATATTAATCACAAACAATAATTGGTACTTTCATATTATAACAAGCTTAATAAGCAATTTGATACTAAAGATCTAAAGTTTTTAAACGGTAACGTATTCACCCCCCCTATACGTTTCCACAGAACCTTTTGCTACACCAAAATGCCCTTAGGTTTGAGAAATGCCAGGGCAACTTATCAAAGATTGGTAGACTCAACTTTCAAGGGGCAAATTGGCAGAAATTTGGAGGTATATGTTGATGACATGGTGATCAAGAGCAGAAGTGAAGTAGAGTTACTAGCAGACATGGCAGAAACGTTTGATAATCTCCGAAGAATCAACATGAAGCTAAATCCGAAAAAATGTTCGTTCGGAGTCGAAGAAGGGAAATTCCTCGGATACGTGGTTACGTCGGAGGGAATTAGGGCGAATCCAAAAAAACAAAAGCGATAGCCGACATGCAATCACCCCGAACACTCAAGGAAATGCAAAGCCTTAGCGGGAAACTCACAGCCATGAATAGATTCCTCTCCCGATCAGCAGAAAGGGCCTTGCCCTTCTTCAACACATTAAAAAAACATAACAAAAGACAACCAAAACCAATACCGATGGAGCGAACAAGCCGAAGAGGCATTTCAGAAGATGAAGGCCATAATTTTAGATCTGCCCAACCTGACCGCCCCGGTAACAGGAGAAGACCTCTTCATATACCTGGCAGCAGCCGAAGAAGCCATAAGTGCAGTGTTAATGGTGGAAAGAAAAGGTAAACAGATGCCGGTACACTATGTCAGCAGAACACTTCATGAGGCCGAACGAAATTATGCTCCCCTGGAAAAATTGGCTTTGTCTTTATTACACTGTTCCAGGAGACTCAGAAGATACTTTGAAGCCCACCCCATCAAAGTGATCACAGATCAACCCATTCGTGATGTATTGAACAAACCCGAATCCTCAAGAAAACTGATGAAGTACGTCGTAGAGTTGGGAGCATACAAAATCACCTACATCCCGAGGCACGCCGTCAAGGGCCAGGTCTTGGCAGACTTCATAAACGAAATACCAGTCGGCAAAGAGGGGAAACAAGGGAAAAACAAGGAAACATGCAACATCTATACCGCGGAGGAAGAATGGACACTGTTCACGGACGGGGCGTCTAACAAGAAAGGTTCCGGAGCAGGTTTAGTACTGATCAGCCCAGACCAAACGAGTACACTTATGCCCTTCGGCTAAATTTCCCCAGTACCAACAACGAGGCGGAATATGAAGCATTGCTGGTCGGCCTAAGGATAACCAAGGATATGAAAATCCAAGTACTGAGTGTTAAGGTAGACTCCAACCTAGTGTCTAGCCAAATTAACGGAGAGTTCACCACTTATAAGGAGAGCATGGAAAGGTACTTGGCTAAGGCAAAAGAGTACATCGGATGTTTTAAGAAGTTCAGAATACAAAACATCCCCAGAGCACAAAACCAGAAGGCAGATGTGTTAAGTAAATTAGCATCGGTTGCATTCGACCATTTGACCAAAGAAATACTTGTAGAAGTATTAGAAACACCTTCAACGGAGGAAAAGGTCGTCGGAGCAATAGTGGAAGAAGAGGAGGAAAACTGGATGTCCCCAATCATCCGATGCATCACCAAAGGGAAGTGGCAGAATGACGAAAATGAAGCAAGAACCCTCCGGATGAAAATCGCCCACTCCACAATGGAAGGGGGTACTGTTCAAAAAATCATACTTGGGCCCGATGTTAAGATGCGTGGCAGGCCAATTATGTGGTAAGAGAGGTGCACGAAAGGGCGTGTGGGATGCATTCAGGTCCAAGGTCCGTGGTGGCGAAACTGATCAGGCAAGGCTATTACTGGCCGACAATGCATAAGGACACCAGAGAAGTCATTCAAAAATGTGAGTCCTGCCAAATACATGCTCCCGTACCCAAATTACCCAAGACTCTTATGACTTCTATCATGTCGCCATGGCCTTTCTTCCAATGGGGAATGGATGTATTGGGACCCCTCCCCAAAGCACCTGGGAAAGTAAAATATGTCATTGTAGCCATCGACTATTTTACAAAATGGATGGAAGCCAAGATGCTGGCAAAGACCACAGGAAAGGAAGTCATAAAGTTTGTATGGGAAAACATCGTGTGCCGCTTCGGCCTGCCTCACATAATCGTAACAGACAACGGCAGCAACTTCATCCATGATCCCTTCAAGCGCTGGTGTGAAAAGCTTAATGTCAAACAGATAAACACTGCCGTAGCACACCCTCAAGCCAACGGCCTGGTGGAACGGGCAAACAAAAGCCTCATGCATGGTTTCAAAACAATATTGGGCAGGAGCAGGTCCGGATGGGTCGATGAGCTACCAAACGTTTTATGGGCTCACCGAACATCTCTGGAGACGAGCAATGGCGAAACACCGTTCAGCTTAACATACGGTAGCGAAGCAGTGATCCCTGCAGAAATTGGCATGCCCACTTTCCGAACGATGATGATGAGAGAAGAGGGGAGCGAAGAGGAAATTCGCTTAAATCTGGACTTACTGGAAGAAAGGAAAGACACAACAGCTGTCGAGGAGGCGAGATACAAAAAGAAGGTGGAGCAATATTACAACCGAAGGGTCAGAGGTGAAAAATTCAGAGTAGGAGACTTCGTCTACCGAAAAATGAAGCCAGCAGACAAGAAAACCAAGGGAAGATGGGACCAAACTGGGAAGGTCCTTACCGAATCGTCGAGGCATACGACAACGGCTCATACAAATTACAGACAACTGAAGAAAAGGAGGTCCCCCGCACTTGAAACGCAGTGAATCTAAGGAAATGTTTCTTGTAAGATAAGGAAAACATTGTAACCCTTAAGCCCATGAGGCGATTGTTTAAAGTTACTTATTAATGAAAAGTATAGCTCCCCGGGCACCGGAGGAGCAATTTTCCGCACTTAAATTGTTTACTGAACATAATTATTAAGTGATCCCCCCGATAGGCTCGCGACCTCCGGGGAAAAATGGTCAGTGTTCAAAGATGGTTCATATCCAAAAAGGGTTGCCATACAAAAACCGAACGGTTCATACCTAAAAAAGGTTGCCGGGGTAATAAAAAGATGGTTCATATCCAAAAAGGATTGCCACAATAAAACCGAATGGTTCATACCTAAAAAAGGTTACCGAGGTAATAAAAAGATGGTTCATATCCAAAAAGGATTGCCATATAAATACCAAACGGTTCATACCTAAAAAAGGTTGCCGAGGTAACAAAAGAAATGGTTCATACCCAAAAAAGGGTTGCCGTAAGACTACCGAATGATTCACACTTTATAAGAAAGACCCATACTTTACACGAAGGCAAGGACGAGTCACCAAGACATGCACTCAGGAATATAAAAAAACGCCAAAAAGAACTTCATCAATCAACTAAAGAAGCAGAAAACAACATTGTTCAGTAACATTACAAACATTTCATCAATATTACAAATTTCCCAAAAATGTCCATGATTAACAAGTTAAATAAGAATAGAGACAAAATTCAACTGAGAGGAATGTTAGGTTCCCTGTCTTTTCTTTTCTCCCCACTTCCTCCCTCCGTAGGACGCTCCAGAGCAGGATCCGACATCAAAGCCATTATTTCAGTAACCGGACGGTGACAAGCATTTCGGACTTTGGCAACATATAGATAATCCCTAACAAAGAGCTCATCATACATGGCCAAGTACTTGGTAGGAGCATCCAAATCCAGGTCCTCAGTATCCTCTAAAATCGTTTTCACCTCCGCCTCCGAACGACCTATAGACACACCATCTAACCATCCGGCCATCCCACTCAGACTGAAGGGGGCAGCCAAGGAAACTTTGTACTCATGGCTGCTGAGAAGGCGGGACACGAAAGTAGGAATGAAATCCCTAACAAGATTTGACCGAGCAATCTCCAAATTCCCAGCCGCCACGGCTATATCGGTACGTTCTTTAAGGAGGGCAGCATTCTCTTCCTCTTTGTTTTTTAAAGCCCCCTTAGTCTCCATCAACTCTTTCTCCAAACCAGATATCCTCTCAATTTGAGCAAGAGACAACTTTAACCACTCGGCCTTCTCTGCCTCCAAAGTACGTACTTGTTTCTTCAAACCTTCTTCCCGGACAGAACAATCACCCAGCTCATCCTTGGCAACTTTCAACTCCCCCAGCGTTTTACTCAAAAAAGAAAAGTTATCTTTGGCAGCAGCCTCACATCCTTTATGCTCCTCAGCCAGTTCCCTATGCTCGAGATCGAGATTTTCTAAGCGGACGAGCAGATCAACAAAAGAAAGAGAACCCCTAGCCAAAATAGCCCATGATCTCTTAACCGCCTCGACGTCCGTTAGGGTTTGCATATATTCCTCTTCAGCAAGAGGGGGCAAGTGAACCATCAAATCCCTATACTTTTCATAACCCTTCACCCTCTCATCCTTCTTAATCGACCACCCTGGCACATAAGTGGCACTGGACGAAGCCCCCTCTTCCTCGTCGGCACCCCCACCTTCACGACGCAAAGGAGAAGAAGCCACTGCAAAGATACAAGAAATGATAAACACACAATGCAAAAGCAACGATATGAAGGAGTACAATTATGACCAACTCACCATTCTCCTGGGGAGCAGGTTGCTCAACAATACGAGAAGCCTCGGCGTCATGATCCTTAGAATTTGCTTCGTGATCTTGGGGATCCGCCCCGACATTCCCAGCGGCATCAGCATTCTCCAGCCGGTTACTAGAATGACCCTCCAGATTTTCCTTCTCAACGGTTGGAGGATCATTCAGCCGTTGACCTTCAGGCGGGACGGTATTCAGTGTAGGGTTGGTGGTTGAATCCAAGTTAACAACCGGTGTAGGACTTTTTCTCTTTCGCCGCGGCTGCTCAGAACCACCTTCTCCGGCCTGGCGCTTGCGCGGCTTTACGCCTCCAGCTTTGGCCTCCGTGGCCCTTTTCTTCCTCTCCTTAGCCTCCAAGACTTTCGGGTCAGCCACCTCAACTTTTTTCATAGCATCAGTCTTGGGAGGCACCGGAGTACCAGCTGCATTAGGAATTGTGACGTGCATCAGATGAGCTTGCCCCTCTCGATATTTTTCTCCTTGTGTCATAACTGCCCCTTTTCGATACCTCGGTTTGATCAAATAGTCCGACATGGTCAAAGCTGCGAAACAAACGACAAACTATTAAAACCTTAGGAGGCACAAACCCCTAACTAAATATATAAAACACAAGCCAAGTACCATTCCCCTTGGCATCCTTCAGAGCCGCCCGATAACCCGGATACTTCCATTTGGCTGATAACCCAACGGCATACAAGAAACCCGGTGGTATCTTTATCAAATCAATAATATTGGCAGATAACAAATCTGCTTGAGGCACAGAAAACTCTCCGGTAGGAAAAGGGTCGGAGACATCTGAATCTGGATGCCTCCACGGCATGGCAAAGGGTACAGCCCGACGATCAATCAAAAAGAATTGTCGTTTCCAACCCTTCAACGAAGACAAGATTTCTTGAAAACAAACTCGGCGATTCTTACCGTCCCGTTTAGCAAAAGTAAACCAATGGCCTTGTTTATGTAATTTATAAAAGGCTCGGAAAAGGGAAGTTGTAGGAGTGATGTGAAGGCTACGGCTATATACTTCAAAAAGGGTAACCCTATGCAAACCTATCGGCACTAATTGGGAGATATGAACTTTATAATAGTGTAGAACATCTAAAAGAAAACTAGAAAACGGAACGGAAATCCCCTCTTCCATGAAATATTCTAAATACAAACCTATGGTATCATCTCCTAATTGCCCCATAGTAAAATCGGCCGGTGGAAGCCTCGGGTGAAGATCAGAGGGTATCATAAATTCCTCCACGGCCCACTATAATAACTTATCAGTCATGGTCGAAGTATATTTATCTAAGTCAAACTTAGGTTTTGGTTGCGACGGACCCTCAGCAGATGAGGAACCGGACGGTTCTGACATTATGGCCGAAAGGAAATGAATACACCCTAAAATCTAAAGAAGGAAAACTAGAAGAGTACCTGGATAGTAGAAGAAAGCAAAGAAACCGTTCGGCCAAAAAACGTAGAGAAGCTGTGTGTGTGAAAAGTTTTACGGTGGTAAATATGAAAATGACAGCCGTATTTATAGGCAAAAGAAGGGTAGATGAAACGTCCCGTCGTGTCAGACGATGACGTGTCATCATCATTACCACACAGCACACGTCTACTGCCACGTGTCCTGATGTCGTGTCATCACCACCGCCACGTGTCTTGCTGACATGTCACAATCTGAACAGGAAAAAAAAAGGGGAGGGAGAAGGAAAGAAGAAGAACGGACGGAGCAATACTCACCGGAAATCACCATATACTCCCAATATCATATAATGAATACATCCATTAACATGATACTGGGGGGGGGGACATGTTGGCGTATGTTCAACAGACGACTCCCCAGCACATAAGCAAACTGCCGAAGGGCCTAACTCTCCGGCCCAAAGGTACAACCGCCCGGCACAATGCGCAATCCCTCGGGCAAAACATACAAGCCAATTTAGACCAAGCAAAGCTAAATCAGTATATACCGGAGGGTTAGACATAACCCTCGACATAACGGACATATGACATCACCGTGTATAAAAGGAAGGGAATCTTGATCAGAACTACTGACCTTTTCCAGACAAACTCCAAACAGAGCAAAGTCAACTCCCGCCCGAAAGAGTCACTATCACCCACGTGACCTTCGGATGAGGACAAAACTTCTCATCTATAAAAGGAGCCAAGTTACTGCATTCAAGGTTAACTAATTCTCATCCCATTCCTTACATATTACTCTGACATTTTCACCATACTCATTCTCACGCCGGAGCTTGGTCTAGGGATAAAACCATAGGCGAGGCTAACGCGTGCTTTCTTTGTGTTCACAGATCTGAAGGACCATAATCCGAAGAGCTTGACTGAAGGATTAGCCGAAGGATCTTAGCTTGTTTGGGTGAATACAGATTTTTACCTCAACAGTGTCTAAGATAATAAGCTTTTATTTTGCTCATTTGGGGTGGCATTTGGATCAATGAACTTAATATAAGTACACATCACTAACCTTGTAAAACACGACATTTATGTCATTTAACTTATACAAAAATATGTGTTCAAATAGCTCATGTTAAAACTCAAATGTTAGATAGTTATATAAATGTCAATTCTTATAAGTTTAATAACTTAAATGAACAAAATAAAAATTTGTCATTTAAAGCATATTTTTAAAAAAAATTGCACGTATTTTTATATGATTTTGTTAACAACCACCCTATGGGTGTTGTATAAGATTTCATTAACTAAAATCACTTCCCAGTGTGAACTTACTTGATATCGATATGTACCATATCGAAACTCGTTTACCTTAATTAAATGTGTTTAAATCATGTATTTATAGAAATAATTACTTCATTTTTGAAAATGCTTTTAACTAAAGAAAAGTTAAACAACACACATAGGGTTGTTGTTAGCAAACTCTTTGTATGAAAAGAAAATTTTCATTATCGCAAGCAATGCATACATTTTATCTGAAAAGAAATTTTAGTAACTTCAAAGAGTCCCAAAAATAACCCGTTGGGTATGTTTGGCAAAAATAGATTGTGCTGGTGCTGGTGCTGTTGTTGGTGCTGGTGCTGGTGCTGTTGCTGAAAAAAATTATAAAAATATATTATTTTTATAAGATACATGAAGTAATCTTTTATTTTCAGATATTATGAAAATTAATTTTTTAATAATCGCTTATAAATTATGTCTGCCAAACAAATATTATTTTTTAAATAGCTTATTTTTTAAAAAAATAAACTTAATTTTTCTATAATCTGATGTGCCAAACATAGTCATACATTTGAGACTAACGAGCACGTCACTTTGGAGTATATTTTTTTCTTTTCTATTTGATGACATCTTTTAAAATGTTTTAGTACTTGCCTTCATCTATATCTGAAAATACTACAATTAGTAAAACATTAAGTAAGCAACAGTCAACTTCACATTTTGTTTAAGAAGTTATCATTTTGAACATCTAAGTCAAATAATGCTTTTTTCATAGAATCAAGTTGCATTATCACTTAAGCGAATACATGTAATAGGAATCAAACCATGCTAAAAAGTATTTGTAATAAACGAAATAATAATTTTAGGCTGTTAGCTGTGTTAAGACCTAAATGTTTTCTAGTTTTGAAAGTGAAAAAAATTGGCAAAAATTGCTAGAAAAGACGAGAAGATGAAAAAAAAAATTATATTTTGTGTTGTCTGGTTAAATAAAAAAAACGAAAGGAAGAGAGATGGAAAAAATGCTTTTGTATCCCACAATTGAAGAGAAAATAAGAGAACACAAAATTTTACGATCACACACTTGCTTTTATATGTATATATTTTATGTTTTACGTTTGAACATCTAGGTCAATCTAATTTATTATAAACTTTCTAAATCCTTTACTTCCGAACTCCAACCTTAATTTTTTGTTACATACTCAATATGAAATTAAATTCAGATTCTAACTTAGCACTTTTATTTGACGTTTTAATCTGATTTATTTGTCTTATTTTTATCGATGTATCATTTTGGAATTAAACTGAGTGATTTGTCATTATCAGTGACGGAGCTTGATCAAGTTTACCAGAGGGGCCGAAATAAAATTGTTTCATTTGGAGGGCAAACTCTAAAAACATTCTTTGTAATATTATACTCATACATAAGATACGATAGAAAATATATATGGTGATTATCTTTTTAGGGGGGCCACTACCCCTGCTAGCCCCTATAAAGCTCCGTCAATGGTCATTATGACGATCTTCTAACATGCTTAAGCTTGAGTCATTTACTTAAAAAGATTACACAAGTCATAAACAGATTAAATGTGTTATCTAGGTTCGAGTTAGACTTTAGAGTTACATGTTTTAACATGATTAATAATCATGTTGTGCTCTAATCAAAGTTATACTCACTAATTATCCGCTAACCAATATGTACTCGAATTGACTACCACCCTTGACTCGACTACAACCCTAACTTTCATCATTTCCCACCAAACATGTAGATGACAAAGAAGCAAAACTTCACACTACCCATCCAAATAACTTATTTCAGTGTGTCGGGCAACAAGTTTATTGGAGCTTATAAATAAGTTATCTTGTAAAATAAACTGTCTGTCATAAAAGCTTGTGGAAGCTATTATAAGCTATAAGCTACTGTAAGCTCAAGATAACTGAAATGAACTTTCTAAAAAGAACACAACTTATAGATAGTCTATAATGGATGAAAAATTAAAAGCTTGAAATATGTAGAAATTTAATTTGATGTATTTTTATATTTTTAACAGTAAACTCCCGTTTCAACCAAATTGTCAAAAACTTTCATGAAAATTGTTAATACGAATAATGTCAAAAACATTATTTATATTTCTCGACCTCCGTATGTTTTGATAATCACAAAATGTAAAAACATGTTACGTAAAAATATACGTAAACAACTTTTTTGTCGTTAAAGTCCATTTCGACACAATATCACTTAAGATATTGAACAAACAATTTATATAACTTGTTAAATGATTAAAGAAATATTTTTATCCTTAAAACTAAACATTTTTATAAATGTGACAAAACCTTTTTACAAACATAAAATACAAATTATTTTTGTAATTATAAAGAAATGTTTTAATAAGAAAAACAAATTTGATTTGAAATCTGCAACAACCATTTTTCACGCCCAAGGAGATATCACCTTTACCAGAAAAATATTACACCACATCAGGACAAAAACAGGAGCGTCCTGAGGGACGGTCCCTTAAAGGCGCGACGGTCCCTCATAGAAAGGGGACCGTTCATATTTAAGAGACCGTCCCCCGTTCCTCCTGGTGCCTATAAATACTGCACTATTTCAATAAGATTTTCTCAACCCTCTTGCACACAACTTTTTGCTCTTTCTTAATCTCTTCTTCTACCCTCTTTGATCACATTAACTTGTATATATATATATTTATAAATGATCTCATTCTTTCTTCCATTAAAGTGGTAAGAGAAGAACGCTCGTATTCGCCAAGAAACAAAATGTTGTAGATTAAAGAGTGATCTCATTCTTTCCACACACGTAACCATTGTTACGATTCTCCTCTTTATCTAAACTCTCTTAATCTTCATTCTTGTATATTGGTTGATCCAGCTTGTGTGTAAGTCGGGTATAGTATTGTTGTGTGTAGATTCTGACAAGGTGTAAGTTCGAGTAGTGTTGTGTGTAGATCCCGACGAGGTGTAAGTCCAAGTAGTGTTGTGTATAGATCCGGACAAGGTGTAAGTCTGAATAGTGTTTTGTGTAGATCCGGACGAGGTGTAAGTCCGTAAAGTGTTGTGTATATTTGTTAGCGGTGTGTGTAGTGTTGTGTAGATTGTTTCTAGCTAAGATTAGGACTTGACATTTAGCTTAGTGTCGAAAATTGGTGTAAGCTACGGTGTACAGTTTTCTCTGCCAGAAGGGATTTTGTTGACATGGTTATTGAGAACTCTCGAGTGTGATACTCGAAGAGTGGAATAGGGCGAAGAGTGAGATTCGTAGCCGAACCACTATAAATCTTTGTGCATTGGTTTAATCGTTCTAACTCTTTATCATCTTTACTTTCATATTTTATGTTATACTTATAGCATTTATACATTGTAAATTGATATCACATAACTTCGAATCAAAAAGATTTCCAAAAAGAACAAACTTCTTTTAACACAAAATTAAAAACGGTAAAACTATTTAACCCCCTTATAGTTTCTATAAAAATATAAAGTATAACTTCCGAGTTATATTATAAAGTCAAGCTCAAACTAATTCCGCCAAACATAAAACTTTATGCGATCTTTGTAGAAAATTTACTCCCAACGTCCTAAACTAATTGTCCTTTGACAAAAAATACACCGTTTAATAAAAATATAATCAGTATTGTTTTGTTTCGCTTACTTTTTTTACCAAAGGGTTAATATACAAAAATGTTACTAAACTTTCAAAAAAAGTTGTCCTAAGTCACTAATGTTTGTATTCTGTCATCTAGGTCACTATACTTCATGTAACCTGTTATATGGGATACCAAAAGTGATGCATCCTATTATTACCGGTTACAATCCTACGTGTACTATGACTCACACAACCCCACACTCACATAACCCTAATTGACTATCCGCATAATTTATTAATCCCAATTCCACTACACACACAAACCCACACACACATACCATCGTTTGACGATCCAAGATAGAAAAATCATTTTCCCAAGTTTCTGGATTGGGGGAATCAAAATTGTGTTCGAATACAGTTGTCATCTTATGCAAAAAGGTAACTTTTGGTCTAATTATAGTTTTTTAATCAATTTGTCAAATTAAGGTTTTTGTTCTAAATTAGGGTTTTTTGAAATTAACAATTTTTCTTGTTGTATTATGTTTCAGATGGCAACAGGATCAAGTTTCTTGATAAAATACCATCGTGGAGGTGTTTTTGTAAGAGACCCTCTGTCCTATGATTATGAAATATTAACTGAAATTCCAGGTGTTGATCTTCTTTCATTAGACTTGATAGGGTTTATAAAGCATTTGGAAACTGAATGTACTGGTGAAGTAAAGTCCTTGTTTTATTTGATACCTGGTTTAGAATTTCACTTAGGATTGAAACCCATTAAATGTAAGGATGACTTTGATGCTTGTGTTCAGTGTGGTATTGATAATGATCATGTCTTGCATATCTATTCATCTCATTCTGAATTTGATATTGAAAATGACACCATAGCTGAACAAAATATAACAGATAGTGAAAATGACATAGAGGATGTTGATTATAATGTCTATGATTATTGTAGTTCTGAAGAGAGTGATACTGCTTCAGTTGATCATTTGTCTGAAGGTGAGGAAGAGGTTTTAGATGTTAGGACTAGGACTGTAGACCCTGCACCTAAGAGAAAAGCTTCTAAGATGTTTGATGAGGGCTTTTTGTCTAGAGTTTATAATGGTTTGCCTAAGGATGACTTTATTGAAAAAGACCCTGCACCTAAAAAAGTAGATGATGAGGATAAGTTGGGTGACCATTGGCCAATTCATGATCCTAGTGTCAAATGGAAGTTTATGAGGCCACAGTTAGGTGAAAGATATGAGAATCCTGACCAATTGAAAAGAGCATTGGCTTTCTATGCTTTGGCCAATGGTTATAAGCTATACTATAAGGTAAACAACCCTAAGAGACTTTTAGCTAAATGTTCAAGAGATAACAAAGAAAAGAAATGCCCATTTAGATTATGGGCATCTTGGATGCAAGTAGGGAAAGAGAAATCATTTCAAATCAAAACCCTAGTTGATGAACATGTCTGTTCTAGGACATATGAGTATGGTAGCTTAATAACAAGTAACTGGGTTGCTAGGAATTTTGCTAAAAAGATCATGGTCAATCCTACCATAACAGTTAGGGCTCTAATTGATTTAATATTGAAGAAATATAAGTGCAAGGTAACTATTAGTCAAGCTAGAAGGGGAAAGAGTAAGGCTTTGCAGCAATATGAAACATGTTTAGAGGATC
This sequence comes from Chrysanthemum seticuspe, assembly GCA_019973895.1. Lineage (NCBI taxonomy): Eukaryota > Viridiplantae > Streptophyta > Magnoliopsida > Asterales > Asteraceae > Chrysanthemum > Chrysanthemum seticuspe. The sequence continues at coordinate 303,405,344 of BPTQ01000006.1, forward strand.
ACTATGGTATGCTATGGTCTTATGCTGTTGAGATCTTTAAATCTAATCCAGGATCAACTTGTAAGCTAGGTGTTGACTCAATGCCTGATGGAAAGAACTACTTTAGTAGCTTTTATGTATGCTTTAAAGCTTTGAGACAGGGATGGTTAGATGGATGTAGGAGGGTAATTGGTTTAGATGGTTGCTTTCTTAAAACAATATGCAAGGGAGAACTGCTATCAGCTGTAGGTAGAGATGCCAATAACCAAATCTATCCTATTGCATGGGCTGTGGTTAGTGTGGAGAACAAGGAGAATTGGAGTTGGTTCATGCAGTGTCTCAGTGAAGACTTAGGCATTACAGCTGGTGAAGGTCTTACCATCATCTCTGATCAGCATAAGGTATAATCCTTTTAATTTGACAAGTTATTAAATAATTCTTTTATAACCAATATGTTTTATAACCAATCTGTTTACAGGGAATTGTGGAAGCTGCAAAGGATGTGATGCCTTTGGCTGAACACAGACAACGTGCCACATATACGCCAATTTTAGAAAGAAATTCACTGGAGTTCAGTTTAGGAATTTATTTTGGAAAGCAGCTAAGGCCACATATCCTGCAAAGTTTGAGCAAGTGATGAATGAAATCAAGCAAATCAGCAAAGAAGCACACACTCATCTAATGGATAGACATCCTCAAAGCTGGAGTAGGGCATACTTCATAACAGATAGAGCATGTGATGCAGTTGGAAATGGGATAAGTGAGTGCTTCAACTCACTTATAGTTGAGGCTAGAAGAAAACCTATCATCAACATGTTGGAGGACATCAGACAAGGTATTATGGAGAGAATGCAGAAGATGAGGGAAAAGCATGAGAAAGGGAAGATGAGATATGTCCTAACATTAGGAAGAAATTTGAAGCATTGAAGGATAAACACAAGTCTGTCTTTACTTTTATATGTTTTAAATCACTTTTAACTCACTTTGAAACACAAGTATTAATGTACACTTTTGATAATTGTAGGAACTGGAAGGTGATACATGCTAGTGAGAGCAGGTTTGAGGTAAGGAATGAGTATGAGGGATTTACAGTTGATGAAAGACTTAGGACTTGTAGTTGTAGAGGGTGGCAGTTGACTGGTCTCCCATGTGAACATGGATTTGCAGCAATATATTTCCTTCATAGGGAACCAGATGAGCATGTTTCTGAGTGGTATAGTAAGTTCAGATTTGTGGCTGCTTATAATCAGTACATTGAAGGGATGAGGGGAATGGATCAATGGCCTTCCACTAGTTTTCAGAAGCCATTACCACCAATAAAAATAAGGATGCCTGGTAGACCACCACATAAAAGAAAAAGAGATGCCTCTGAAAATGATGGTAATAGGAGTAGGATAAGTAGAAAGGGACAGCTTAACCATTGTAGGCTTTGTGGTAAGTCTGGACACAATCAAAGGGGTTGTTAGGCTGTTTTGTATATGTGCCATTATAACTTGTTAACATTTAGTAGGATGGTATAACTTTAAGATGTAGTAGGATGGTTGAACTTTAACATTTGCAGTATGCCCCTATTTTGTATATCTGCCATTGACATGTTGTATAACAAACTGACATGGTAATTGGGGTATGACTTAATGAATGATATTAGGATCTTTTGTATATAAGCTTTGTTACATCTTCTACCCTACTTACCTTTTATGATTTGTTACTTATGTTAAATACACAACCATTAAAACAGACACAACCATTTGTTACTTCCACATTTGATACATCTTTTGGTACCATTCTAAACAGACAACCATTAAAACATACAAAATTCATTACATAACAACATAGATATTACATTATATGGTACCATTCATATCATTTCATTAGCTGGTACCATTCATTACATCCCATTCTTACTAGTCTTACTAACATACATCTCCAAAAGACAACTTAACCTACACCAATTGTAACTAGTCTAAACAAACCTAATAAGAAAGAACCCAACAATCAAAACAATCAACACTCTATTGTAGAAGGAAGTTCGAGAGTTTTGATTGTTCAATTGAACAATGTGATCTTGTGCATTCACCAAATTGACATGGAGCTCATACATCCTAGCTTGATACCAACGATTTGGTAATGCCACATCCACCCATCTAAAATAATTACAATTTCTTGTGGGATCCATGAAATTTGGGCAACCAAGAAATCTTCTTCCCGGGTTACTTTGTGTCCAAGAGGTACGACATTTTGCAATTTCACCACAGCCACAAAGATTGGCCATTTTCAACTTGGAAGAAGATAAGTTTTGAGGTTTTGGATAAATGGGTTTGGAACCCTAATTTTGGAAGAAGATGAAGTGTGTTGGGGTGAGTTAGGTATAAAAAGGTGATTTTTAGTGGGAATCCTAAGTGGACACGTCTAGGTGGAAGAAGGTCTAGGTGGAATATCTATGTGGCACAAGTGGTAACACCACAACCGGTTACCAATCCTTCAAGTGACTAGGGTGGCACTTATAAAAAGGTTTAGTAACATATGTGAAAAACCCGTGAAGTATAGTGACCTAGATGACAGAATACAAACATTAGTGACTTAGGACAAATGTTTTTGAAAGTTTAGTAACATTTTTGTATATTAACCCTTTTACCAAATAACAATTTTACTTTTAATTAATTAATTATTGTTTTCTCTCTAAAACTTGTAATATTAATTTCACAATCAAACTAAACTCTCTTTTTATAATGAAGTATTAAGTTGAGAAAAGCCACAAAGCAAGAGGGGTGTTTGGTGGATGGGTTTTTGTGCTTTAATGAAATATATATACTACCAAACAAACACCCCTTTTGAGAACCACAGTGCATGAGTCTACATCATTTGCCGTCAGCTTATTGAGAAGCCAAAATGGCTTATTTAACCAGACAGAAAAAGCTCCAATTTCAGGTGATGGATGCTGGAAATAAGATGTTTCATCTCTCTTCTTCGACTCCTGACATTCTCAACGTTCTTATGGTTAGGGTTTTTGGGATTTGCTTATTTTTTCTGCTTATTTACTCATATTTAAGGAGAGGCTTATTTTAAGGTAAAATAAGCACTTTTTGAAAAAGTAAACAGGGAGTTTCTAGGTACAAAAATTGACTTATTCTTAAAGTGCTTATTTTTATGTCAAATAAGCATTTTGCAATAAGCTGGTTTGCTTCTTTTGCCCCAAAATAGTTTGGATTTCACTAACAGTAAATTACGCTATCTCAAATAAGCACTTTGATTACTGTATAAATCAGCAGATAAGCGGAATCACTTTCCTCTCGAATAAGCACTTTGAATGCATTATATCTTGAACACTTTACGATAGGAGCAAAGTACAAAATGCGTCCACTTGGTTTGATGAAATTACAATGATTGTCATTCGCTGATACTAATGTCATAAATGTTCCCCATGTTGCGCTGTTTACTTTACGACGGGTTGACGAGGGATGATTTCCATAAGTTTCACCAAACCGCATAGATAATGAATAATCGTGTTTCATTGAATTTTAAAGCTATCAGTATACAAGGTTCTCATTTATACTCATAATTTGCTGCCACATTTAGCGGTTGGGCAAAGAGCAATATGCTTTCGCCTTAAACTCTGTTTTGGTGATTACCAAACTTAATTAAGCAGATAAGCAAAAACGGTTTCGACTATCAATAAGAGTAGATTGCATTGTTTCAAATAAGCACTTTGATTACTCTATAAATAAGTCGATAAACAGCATAACTTTCATCTCAGATAAGCACTTTAATTACATTATTTCTTGAACATTTTAAGTTAAATTTACTAAGAGTAAAGTGTGTAAACTGTCCTTACCGTTTGGTGAAATTACAAATATCATCATTTGTCGATACTATGTCCATAAATTGGCCCTCGTTGCAATATTTGAGCTACAAGTGGTCCCTTACCCCTTAAGAAACCGAAAGTGAAAGCATATAGTTCAATCAGGGACCATTATGAAAATAGCATCGATGAGGGACGATTTCCATAGTTTTCGCCAAACCAAATGGACGATTTATGTAATTTACTTTATTAGTAATTTATAATCATGTTTCATGCATTTTTATGGTTACCCGTTTTGGTAATTACTCAAAAAGCGAGAGCAAATTGCTATTCTATGACATTTTCCTGTAACTATTTTTAACTAACTTTTGTATACACGTGATAGCAAATGGAGGAAGTTCTATCTAGGGTGAAACCACCGCCATACCAAGCGATGGTTAAAGTACTGCATCCAATCATTCAGGCACTCATTGCTGAAAAACTCGTGAGACATCCTGATGTGATTGTGAACATTTATGTTGTATGTTGCATCTGCGAGATTATAAGAATCATGGCACCTAATGTCCCTTACAGCCACGAACATATGAAGGTATGAAACTTCTAGTTTTAGGTTTGACTAGTGGAGAATCTTCATAGTGTAATGTACTAATAGTCTTAAGTAACTGCCTTTCTATTGTCATTGGTGGACAGGAGTTTTTTGAAGTGGTAGTGACAATGTTTGAGAAACAATCTTCTGCATCTGCTGGATACTATGGTAACATGATTAAAGTTCTCGAAATATTTAGGAAAGCCAGATTGCCGGTAATGATGTTGGACGTACAAGTGGAAGGACTAGTAGGTCGCCTGTTTAAGCAATTTTTAACTTGTGCAGAGTAAGAATTCTATTTCTATGTCAGCCATAGGACTTGTTCTATTTTCTTAAATTTCAAATTCTTTGACACTTTTTATCTCCTAATTGCTACTGCTGTTACCAAAGCTCTTTTGTTATAAGTGAAATAAAAGAATAAAATGATATCAGAGTGGAACTTTATATCAACTGAGTTTGCTCTTTGTTCTTCTGATCTTTTTAGCTCCAATACCTCTTCTACTGTGCTCGAGATGGAGAAAATTATGACCATGATCATAGAGGAGCGTGAGGAGCTCGCCCGCGATCTTGAAGCTCTAATAGTTGCTACTCTAGATAAGGTTAATCAGATGATTAATACATTTCTCATCTTCACTAATGAAGGTTCCTCATTCATCGCTAATCACATCCGATGCTATTGCAGATTGATTCACCTGTTTGTCGGCAATTAGGGGAAAAAGTTCTGAACTGTGCTGCTAAACTGCAACCACGTCTCCCGGATATGGTATGATTCGAGCATTTCTCTTTATGTGTATTCCAAAATGTTTGCACGTGTTTATAAAACTGCATTAGAAAATTAACTAAGATATTTTCTGTTCGTGGTGTACTTCTATACATACAGAACATTTTGTTGCAATTTCAGTGTTGGATTCTTCTTATATTAACTAAGATATTTAAGTATGAGGTGACCTTCATGCCACCGAAATATCAAAAATCAAGTATCTATTTTTGCCCCTGTTCATGTAAACTCTAGCCAAAAACTTTCCTAACTCTGTAGAATACAACTCTAGATAGGGTACCAAAGATATGTGAGTAGATCCAGTTCGTTTTTGTCATTTTACAACTCCTGTGGAGAAAGCATTGATGCTATTGGCATTTTGCTCATTTCATAAATCCGCAGGTCTTCTTTTTTATTCAAATTGGCATAAACTGAACAAGATTGATGTTTGGATGGTCTGTCACCTGTGTAAACGATACCTCTAAAAAATAATATTATTCATTATTTCCGTATGTGCTATAATCACATATTTTTACAGGAGGCTAAAGAAACTATTCCTTGTACAAGTGAGACAAGCAACTTGAGGAACGATACAACTCATAAGATAAAGGTTGAGTGTCTTGAGGGAAGCATAGATACGGTGCAGACACTGAGGCATTGTGAGCCGGCAACTACGGATAGAGTTAACCATCTAGACCTTCACACTGAAGATGGAAAGAAAAACGTTTCGTCCAATGATCCACCAATGCCATCAAAATCTTCAACAGAAGTGAATGGAAAACGCAAGAGAAATGACGAACAGGTACTGCCATCTGCTTCTGGTAACTATTCTAGTATGGCTGTCATTTGTGGTTCGGTTGTACGGTTTTTTCCCAGATTTTCATACTCTTAAACAGGTTAGGATAACGGGTCAAAAGGGTTGTTTTCAGAATGGGTTGGTCTGACTTTGCAAACACTTTTATCTTGTTTCTTTCTAGAGTTATACAAAATTTTAATATTTAATCTTTAAAATAAAATGATTAAGGACTTGAATGCATATCAAGTATAATTTGAGAGACGTTTGACCTGTTTGACTCGTTCAACCAGTTTCCATTATAACCAACTATTTCATTTTGACCCGTCATAAGCATATTAAAATCGAAATCGCGTACTTTAGTCTTTAGCCATAAATATGAACAACTCTCAGTTTAACTATGGTGATCTTCTTCTGAAATCAAACATAAAATCCACAGTTGAAGTTGGTCTATGTTTTTTTATGCTACAGTTTATTAACCAAGTAATCAGCTATATCCATATCATACAGCAGGGAGTGCCCAAAAAGGTTATGTACACTATGACACATGTCCAAGGCTACAAAGTGAAGAAAATCAATGCACCGATCCTTGAAGCCATTTTCAAGAAACACGGTGACATTGCATCTGATTGTGTAGTCAAAACAGCTTCTGTGAGAGGATCTATCCTAGAGGTTGTTTGTGAAGTTGTCAAGCGAATTCAAACTAATGATGTTGCAACCATCGTTTCTCATATGGAAGAAATAGAGATGCAAGTGTTAGATGCAGAAGCAACCAACATGAAAATGGCGTGGCTTCGAGCTCACTTGGAAGCTATTCACAAAAGGAACGCTGCCCAAAAAACGTCAACTTCAATTGTAAAAATGAAGGCAAACACTAGTTTGGTTAAAAGAGCTGCAAAAATGGATCTGGAAGAGAGGCGGATGGAGCTTGTTACTGCACAAGAACGGTTTGAAACGGCTGAAAAGTGTGTGAAAGTACTCGATCTTGTAGAAATGAAGCTAAATGATAATTTCGTGGAATCCGAGGCGGAAAAAGATTTGTGGCCAGAACAACCAATATTATAGGCTAATTAACTCATGCTAGATCTGTATTTTGTAGAACTTACTAGGGTCACGCCTATGCACATGTTTTGTTACCATTACTTCAGAAACACCTACCGGCATGAGAACCCCTTTTTGAACGACGGGTATATCTTAAAAGTAGTTGGGATTAACTTTCTTTTTGACCTGGTTGATAGCTCCTGATTATCGTTCACAGAAATTCGGACGTTTATCATTGTAAGCCGCCCAACTGGCTCATTTTGTATCTATTAAGAATTTTGTCACATGTTGGGGGTTAATGGATTTGCGACATGAATAGCTATTTTTTGTTTTGTGTGTTTAGTCCTATGATAAGCAAATCAAGGCACATAGTTTCTGCCTCGAACCAGAGAAGAGGACACAGATTTTATAAACAGATTGGATCAAATGAACACTAAAATTTGAAGGGATCAGATAGATAACAGTGATAATAATTAGACTTAACTAGCGGGTTAACCCGCGTGTTGCGGCGGGAGTTCGTAAATTCCCTATGAACAGTACACGCACTATTCTGCACTGTAGCAGCACTGTTTTGCACTGGTTGGGACTGTAGCAACGATATTTTCCTTTTTAGTTCCTGAAAGTGGCGGTTTGTTGCAAAGTTAGTCCTTAGGGACTAACTCTGAAAATAAAAGGTAACCTCAGGGGCTGTTTCTGCTTAATATTTGCACAGAAATAGCCCCTGAAGTTATTGTTCCGTTTCAAATTTAATCCTCGACTGTTAGTTAACGGACGTTAAGGACTAACTTTGCAATTGATCAGTAACCCAAGGGGCTAAAATGAAATTTTCCTATCCACTGTAGCTACAGTGCCCCGCAATGGGTTTTAGTATATATATATAATTACAAACTCAGTAACCACCCTATTTCTTAAAATTCAGAATAATTAATCTACATATACAGCAGCATCACAAAGTATTACTTGAACAGCTGAACCAATGCGATATATTGTTAAATCGAATCGTGGACCATATAACTAAAAATGTTTTGGCAATTTAAGTATTTGAACTATAACCAATTGCCAAAATCAACAAAACGGGTTCGGAGTCTAAACATTGCCTGCTCAGTCCTGGTGAATAAGCAAGTCACCAACAGGACCAAGTAAAACCAGCAGGTTATAGTAGCAGCTCAAAAGAAGACCTTAAAGATAAACTATTAAGCAAACACTCATTAATGTAGCAAAAGCACCATAGTTATCGAGTCATCACATCATTACCAATATTCAATGCATGAGTACATACTAAAAGATATCGAGTCATCACATCATTAACAAAAGGTTCACTGCATATGTTTCCGTTTCTCAGTTTTCATTAGTGTTTGGAGCTGATTCCCACAAAACACAAACCAAATCTTTGGGGTTCACAGGATTAAGGTTTCTATGCCGATTTAAACCTTTTGGAGACTAGTACTCTGAGTATGCGTACTTCCTTCCATCCACACTGATGGATTCTCGTACCCTGCTTCTTGAACTACTGTTTGCATATTAACAACACATGGAAAGATAACGAATATGTCATACATGAGTACATTAAATTAGCTGATTTAAAAAAGAAAAATATAATTGTACCTTCTTCCTTAATGAAAGTGATTATTGGTTTTAGTCCATCACGAGGTAATGCCGTCAACAATGAAGTCAAGTCAGTGAAGTGCTTTTTGGCATTGGAAGAGGAAGACATCACAATATGAATGTTCGTTTGGCCTTGATCTTCTTGTATAAGTAACTTCTCATATGTAAACTGAGAAAGATATAACAAGATTATTTAATACAAATAGTCACGTCTTTAGTTAATTAAAACCAAGAAAGAGAATTTAAATCATGTTCTATGCGGTACTATAAAGTACATATAAAACTTACCTTGACAATATGGCTCCATTCTTCAAAATTAATAGAAGGAAAGCTTGATTCTAAATCTAAAGTTAGTGATTGAGGTCTGCAACACCAGAGTACGCTATCCACAACAGCTAAATAATCTGATACATCTCTTATGCAATCTGGTTCTAGATCAACGTGGTCGAGTTCAAAAGGCGGCAACTGAATCGTCCTCAATTCCTCGACTTCAGAGGGAATCTAGAAAAAGACATTTTGTAAGTACAATGTACAATCTTCCGTGAAGATTAATTTATATAATTGCTCAAGAGCAAGTACAAACATATAAATGACTGGAAAAAAATTAATCTGGGTAAATACAATACCGTCCAAATATACAACTTCAACTCTTTGAATCGAACATTCTTGTCCAAAAACCGCCTCAACTTTTTAAACCAAAGAGCGTCAACTAAACCCAAAGGGTGGCATTCCATACGTGATTTTGATGAGACTGAATCCCTTTTCAAGGCAAAGGGAGAACCTGAATCGAATGTGTATTCAAATGAAAGCAAATTAGGGGTATCGAGATCAAGTTCAAAATCAGAATCATCCGAATGTAGAACAAATGTTCTCAAGGAATGACTTGACAACTTCAGGCTCTTGCATATATCAGGAAGATCCAAAAACAGAGTTTCAAGGTAGGGGAAGTTGGATGAAAAGTCAGCTAACCCTTTCCATGTTGGAGAGGGATCCCCATCATAGCACACAGTTGTTAGTTTTTTGCATGAAGCCACATTCAAACATGGGGCCCATCCACATAAAAACGTTAATTGAAGAAAGCATAGATTGGGAGCTTCAATATCTATTCTCTCCACTCTACCCCAACAGAAAAACTTAACTTGTTGAAGATTTTGAAGTCCATAAACACATAATCTTGATATATTACCCGCACAATTTTAAGAGTGAGTTCCTCAAGAAGAGGGCAACTAGTGGTCAGATGCTTAATCATCTTCTCGTCTATACGGACATATTCAAGTTTCAACAGCTTCAAAGACTTGAACTTGATGGTATCAACCATCAAAGACGAAGGTAACTCACAATGATGTATTGTCAAAGATGTTAATGAAGAGGCAGATACGAGTTTGTTAGACACACGGTACCTTGGTAACAATGGCAGCAAATATCTACCCGTTATATATATGTCAATGACCAACACCTGCACGCCTTTGATAAGAATTAATTCAAGGCATTTGTCAACAATATCTACTTGTGTAGCATCCCTAAGCTTTGTAATAAGTTTGAACGTGTGTGCGCTGACATTTTGGTGGCAAAACCTGGAGGTGGTATACTCAACATACTTGAAAAACTTGTCTAAGAGATCTCCATTTGCGAGTGAGTCAAAAGAAATGAATCCCTCAAATTTACGGATATCGAAATCCAAAATGGGGAAAGAAGCCGTAATCCCAAACCAGGTTTTAGACAATACACTCATTCGAACACGCTCTTTAGGAGTGTCCAAAAAGGACATGATGTGATGATTGATAAATTCAGGAAGCTGCGACATTCGATCAACCTCCATATCCCTCCTTAATTTGATTTCAGTAGCTAGGGGTTATATACTCAAGTTTCTATCTACCTATTCAAGTTTCTATCTACAAAAAAAATCAATAAAATTAAATTTAAATTAAATTGTAAGAAATACAAACATAAATCAATTTTAGGTATTCGATCAACGGCTATTCATTTTCACTAGAGGTGACAATTTGAGATCCATTAGTTAAAGATGAGTCTAGTTGGTTATGCTTAAATATTATAGAGGAGTCTAATTGTATTAGATAAATAGTACTACAAACTTAAACTTGAATTCTCAAGTTTGTATTACACACATGTAATACAAACTTGAGAATTCAATTACATAACGTTCCAACCTAATATCTTTACATAAGTGGCAGAAAAGGTGATTTAACCGACCTATCCTCAAGAGCACAAATACTTGCAGCATGATCACTTAAGAATGGACCTTCCCTCAATACAAAAGGTGTTTTCAGTTTACACATATGCCAAAATTCATCCAAATCAGTAGGGAACGTCCTTTAATTTTACGGAGGCAGCTCGTATAACGTTTTACTTATGGTTATTAATTTTTTGATCTGTACAAGGTCCTATTAATAAAGGTCTAATTTTGCAATAAAAAGGGTAGAATAAATTATTATGATCTACAAAGGTTAGTGATCGTAATGTTTTAGGTTCTCTAAACCTGTAACTTTGAGCAAACTCATACTAAGATTTAAGAAAAAACTGCACTAGCAAACATATAGAGATTAACGAGCAAAAAATCCACGCGCTTATATCTTTCTAATGAATTTTAACACAAGGAAGCATATTTCTTAACCAACTTATGAGGAAACCTTTATTTGTGGGTTTCAATCCCAATCTCAAAACCCATATTTCTTAAAGAAACATTCTTTTAACATTTCAATTCCTATACCTCATTCTGAAACCCATGAACAAAATGCACCCTAAAAAACAAAAACAAAAAAACAAATTCTTGCCAACCCGGGCAAAACCCATCTAGACCTGGACCAAACCCATCTAGACTCGGATCCGTCTAAACCCAAACCTATTTAGACCCGTGACCCGAGCCCACCCAGCTATTTTGCCACCTCTAACTTTCACTAGCTATGAGAAAAGTTCATTATAGAACCCATATTTGCCATAGAACCAATCAACCAATCATAGCCACTCATTTCTTTTATTAAAAATATATTCACCCTTTTTTTGAAAATTAAATATCTCACATACCGTTAATCGTTACGTCAAAAAAATTATACCATCTCGACGAGAATTAAATTATCTTTCTATAGATATGCATTGTTATATACTTTCGACGAACTTTTTTTTTAAAAAATTTCGTCCAGAAAAATCACATGTGATTTGTAAGAATCACATTCACATGTGATTTTTACCGGACGAACTTTTTAAAAAAAAAAGTTCGTCGAAAGTATATAACAATGCATATCTATAGAAAGATAATTTAATTCTCGTCACGATGGTGTATTTTTTTGTAGCTTGAAGATTTACCGTTTGCAAGATATGTTGTTTTAAAAAAAAGGTGAAAATAAAAAAATGGATGAATGTGATTGGTTAATTGGTTCTATGACAAATTTGAGTTCTACATGGATCTCAACTCCACTAGCTATTAGTAAAAAAATCAACTTATGGGAAATGAAAATGAGAATAAGTTTATGACTAACAAAATTTCAGCTACAAAATGTAATATAAAAATATACTCACATTTGGTTGTTTAGTTCAGCAACCATTTCTTGTTTGTTTTTTTGCTAAATTATGATGGTTTATAGTAGTAAATAACCATTTTAACCCAGATAAAAACATAAAAAAATCACAACCCAAAAAAGAACTTTGAATGAAAAGTATAAAATTGACAATATTACCCCATGCAATTTTCTGAAAGGAGCAGTAGTAGAAGTCATGTTTTAAAGATGAACACAACAGTGAAAATGTAAAATTATGGTTCACCAATGATGCTTAACGATTGAGACAAGCAAGATGAAAAAGAGGCATCAATAATGTAGGAAGAAATGTATCAGTACAAAAGTAGGTGGACATTTTCATATTTTATGATTTTTTGTTTGTGGGATTTTGGGAGGGTTTTTGCAATTAGAACATTTATCCTCGTGTGGTTATGTTAGAGTACAAGGTGCGGTGAAGAGGCATCTCTTTTCATCACCGTCACGTCACTGTCACATTGTTAGATCACTTGCAATGGAGGTGTTATTTGGGTGTTAACCATTGCAAAGTCGGTGTTATTTGGGTGTTAAAGTTGCACCTTACCAAGTTAACGTGTGGTACTTTTTTTTTTTTTTTTTGAATGAGGGGTTGTTTTTGTAAATTGTTGGTGAATTAAGGTTTAACCTTGGAAATGTTATGATTGCGGGTGTTTTTTTTATGAGTTAAGGTGAAAAGTTAAATATGATGTGGCGCAGACGTGGCAGGAGGTTAAACCATAACTCAAGTTAGAGCACTTGCAACCATAACTTGAGTTATGGTTTAATCTCCTGTCACGTATGCGCCACATCAGCTTTAACATTTCATCTTAACTCATTAAAAAAACACCCGCAATCATAACATTCCCAAGATTAAACCTTAACTCACCAACAATTTACAAAAACAACCCCTCATTTAAGGGAAAAAAAAAAAACGCACGTTAACTTGGTAACGTGCAAGGTTTAACACCGACCACGTGTGGTTAACACCGGATAACACCGAAATAACATGGACCATTGCAAGTGCTCTTATGGTTGCAAATGCTCTTATAATAAACCTCCACAACTAACCCCATCACTCACAACAAACCTCAACCTCTTCATTTGGGACCCATCACTACAACTTTATTTTTTTTCAAATTTTCAAATAAACTAAATTTATTTATTAAAATAAAAATACAATGCACTATATTAAAAAAAAAAAAAAAAATGTAAAACGTTTTTAAAAGCCAACCCACTTTATTAATCAATTAAAAAAAAAAAAAAAAAAAAAATTTGTCTTCACTCTTCTTCTTCTTCCAACTTCACACACACTAACGAGCCCACAGCCCTACCTTTGTCAGAGAATTCACTTCGTTGTGGTGACGAAGAGGAGATCCACGGCGAGCTCCGCCGGTGTGGCGGCGAGCCACGACGAGGGACGAATTTGCCACACCTTGTGCTCTTAGTGTTACGGAGAAAAGCGTTGTCATATCAACACATTTTTTTATAACATCAGATTTCATCACAACGTCAAAACCCTCTTCCTTCTTATAATACCATTTTTTGATGTCGTCGTGCACTCTTAGACCACGCATATTTATTTTCTTACTTTTTTCATTATTTTAAACACATTTAAATAAACCAATACAAATTGTCAAATAATTATCTCTTGCCATAAAATTTTATTAAGTCCAAGTCCAACCAATAGTCAAATAATTAGCAAAATTTAAGCCCAAACAACCTTATACCATTAATTTTCATCAACTCAAATGCATTTTTAATTAACAACAAGCAGCCTAATAATCATAACAAACTTTTTGCAGCCGAAATCTCTATAGGTAGAATTTTCGGATTTAAAGCCCAATGTTAGCCCAACAATATCTCTACCATAAGTTTTAGGAGTATAAGTAACACATTTACAATAGAATATTGTAACCCTGATCTCATTTCAAATGTAGTTACCAACTAGCGTCTCCTTCCCTAAAGTCACACTAGATGCCACCCTTATTACTCCTTTGAAGTCATCATTCATATGTCATTAATAACACACACCAACTCCATTGAAGTCCTCATACACACGCACCCGGTAACAACACACATCATCTTCATAAGACCATTAAGCAAAAAAGAACCATCATGTTTATGTTGGAAAAGAAACATTATGTTTTTCTTAATCCTTGTCTAGTTGGTACATCATAATTTTTTTGTCACACTATTGCGTAATTTATTAACATAAAAATGTATATGAATATTTCGTAAAGAGGACATACCAAATATGTATCCAAGACAAATTTCTTTATAGTAGTTATGAGAAAAGTTCATTTGATTACTCTTATTTTGGTGTTTACCATCTAATTTGATCTAATGGTGGAGATTAACCTAAGATTTAATAGACAAACCTAAGTTCATGTTTTTTTCTTGTCTTTTTGTCTTTATTTTTTATCTCTTTTTTTAATTCACGTTTTTTTTTAAATTAATGTTTTTTTCAATTCACGTTTTTTTTTAATTTACGTTATTTACATTTTTTTCTTCGCTTTCATACCTTTTCGTCCGTTTTAACTTGTTTTCGTCCGTTTTCATACGTTTTCGTCCGTTTTCATACGTTTTCGTCCATTATTCATACGTTTTCGTCCATTATTCATACGTTTTCTTCCATTTTCGTCCGTTTCATACGTGATTTTATGCTTTCATACGTTTTTGTCCGTTTTAATACATATTCATCCATTTTTTTACGTTTTCGCCCGTTTTTAAATGTTTTTGGCCGTTTTCAGACGTTTCTTAATATCACTTGTGATATTCTAAATATCACAAGTGATTTTATGAATATCACAAGTGATTTTATGAATATCACAAGTGATTTTTAACTAATATTTTTGTAACATGAAAATCACAAGTGATATATTCTGTAACACCCCCAAAATTTGGTACAGCGGAAGACTTAATCAAGCTTTCGGGGTGCTACTGGATTGGTACACAACACAAGTATAGGAAAACAAGATAACGTAAAACGTTTCACAAACCAATCCCATATTTAGTTATTTGTTTACATTTATTCAAAATATTGAAAGTAAGACCCAAAAGAAGTCAAAAAGTAGGTCCACAATTATTATCAGAGTTTAGTTTTAGTATGATCCTCCAACCATGCCCTTTCTGCCAAGCCTCCAAGAAACAAGCAATCCAAGCATCATCTTAGTTACTTGAGAAAACATGCTAAAAAGGTCAGCTAACGCTGGTGAGTTCATAGGTTTAATCATAAATTCAGTAGTGGACCTGATAGAGTTTATTTGCTATGTGAGACTAAGGCAGATATACAATAAACATTCCAATCACATTCCAACAATATTCCCTCCAATAACGAAAACGAGATCTCAGCAGGGCCCCAAGCGACTCTAGCTAGGTACCATGGCAATAGCAAAGCATAATTCAATGCTACCCTGGTCTAGGTCGGAACTAGATATCTATTCTTAGCTAGGTATTGTGGTTATAGCAAAGGATTGCTACCCTAGCCTAAGTCAACATTTACCTTATATTTATCCTTTGCTAGTCAACACATAAGCAAATCAAAAAGTATAGGCAGGTCCAAGAAAATAGTTGCATGCTTTCTCATCCCAATTTAGATAAAACACAGTTAAAAAGTGGGGCTATGAAACTCACCTCGATCAAGCAAAGCACAAATAGCCAATAGCAGGAAGCAGATAAGCAGCTAACACAACTAGGCAACTACTAACTAGGCACAACCTATTAATATAGATCCATCTTTAATACATTTTCCAATTTCAATATTTTCTATCCCGAATATATTCCATTTCTATTTCCAAAAATATCTCGTTCTCAATTTAGTTATAGGCGTTTGGTATCATCGTGTGAGGTGTCTACTAGATAAGACTCAAATGAATGCACTATATTACAAACAATGCACAACACAACAATTCAACGCAACCTCTATGTGATAAGCTTTATAGTTTAATAAGCTTCAAAATAAATTGTTAGGACTTATCGAATTCGTCAACTCAATAAACACAACCATTTATTTATTTCACTCATTATTCCAAAAACTAGTAACAACCTAACGAGTCATAAGGATAAGTTGTTCATTAATAGATTTGT
This sequence comes from Chrysanthemum seticuspe, assembly GCA_019973895.1. Classification (NCBI taxonomy): domain Eukaryota; kingdom Viridiplantae; phylum Streptophyta; class Magnoliopsida; order Asterales; family Asteraceae; genus Chrysanthemum; species Chrysanthemum seticuspe. Next base: position 303,421,517 of record BPTQ01000006.1, read on the forward strand.
CCGACGTACATAATGGGCTCTTATTGGATTCGTCAACCCTATAAGTCCGTTATCTACGTGGGTTAAACAAACTAATGTCAAGTCATCCGTAACTCATGCATATTCCAAAATGATCATTAAATACCCATTAATGACATATTTAGGTAAACATGCCCTCAAAACATTTAATAACTCGTTATTATAAAACCTTTCCATTTTTAAGTCGTTAGTTCCCTTTTAAATATCGAATAACAAGTTGTATCTAGTTATTAAATACTTAATACAAGAACTTATTAATAGTTTTATTTTCTAGTTATATATACACATGTTTATATATATCGCGTTAAGTTTTCAATTTATTTTTCGAGTTCACAAGTCCGAGTCATGACTCTCGGGCTTTTATATGTCATATTGTCCAATAATAAATATAAGTCCATGTTACAGCGTTGTCGGGGTCAACCGAGACTAAAAAGTCACGGTAACACCGATGTTGCACAAAGTTCACATATATAATATTTCAAGTCCAAATAAATATTCTCGCTCGTTACCAGCCCTAAACCTACGGCTCGTCAACTTAACCACATTTTCAATCAATCTCCATATCAAATCATCATCAATCCCGACATCAACTCAACATCAAACTTTAACCAAAACCAATGTCGAGACCCCAATTGGTCTCGGCTTAACCACGGCTACACCACACGAACCAAACGGACCGTAATGGTCCTTGGCACCTTCTCGGCTTCAACCATAACTACCACACCGGACCTCTTGGTCCCGGTCATCTCCAACAACAACAACAACCTCAACAATCAATCCTGAAACAAACAAAACCCGGACCCCTTGGGTTCTTGGTGCTCTCGGTTCCAACCCAACGCAACCAAACTGGACCCTAGTGGTCGCGGTTGGTTTCCAACGCCTTCAACCTCCATTCCAAATCTCAAATCCGCAACAAATATACACAACATAAAAATAAAATGCACACAACATAACACGACACGACACACACGATACCAACTAATATATTTTCATTTTTATTCATTTAAAACTTGTTTTTATCTCGTTTTTCCTACTTAACCCGAACCAAACGAATCGAACATGACCTGGGGGTCACCAAACGAGTGTACAACTTGTTTACCTCACCTTCATTCTTCCTGATCTAAGCTTGAAACGACAAAACATGAAAATGAGGCATGCTTGGGGGTTGTTTGGGTGGCGGTAGGGAGGAGTTAGGGCGCGTGGTATAGATAGAAAGGTAGAGGAGAGAAAGATGAACATTTTGGTAGGGGTGGTGGTGGTGGCTCACACGCAGCGGAGAGGGCGGTAACGGGTGGTGGCATCGGCGGCGGTATATGGGGGTAGAGAGAGAAAGTGTGAGCTAGGGTTTTAGGTGAGAGAGATGAAGTGTGTGTGTGTGTGTGTGTGTGTGTGTGAGAGAGAGAGAGAGAGAGAGAGAGAGAGAGAGAGAGAGTGGGGTTTTTATATTTTTGAGGTGGGTATTAAGTGTAATTTATTTGTAAATGGGGGGGGGGTGGCTAGCACAAAACCACGGGGACCAACGTCGTTATTTTTATTAACTTTCCCTATTTATCACTTAACGGCTCGTAAATTTTATTAATTGTGACCGCGTCTATTTCCACTTAACGAGTTCAATGTTACTATTTCTCATGTTTTTAGGTTTTTAATGTGCCGACTCGAGTAGTGCCTAACATAATGGACCATGATTCATATCATAACTCATTTAATAACATAATCATTCACGAAATCAAATTAACGATACCAAGTCAAATCATCATAATTCCAAAATAGGTCCTAAATGCCTTTAACTTGTCTTAACTAACGTAATGCGGTACTTAAAAGGGCTCCATAATTTTCCAGTTGTCACAGCCTCCAGTCTCAGAAGAAACCCGTCCCAGGTTTCATTCCGAGTTACCCGATAACGTAAAGAGTTGAGGATACTTCCTCTGAAACTCATCCTCACGTTCCCACGTGAACTCTGGTCTATGACGGGAATTCCAACGAACTTTGACGATAGGGATACGGCTATGCTTCAGTCATTTAACTTCACGATCCATGATCTCAACCAGCTCCTCAATGAAGTTGATAACATCAAATAGTCCTGAATATTAAGTGTCAATTTCCCCCGATAATGCTTGTAATTTATATCATTTATATGGATTTACGCTTGTTTTCCATTGTTTTCCACTTTCAGGTAAATTACAAGCATTGGAGCTAAAGAGACGCGGAATTGGAGAATTATCTAAAGATTTATCACAGTATGCTACTTTGAAGAAGTTACGACTTAACTCGTCTCTCACATTACGCCGTAACTATTGCGTGACTCAGAAAACCAACTTATCAGAAGGTTACGGCGTAACTCTTCCCAAAGGTTATGACGTAACTATATTAGGTCAAATGAGGTTCCACGCCGCTGATACTTACACTGAAACTACTGCATCTACTACGACGTAACCGAGTTTATTGAAGACTACGGCGTAACCACTCATTAGGTTACGCCGTAACCAGCAGATCTAGTGCAAAATACGATGAAATAGAAGGTTATGGCGTAACTCCTATATTGGTTACGCAGTAACCCAGATCTGGCCTATAAATACCCCACGAATTCCAGCATTTCTTATCATCCCATTCCACACATAACACTCAGAGAACGTGGGAAAAAGCTCAAGGCAGGTCTAGAGGAGCATACGGAGCTGTCTCAAAGGGAGAAATCACTCCCCTACGATAAGCATTAGCGTTTTATATTAATTTTACTTTCAATTCATGTATTTCGTACCTTTGAATATTGAATTGGTTTGCATGATTAATATGAGCGGCTAAGCACCTCTTGGTGCTGGCCTAGTAATGATTCCTTAATTGTTTTGCTTGAGTTTACTTTACTTCCATACAATTATTTCTAAGTGTATGCGTGCATAGTTTATTGGTAGCCACCATTGGTTCGGTAGTTTTGAATGACGGTAGCGGCCAATTGCCTAAGAGATATGACCAACTGACCCTAAGTGAGCGGACTGAGACGGGAAGGGTAAGATATGACCAACTGACGACCCTTTCTACTTGTGCGATTTGACCAACTGATCACCTATCGTTTGGATGAACTTAAGAATTAGGGGGTGCGTGTCTAAGTTCCTAACGGCCGGGCATTCACTATTATAAATCTAGCATGTAGCGGTACTTAATGACTTGGCGTAGGGGACCATGAACAACAGGACTTATGAGGGGACACCTGACTTCTCTTGTGGTGGCATCTTTGCTGATAGGCTAGGGCGAATTGACCAAATGCTGTCCTCTCGACTTTGACCCCACCCGAAGTAATTGGAAGTAAGTAGACGTAGACATAACTAGCTAGGAGGATTAACTAGGTTAGCACCACTCTCCTCTATTGATTTCCCTTTACCATTTATCTGCTTTATTTTATTCTGTTTTAGTAGTTTAATTAAGTAAATCCCTATCAAAACTATTATTAATCTGTGACACCTAGACTTAGTAATAATCCATCACACATAGCTCTTGGGACGACCTCGACTTTACCGATTACTACACTACACACGACCGGGTACACTGCCCGTCAGTGCACTAAGGTAGACCATAGGTATAACGAGACTTTATAAATATTAAAACCTGGTCAGTGAAACCTGCATCAAGTTTTTGGCGCCGCTGCCGGGGAGTTATATTTGGATTAATATTAAGTATTTCATTCTGTTTTAAACTTTTCTCACGATCATATTTCAAGTTTTCAGGTACTATGGAAGTTGTTAACATCGATGACCTCACTCTTGAGGAATACTTGGTGTTGACAAGAGCGGAGCAAGGGCCGGGTCTCGTAAGACCAGCAATTGGAGCTTCGTGCTAACCCTTTTTCAGGAAACAGGGACGAAGATGCATATGAGCACGTTGAAAATGTCCTATACATCGCAAGCCTTTTCAACATTCCGAGCATGTCTCATGATGTTGTTATGCTAAGGGTATTCCCAATGACTCTTACTAGAGCTTCCAGAAGATGGATCGAAAGATTGCCAGCCGGGGCAATTAATACCTGGGCTCTACTTAAGAAACACTTTATTCAGAGATATTGTCCGCCGTCGAAGATTTCTAACCAGCTTTTAGAGATCCATAATTTCAAACAAGAAGGCGACGAAACGTTGTATCAAGCCTGGGATAGATACAACGATCTCCTTTACAAGTGTCCTACACATGATCTGAACAACCAGCAGATGGTCAACATTTTCTACAAAGGAATTAACGTAACTACAAGGCAAATGTTGGACTATCAAGGACCTATCCCGAACATGGCTCCTACTCTTTCAATTGAAGCCGTTCAAAAAATGGCTGATCACTCTAAAAAATGGCACGACGGAGGAAGCAAAAGAAACCACGGCGGAAGTTTTGACGGAATTGCAGCAATCGCTAGCAAAATTGAAAATCTTAGTCGAGATATGCTGAAGGTCAGAGAAACCGTTCATGCCATCCAAGTGGGTTGTGAAAGCTGTGGAGGAGGACATCTCACGAAGAATTGTCCTCATGTGGACGAAGAAAATATTGAAGAAGCCAAGTATGGAGAAAATCGACCGTTTTACGGAGATAATCGAAATAATAACGGGTATCGCGGAAATTACAACCGTGGGCCTTATGGAGAAAGAAAGCCCAGTCTTGAAGAAACAATCAACAAGTTCCTGAAGAGTTCAGCCCAAAGACAAAAGGAGTAAGATGAGTGGTTAAAAGAATTCCAGGAAAACACTGACATAAACCTTTCCAAGCACGACACAACCCTAAAAAACCTAGAATCTATGGTGGAAAAGCTCAGTGAAAAAGTAAGGATGAATAACAATAAACCTGAAGGATCTAAACCAGCTATGGAATGTAAAGTGATTTTTGCTGATGATAACTCGAAGGTTCAGGCAAATGATACGGATTCAGGGGTTGATCTCGTCGACAGATCTGAGTTACGCCGTAACCTGCCTTATGAGTTATGGCGTAACTATGTTTTTGACAATAATAACGGGGTTATGAAGAATACTGAGGAACACGACTCTAACGAATTACGCCGTAACTAAGAATCTCAGTTACGGCATAACTGGGATACGTGGGCAGAAAAATTCCTCGAAGTGGACGAATCAGGAAACGAATGGTCCCACGACATTGACTTGTGCCCTCTGCCCAGATCTAAGAAGAAATATCACTGGTGCAAAATGATACCAGTTGCTAAGGGAGATTGGTATGATCTTTTGGCCTCGTGTGACCCGAGAAATGAGGTTTGCGATGGAGGAAGCAGTAAAGATAGGATCAACCATAACAAATTTATGTGGCCTGCATATACTAATGATGAAAGACTCGAGAAACTCTCCCTAGAAGATAAAGAAGAGCCGCTTATCACTCACTGGTGTACTCCGGTCATCATAACTGACGAGGAGTCCACACGAGCATGGCCCCCGTATACTCGTCCTCAAAAATGTGAAAGAAAGGTGAATGAATGGATATACCCTCACAAGGGTGAGAGACATGATATTGAATTAGCATTAGAGGATTGGTACAAAATAAGATTTGGGAACTCAAAAATCCATAAGGGACGGGTTAAGCAGTATAAGTACAATCATCTCACTGACACAATAAACGGTGCAAGATCCATCATCAGTATTACTAGTAGTCTTATTGCTGAAGATGATGACCGAGGAAAATCATGTGATGAATGGATTTCACATGAGTCTGGAACAGATGGCATCCGTAATTCTACAAGGAAAAAAGGGTTCGACAAATGGATGAATGAGTACCAATGAGTGGTGGAAGTGGGCCAGATCCAAAGGCCCCCATAGAAGTGCCGCGGCTCTGAGTCTAACTTAAATACTCGTAAATAAAGAAAAGTGCTCTTTCGGGAGACAACCCTAATTATCCCTTTCTTTTGTTTTATTTCTATTTCTGTAGGGTTTTGTGTTTTCTAGCCATTTTTGCAGGAAACGAGGAAGTAATTGCTGCTGCAGTTTGCTGATCTGAAGAGAGTTACGGCTTAACTCATGTATGTGATTACGCCGTAACCAACCTTTTAGCAGCAGAATTCTTGACGCATTACCAATTACGGCGTAATACCATCTCAGTGATTACGCTGTAACCACTCGCTTTGCAGCTTATGTCATGTTTTGCCAGTTACGGCGTAACTCCCTCAAAAGAGTTACGACGTAACCTTCCTCTGCTTTAATTCTTTCATTTTAAAACACAATAACCTTGTATTAGTATTTTAAATGAACTTTGTGGGTGTGTTCCCTGTAAACCCTCACGAGACTTCACTCGTCCACTTGGGACACCAAGTGGTTTAAAAGGCTTGTTGCATATGCTAAATGCAACCGTGATTCCTACGAAAGTGAGTTAGGTTTGTTTTTCATTTTTCATTTTGTCTTTTTAGAATTATGCTTGTCGGTATTGTGATTTCAGGGATTGAAGTTTGCTCATGATGCTTATACGAAGGCACGTCTCTTTTTCGTGGGCCTTCCTTCTTTATGGAGCAAATTTCAGGGAAGTTCTCGCTCTAATTCTACTTTTCTCTTCACCTTTATTTAATGCTTAGTACAAAAGGGACTTTGTATAATTCAAGTGGGGGGACGGGAGTAGAATTATCTCTTGAACATTATTTCGCCCTCATTTTTCTAGTTTATTTTGAAAAATTATGCCATTTTTAAAATTTTGACATGTTTTTCTTAACCTAACTAGATTAGACCTTAGCCGAGCACATACAAACCTTGATATTATATGGTGAGAGTAGCCTTATCCGTTTCCAATATTTTACCCCAAATTCACCAAATTATGAGTGTGCCGGTAGCGTGTAAACTTTAGAACTTGGCATTTGCATCATTTCGAGGCCATAGACGAGGTATGTTGAGTTAGCTCGATGTATTTGGACTTTTCAGTTTTAGAAGGCAATATTATAGGATTATCACCCAAACAGCCTTCCATTGTGTGTCTATCGATTAGTCACCTCGACTTCTCGACCCCCATGTGAAACCCTTTTGTTGCACTCACCTTTAGTGCAAGATACCCCTAGATACACCCATCTGAGCCATTCCTTTCATTTTGTTAACCCGATATATTGTTTCGATACACCTATACACCTTAGCCTACCCTGTAGTCTTTATTTGTGATTGGGAAGTCATCATTTGCCTAAGTTCAAGGTTCGAGTGGAAAGGTTCGGAAATCACGCTTTCATCGACAGCATTCCTGAAGATCATTGAAGACCCCCCAAATTCCCATTGTTCATCTCAAGTGGTAGGATATTATGTTATGTTATTATAGTTATGATCCCTTAAAAAAAGTAGTTGTCATGTTATTGTAAAGTGCAATGTTATAAGCACTATGTTATGAGCTTCATAGATTTAGTATCGAGGAGGCCACCTCGGTCACATTTGAAGATTGGAGTTGGTAGTTATGCCAGCAGTTGGAGAAAAGGTAGTGTGCCCATCACGATGTCCTCTAATGACACATCTACCTTATATTTCATGATCCGGTTTCTTGACTTCAAAGCTTGAACTTTGGGCGGACGGTAAGTGGTGATGACTTGGTTATAGATTTAGACTACCTGCTTGTTTTTTATTTTACACCATTTATATATCCCATGTCTTATCCTACCCTTTAGTCATGAAGCGTGTCTAGGTGATGCAGCGAGCAATCTTTGGTGTCTTGGCCATGGATTTGGTCATGTATCATTGATTTTGTCCACTTCGCCGTGACATGTTAGTAATGATGAGTCCCCCTTAACCTTTGTCGTGTCTACCCATATTGCCTTCGAGAATTGTTTAGCCCTTAACTCTAGTGGTGGAGATTTGTGTAACCGCCAAGCTTATGATAGAATACATGCTATGACTGTGCGATTGAGTGATCACCCCGAAATTGACACTTAGAATAGTTGAGAGATTTGAGTGTTTTGTTCCCCTTTCGTGAGGTGTTCGGATTTGTTTTATTCTAGCATAAGGGATTTGTAAACTTATATTTTCCAGGTTATGGGAGATATCTTTTTAAGAATCTTTCTAATAAGGTCTACTTGAGGGCAAGTAGAGTTCAAGTGGGGGGATATTTGATAACATCAAATAGTCCTAAATATTAAGTGTCAATTTCCCCCGATGATGCTTGTAATTTATATCATTTATATGGATTTATGCTTGTTTTCCACTTTTAGGTAAATTACGAGCATTGGAGCTAAAGAGACGCGGAATTGGAGAATTATCTAAAGATTTATAACAGTATGCTACTTTGAAGAAGTTACGGCGTAACTCGTCTCTCACATTACGCCATAATTATTGCGTGACTCAGAAAACCAACTTATCAGAAGGTTACAGCGTAACTCTTCCCAAAGGTTACGACGTAAGTATATTAGGTCAAATGAGTTTCCACGCCGCTGATACTTACGCCGTAACTACTGCATCTACTATGACGTAACCGAGTTTATTGAAGACTACAACGTAACCACTTATTACGTTACGCCGTAACCAGCAGATCTAGTGCAAAATACGATGAAATAAAAGGTTACGGCGTAACTCCTATATTGGTTACGCCGTAACCCAGATCTGGCCTATAAATACCCCACGAATTCCAGCATTTCTAATCATCCCATTCCACACACAACACTCAGAGAACGTGGGAAAAAGCTCAAGGCAGGTCTAGAGGAGCATACGGAGCTGTCTCCAAGGGAGAAATCGTTCCCCTAAGATAAGCATTAGCGTTTTATATTACTTTTACTTTCAATTCATGTATTTCGTACCTTTGAATATTGAATTGGTTTGCACGATTAATATGAGCGGCTAAGCACCTCTTGGTGCTGGCCTAGTTATGATTCCTTAATTGTTTTGTTTGCGTTTACTTTACTTCCGTACAATTATTTCTAAGTGTATGCATGCATAGTTTATTGGTAGCTACCCTTGGTTCGGTAGTTTTGAATGGCGGTAGAGGCCAATTTCCTAGGAGATATGAACAACTGAACCTAGGTGAGCGGATTGAGACGGGAAGGGTAAAATATGACCAACTGACGACCCTTTCTACTTGTGCGATTTGACCAACTGATCACCTATCGTTTGGATGAACTTAAGAATTAGGGGGTGCGTGTCTAAGTTCCTAACGGCCGGGCATTCACTATTATAAATCTAGCATGTAGCGGTACTTAATGACTTGGCTTAGGGGACCAGGAACAACATGACTTATGAGGGGATACTGGACTTCTCCTGTGGTGGCATCTTTGCTGATAGGTTAGGGCGAATTGACCAAATGTTGTCCTCTCGACTTTGACCCCACCTGAAGTAATTGGAAGTAAGTAGACGTAGACATAACTAGCTAGGAGGATTAACTAGGTTAGCACCACTCTCCTCTATTGATTTCCCTTTACCATTTATCTGCTTTATTTTATTCTTTTTAGTAGTTTAATTAATTAAATCCCTATCGAAACTATTATTAAATGTGACACCTAGACTTAGTAATAATCCAGCACACATAGCTCTTAGGACAACCTCGGCTTTACCAATTACTACACTACACACGACCGGGTACACTGCCCGTTAGTGTACTAGGGTAGACCATAGGTATAATGAGACTTTATAAATATTAAAACCTGGTCAGTAAAACCTGCATCAGAAGTTCAGACGCTCGTCAATTCGGATATCTCTCATAGGCACGATCAGGGTCTCATCGGAAAGGCGTTTCTTCAGATTACTCACGTGAAAGACATCATGTACACTGCTCAACTCCTGAGGTAGCTCAAGTCTGTAAGCTACTGGTCCGACTCTTTCCAGGATTGGAAAGGGGCCAATATATCGGGGGTTGAGTTTTCCATTTTTGCCGAAGTGTATCACCCCTTTCCAAGGAGAAACCTTCAACATGACTCGGTCTCCTACTTGAAACTATAGGGCCTTACGTCTCTTATTGGCAAAGCAATTTTTTTTATCACGTGCGGCTTGCAAATGATTGCGAATCTGGACTACCTTCTCGGTAGTTTCCAACACGAGTTCGGGACAGGTAAGTTGGTTGTCACCAACTTCAGCCCAACAGATCAGAGAACGACATTTATGGCCATACAACGCCTCAAATGGTGCGGCCTTAATGCTGGTATGATTGCTATTGTTGTAGGAAAATTCGGCCAAAGGAAAATATTTCTCCCAGCCTTTGCCAAAATCGATAACGCAGGAACGGAGCATATCTTCTAGCGTCTGGATGGTCCTTTCGCTCTGACCGTCAGTTTGGGAATGATAGGCAGTGCTCATATCAAGCTTCGTTCCTAGGGCCGTCTGTAGTGACCGCCAAAAATTTGACGTGAAACGGCTGTCTCGGTCGGAAATGATAGATATGGGCATGCCATGACGAGATACTATCTCCTTGACGTAAAGCCGATAAAGCTTGTCGATATTATCGACTTCGCTGACAGCCAGAAAGTGAGCGGACTTAGTCAGTCGATCCACAATTACCCAGATAGCATCACAGCCGCTAACTATTCTCGGTAATTTGGTGATAAAGTCCATGGTGATTCACTCCCATTTCCAAACAGGGAGTTCGGGTTGTACTAACAACCCTGACGGCTTCTGGTGTTCGGCCTTTATCTTGGAACATGACTTACTGACATACAGAGTTATGTCAGCTTTCATGTTTGGCCACCAGTAGAGTTTCTTCAGGTCGTGATACCTCTTTTCGGCTCAGGGATGAATAGAGTATTTTGATTTATGTGACTCGTGCATAATCAACTCGCGGATTCCCCCATGAAATGGCATCCAGCTTCTGTCTCCAAAGTATAGTGTTCTATCGGAACGCTTCGAGAAGCCGTTCTCGCTCTCCACCATTCCATAAAGGTTCTCAACCGGACGGTTTTCTTCCTTCAACGCCTCGGCTTGGGCTGCTAGTATCTAAGACGGTAGTGGCGAACTAATCGTCATTCCTAAGGATCGGACTCATAACGGTGGTATTCTCTCTTTTCGGCTAAGGGCATCTGCAACAACATTGGCCTTTCCCGGATGATAACAAATCTCATAATCGTAATCACTGAGTAATTCAAACCAGCGTCGCTGTCTCATGTTCAGCTCTTTCTGGTCTAAGATGTGTTGCAAACTCTTGTGGTCGGTATACACTATACACTTAGTGTCGTACAAGTAATGTCTCCATATCCTAAGAGCAAACATCACATCACCCAATTCCAAATCATGGGTGGTGTAGTTTTTCTCATGCTTCTTAAGCTGTCGGGAGGCATACGCTATCACCTACTCCCATTGCATTAGGACAACTCCCAAACCTTTATGCGAAGTGTCGCAATACATGACGAAGTCTTCGCTTCCTTCAGACAGGGCTAAAATAGGCGCACTACACAACTCCTCTGTTAATACAAATAAGCCGTAAAAACGTTTATTTATATTTTACGATCTTTTAATGTTTTGTAGATAACATACGTAAAATCATTTTAACAAAACAAATAAAATACGTAAATGGTTTGAGCCAATAGTTTACTAACACACTTACGTTTTCACATAAAACACTAAACAAGTAATAGTGCTTTCTTGATTTAGTAATACATATGTACAACAACTAGTGTTTACATATTGAGTAGATATATACATACTTAGTGTGTATTATAATAGGTAATATAATGGGTAGAAGTTTAAGTATTTAACCCATTGACTAAATACATTGAATGTAGTTGGGTAAAAACCAAAGTCCATAACCCATACCCATGGAGCATTACCCATAACTCATTTCATGACATCATGCATAAGTCATAATGGGTATTGACCCATGGAGCTAACCCATGACCCATGGACTAGATGCATTGCATCTACTAGATACATTGTATTTACTTGGATACCCATGGTCCAAAGTCTAGGATCCATGACCCATGACCCATGACCCATGACCCAAAACCCATGGGCAAAGAGGAGCGTCCCACGGTTCCCCCAGTTTACACTGGACGGATCCCTCAAGTAAGGGATCCGTGGAACAGTAGCATATTTTCTTCTATAAATAGTGAGCCATTTCTTCATTGTAGGTTGTCACTCCTACACATACTGTAATGTGTAATGGGTTTCACGGATGACGCCAACTTGTTAGTACAAAAAGTGTGACGGGTTGTAATGGGTATGAATTCAGCTTGCCGGACTAGGCCAACAAGCTTCTGATGGGCTGATCTTGTACTAATCCAAGTAGTTTGATTGATTTCCCTGCACAAGAAGAGTAAACCGTTAGCCTTACCGTGGGGACGGACCCCATGATTAGACTCCAACGTGAGAGTAAGTACACATTCTTGAGAGGGAGATAAAAGTATGTGTGTGTAATTATGATAGAGAAAGTTGTACCTTGTATGGGGATTAAAGCCCCTTTTATAGGTGAGGTTTACCGCTAGGGTTTCCTAGATTATCGCATATAGTGGTTAGTCGCCGGAGCCGGGCCCTTGGCGGACAAGGTTCCGTGTCAATCGCGGATGCGGATGTAAGGTATCTTAGACGGCTAAAGGTTCAGCCAGCCATGTATCTTGCGTGCGTCTTGAGGTCCTGACCATAGCCAATTTCGTCATTGGGCTTACTGTAGGCCCAGGGTTTGTAGTTATTTTATAGTTATTGGGCATGAGCCCAGTCATGTGTATAGTGTGTATTGGGCCTAGTGGGCCTGTTATACATACTATACGTCATCAATCTGCATAAACATAAGGTAAACTCAGCAAAAGAACAAAATTCATAACCATCTGGGAGACAAAGTTACTATCATTTTCAATATGAGGAAACACAAAACATTCCATTCAAGAGAATCTAAAGTTAGAACATACTACATAATAGTTTAGTCAAGGTTGTTACACTACCATGATGCCTTAACAAGTAATTACATTCCCACATAACATAAAATACGACCATCATACATTAATGCTAAAAAGTTAACCAAGTGCATAAATAATCAAGAACATTATCCAACTGAGCACCAGGTAAATCTTCCACTTCCACACATCACCTTGAACAGCTTCTAATCTTGCCTCAGCTCATTTATCCTCCTCAAAAGGCCTTGTATGATCATTCTTGAACGATCACACATTTCCGGATCATACCATCCTATCCACCGACAAGAAGACCCCTAATCATGAATATGGAAGTCATTAAACAACCACAATTGTTACAATGTACTTTGCTACTTGTGAAAACAAACTAATACAATAAATCTTAAAACGCACTTACTTCATTAGGACAACCAAAGAATCGATGCCCTGGGTTGGCTGAGGTCCACGAAGTGCGAATTATAGCTTGCTTACCACACAAACAACGTACCATGTTGAAAGGTTTAAGACTAAAATACACCGTTGGTCCCTAAACTTGTCACTTCGCATCGTAATGGGACAAACCTTGCATTTATCATCGTGGAGAGTCCAAAACTTGTGTCTTATACTCTAGACAAGTTCCTTGACTAAAATTCGGTTAGTCAACGTCTGTTAATTTCCCCATGTGCCTTGCACATGAGGGTAAAATGGTCATTTCATTATTTTGGCGGTAAGACTAGTACAACCTTAGGGACTAACGGTGTATTTAATTAATAAAATTATACCATCACCACCACCACCCTCCCTTTATCTCTTCATCCTGCTTCTCTCTCTAAAATTAACACCATCACTATTCTCAAATCTCATAAACTCCTAAAAAAACATATTCTCAATCAAACACCATCACCATTCTCCCTCTTAAATTAACATCATCACTATTTTCAAATCAAATCATGTAGGTTGGATTAAAGACCCAAAAATCAAATCAAATTGTTGACCAACTACCTTCTCCGATGAAAACGTAATTTGTGTTAAAAAGAGAGAGACAATTGTACTAACTGTTAAGTTAAAGTAGCAGAGGTGGCACTAGGAATAGAAAAGTAATATGCAGGTATTGTATGATTGGGTAAAAGTAAATGTACCTACTGCATTTATGTTTCCCCTTTATTTTTGTCATTTTTTCCTATTTTCTTCATTACAGTTATCAGTCGACATTCATGCATCTATCCCTATATTCAACTCGAATTTTAGCTTATGTAAGATGCTATTCTTATTTTGATAGTATTCTCTTTTGGTAAAGGATGATAATACTTTGAAAATGATATCAACAAAGCACCAAAAACTAATATACTTAAAATCTGAAGTTACTTGAAAACTCGATAAATACATCCGACAAGTTGGTAGCTAAACCCAAATACTAATACGATGTTATAAGCGGTAACATATCATTTTTGTACCGAGCTTGTGTTAATCACGGTTAAAATAATGTTGTACCATGAAAATGTACTTTTACTTTGAGGGACATAAAGAACATATGCTTTTTAGTCAACAAATTATTCGCTGATCTTGACGCCCTACCATAGTACCATTCGTGCATAACCAACAAGACAAACATCAACCTAAACAATCCTTTTAACATAAATATAGCAACCTGTATTATACAATGTAACGGAATCTGAAATTATGTTAAATCAGTATAAGGAAAGACAAGCACTGGCCTATGATGCTCGATGTGTCATCAGGTTCACAACACTTGTTATACCATCACCATTTTTGGGGTCTTTAATCCAACCTACATGATTTGATTTGAAAATGGTGATGATGTTAATTTTAGAGAGAGAATGGTGATGGTGTTTGATTGAGATTATGTTTTTTTTGTAGGAGTTTATGAGATTTGAGAATAGTGATGGTGTTAATTTTAGAGAGAGAAGCAGAAATTTAGAGAGAGAAGCAGGATGAAGAGATAAAGGGAGGGTGGTGGTGGTGATGATATAATTTTATTGATTAAATACATCGTTAGTCCCTAAGGTTTTACTAGTCTTACCACCAAAACAATGAAATGACCATTTTACCCTCATGTGTGATAAGGTTTTAAAATGTACCTTTTTGAGAGGTCGTTTAAGCCCTTATTTGATCACTTTTGTATCCGTTATTACTTAATATCGTTCCTTTTCACTTTTTAGGTATCTTGAAGGCAAAATGCTGGAATGACACTTATTCGGACGAAAAGGTGTGAATATACGAAGAAAATGGCTAAAGTCAAGAATCGAGACGCTCAGGCTGCTGGAACTGAAGGTGACGGCGTCAGGCACAAAACAGTGACGCCGTCGGACAACTTTTGTGACGGCTCAGTAGCCA
This sequence comes from Chrysanthemum seticuspe, assembly GCA_019973895.1. Lineage (NCBI taxonomy): Eukaryota > Viridiplantae > Streptophyta > Magnoliopsida > Asterales > Asteraceae > Chrysanthemum > Chrysanthemum seticuspe. Next base: position 303,436,614 of record BPTQ01000006.1, read on the forward strand.
AATTACTCATTTACAAGTGACGGCTTCAGGTTTTAAAAGAGTAGGGCGTCGCAACTCAGACGGCCTAGATTTGATCCAGACGACGTCAGAGACTGAAGGGAACGGCGTCACAAGCATAAGGTGACGCCGCCGCAAGACTAACGTGGCCAAGACGAAACCCTAATAACGGCGACCCGATGGCGTCACACATCAAAGGGTGACGCCGTCGCAATTGTAATCTTATATATAGAATCCGAATTTTTTAGTTTTCAGTGTGTATTCTTTTGGAGTAAAAACCTAAACCGAACCAAGGCTGTCTTGTACAGTATTTTAGGGTTTCATACCCTATCTTACATCAAGATAAGTGTTTTACTTCATTAATTCAATTGTGTCTTCAATTAATTGTGTGTATGCTTGCATGTTTCCCATGTCCGACTAATTTACCTGTGTGTTTGCTTAGGAGATATGAAACTTAATTATTGAATATTGATTGATTGTCTCTTATCTTAATTGTTAATGATCTAGTATTGCGATAAATCATACGTTGTGTAGTTAATGCTTGATTAATCTTTGTTGAACCTTAGCTTATAGTACCTAGAGTCATTGTAGGCTAAACCATCCGAAGAGTACCTTAGTGTTAAGTTTATAAATCCTAGAGATTTTGTAGGCGATAACCTTTGGTAGTTTCAAAGAGTTAGGGATAAACGCATACCCTACGACTTTAGACGCACAACGCGATTAAGAATAAGGACGTGACAATTCAACCATCAATAGGAGATAATTAAGGAGTAATAAAACCTAAGTAAACACATCTTTAAATCATCATACGAGCACACAATAATTAGACATAGACTACATACACCTTAGATTAGAATAATTAGACGAATAGAGTAATCGGTAGAATAGCAACCCCCGAATCCAATACCCCGAGATTCGTACCTTTCCATTTCCTAAAAACATAAAAAGATAAAAAATAATCTTCCTCAACCCCAACCTTAGCGTAGTAACTTCTCACTAGCATTCCTATTCCCCTAGAGAACGATATCAATTCCCGTGGCTTACCATAATACTACACTACAACGATTAGGTTCACTGCCTAGGGTGTTGAAAAACTTGCTCGACGAAAAGGAAGTTCCTTTGACCCCGAACGACGCGTGTAGCGTTATCAAGTTTTTGGCGCCGCTGCCGGGGAATAGAATAGCTAGTTAGGAGTCCACCTCGTTTAGGTTTCCTTGCTTGATTCCTATCAAGTAAACTTTTTTCCAATTTTTAGCTTCCTTGTAGTCTATCCCCCTTCTTCGTGACCTTTGTTAGTAACCCCATCACTTTTCATCATGGAAGGTGATAACCACCCATCAACCCTGCCATTTCCCCCTACCAATCCCCTTAGACAACTTAGAACTCGCAGTTCCACCAGAACCCTTCTTGAACCTTTTACTGAACTCGAAAGAGAGCTCAATAGGCGAAGAAGAGCTCTCCATGGGTCGGAACCTCAAGGCACCACCATCAACTTTGATGAAGCCGAAACTGACGAAGAGTCCACTCATTTCCCCCAATCCCCTGAAACCATCAACATTGACAATCTGAGCCAACATAGCGAGGAAATTCCCGTTGCTCCGGTCAATGAACCCATCAATCCACCTGAAGCAAAGTCCCTCGGGGAATACTCTTCCCCCTCCGCATCTGGATTTACTAGCGCCATTGTCTACCCTTCGGAGCAAGTCAACGAGGTGTTGCATGCTTCCGACATTTGGCTTATCCAGAATGCATGTCGATCCATGGATCCCACAGCGAAAATCCCATTCATCATATCAAACAGTTTTTAAAAATTGTTGATGCTATCTATGCCGATGGGGCATCCAAGGAGACATCCAGACTCCGGTTTTTCCCATTTTCTCTTCAAGGACAGGCCAAGGAGTGGCTCGATAAGCTTCCTCCAAAGTCCATCTTCATGTGGGAACAACTCACAACCAAGTTCACAAATAAGTTCTTTCCCCTGGGAGAACTGCATTAGTCAGGAGCAAAATCCTTCACTACCATCAAACGGATGGAGAATCTATCGTTAACTCCTGGACTCGTTACAAAGATCTCATTCAGGAAGCCCCACACCATGGTATCAACCTTTTGTTGCTTGTTCAAATCTTTTACGACAATGTCTCCCGAAAGGATAAAAAAGGGATTGACTTCTCAACTGGCCGAAGAATTTCTAATCTCACTGCTGAAGAAGGGTTGTTAGACATTGGATTTCAATCACATAAACAATCACAAATATGGGCGTGTGATTGTGTGGTTTTAGAGATAGAGAAAGTGGGATATTCTAGTGAGAGAAACACATGGAAGGTTAGATTTCAAATGAACATCCAACCCTCTCCCTTGTGGGGAGAGGGCTATTTATACAAAGTAATACGCCCTCCTTCGGGCTGTGGATCAGGCATATAATAGGTAAAGACCCGTCCTTCCTCCACGGTGTTGCACTAGACTAAACTAAGCTAATAACTGACTAACAAATAACATAATAAACGATATGTCTATGAGCTAACTTAAGCTAGATTATATTTGGGGTGACCGATGCTTCACAATAGAATTTCCAATTCCTAACAATCTCCCCCTAAGGGAGGTCACCCCATGATTAATAGTTTAGCACACTAGCATCCAAATTGAACTTCAGTCTTGAGCTCGTATACTTCACTTCATCAAGATATTCAAACTTTGTGCTTTCATGGTGAAGTAATCATAATCCAACACTAATGTACATGGAGTGGAGGTTAAAGAGCTGATCCAAATTATGATGACCTTCGAGCATTATTTGAGATCATCAGCCATAGTTACTCTCAGCATCATCCATTGTTGTGTTGCCCGCATATGATGTTGTGACATTTGGACCAACATGCTCACATTCTGGATCATGACATCTTCTCATCAGAGTAGCGGAAGCTTTAATTTGATTCATGATATTGGTAGCAGCGTAGTAGAAGCATGGAGTGAAAATATCAAAATCGTTGATGCACTTATCATGATTTCTTTAGAGATGAATGTGTAGTGTGAGCATGCGGCTATGGATTGACCTCTCCATTCTGATCAGCTGCAAACGTCAGGTATATCTGCATACAACAGTTAGCAATAAAGCACATGAAAGTGTCTTTGACCACTTTCGTTGAATTGAGGTACACGGCCCACGATTCCCCGTTGATCAGTACAAGTACTGCCTGTGATCAGGTATAATTCTGGAGAATCTCCTTGACAGGGTTTCGCAGCTGCTCTAGCCGTTCTCAAACCTGAACGTCTCAAAGAAGACAACACGGAGTGAGTGAACCAGCAAATTTGAGATTCACTGATTGGTGAAAAGAGATTTAAAAAACACTCGTGTACTGCTCAATAAAGTGTTTTTGCACTACAACGAAGGTTTTAAGAACAATCAGTTATCAAATCATAAACACCTTTTAATTTTTGAAACATTAATACACAGTCGATGTGAGAAAAGATTTTTAAGTACAATGACCGTTTTTTCAAAGATATCCGTCAATCCATAACCTAAACCAGGATTGATTCAAAAATTTGAATCGCCCCATTGTTTCTGTTCAGTTGTCACATGGTTGATCTATTGGATAGATCTCACATGCCACCTACCAAGAGCTTGTTTGATGTTGGCTCTAGAAGGCTTTCCATCTTCATTGTGAATATGTTAGCCTATCACTCAGATGTTCTGGAAATACCACAAGGATAATGCGTAGGACTCATAAGATATAATCTCTCATTCCACATAGTGTGAAACAGAGAGTCTTCATAGACAGTGTCCTAATGAGATTTGTAGATGATCTCGTGGCTCTAGACTCAACAGTGCACATTTAGTTTCCTATATCGGAGACTAAGGAGAGGGTCTCCTTCTTCAATATCAACAATCTCTAAGAGAAAGTCGATAGATTATGTGGGTTCCCCGTGAGAATGAAACAAGCCCTTTTAAGAGGAACTTGAGTAGCTTGGGAAGTTTTAGTGCAGCGCGTCACTGGGTCCATGACATCTTGTCTTCAATACCAGTGTTACCTTAGTAACCACCAGTAGCATATGTATTGAACCCGGTTTCTGCCCTAAGGTTGAATTATTGGAGGGCTATTTCTTTTCACCCTTTTCACATTAATTTCTTTTTCATTCTTCAATCCCTTCAGTGCTTACCGAGACTTCATAACTAGAACCTTGTTGGGTTTATTCCAGTTCTAGCTCTATCTCAGTCCGCACTCTTCCCATATCTCACTTTTCTCCTTTTTCATCATACCTAAGGACTCTACACTATCTAGTGGATTGTCCCTGGGTAGATCCCTCCGGTTCTGGCGGATCGTGGGAACAAATACCTAACCTAACCATCCTTATAACACCATGCATAGAGTAAATTGGTCGGTCTTTGGGTATTGTTCTTTCCATTTTAAAACCAATTAAAAAATCATTTGGAAAAACAATCAAGGTACTTGTGATACGAGATCAAAGCATTTTGTACCTTAATAGTTTTGATCATTTAGAAATGCTCCCCCTCAACATGAGCATATGATTTTGAAATTGTTTACACATGGAGGCAAGAGTTATTTGAAATATATTCTTGACCACAATTTCCATGGAAAAAGCTATTTGATTTTCTTTGGTAAATTCTCCCCCTCAATATGTGCATAGGATATTTGAAAACATTTTATCACATAGAGGTAAGAGATCTTTTGAAGTACAACCACGATTACCAACATTTAGAAACCATTTAACACACAATCAAGGTACATTATGTTAAAACATAGAAGTCTTTGTACCTTGAAGGTTTTAATTTGTTTTGAAATGCTCCCCCTCAATATATGCTTCGAGATTCGAAAAGAGTTTAGCACATATTAGAGAGCAGTATGCACACTTTGAGACATAAATTATCACCTTTTATCATCTTTCATATTTATATCACATTTTCTCCCCCGATCAAAAATTTCAAATCCTTTGAGATTTTGGATCGGATTTGAAATTTTGGATCTCAAGTGATTTAAATATGTATGAAATAAAACTTTGTAGGAGAAAAATGTGTCTGATTTTATATGATCTGAAGTGGACTACACTGAAGTTCCCTTTTAGATAAAAGGGAAACCACAATACATAACCTATCACTACAACATACATTACAGTTGTTCATATTACATACACCACATTATATGCATAAAAAATTCAAAACAGAAACTACTTCCGGAAGATGTCTTCATTCAGTTCGTTGAAGTAGCTTGTAATGACCTTCACGAAGTCTACCGCCCACAAAACTTTCAAGGCTGCGATAAATCTTTCTAGTTTTTAATCTTCGTCCGATCACAGCAATGAAATCTTCACACATCTTCAAGTCCTGTTCAGACCAGAATCTTGTTTTGTTCCATGGCTTTAGATCAAGTTTGATTTGCTTCACTCTCGAGTTCAATTCTTCTTCGACCATCTTTAGAGTTCCATCATTGAACTTGAAAAGCTCGCACAATCTCATTAGCATACGTGACCCATATCTGTCGGTGAAGATGATGGCTCTAGGAGTGTCAATCACTTTATATTCGTGATGAAATTCAAGTCCTGAGGCTTCCCATTGCGGTCTTGTTAGGTTGACCCGAGTCTGGTAGCTTTCCATTCCAAGCTGAAAGTCCCCAACTCTTTGTCGAATGACCAAGCCTCTGATCCAGAGATTGACAGCAACCGAGAGAGCCTTCTTTTTACGAACATGTAGATGGTCAAGGTGTCCTTGGAGGTTTAGAAGATAGAGATCTTCAAAGTCACTTGGCAGCAGGTGTTTGAAGTCGTTTTCTTCTATAACATGATCTTTCAGGTTAGCTCTTCTAAGAACGATCTTCTTCAGATAATGATAGCCGTAGATTGGGAAGATCTCTATACTCATAACACTAAGAATTCGCAGCTTGAATCGAACAGCTTTGCGACTCCTTTTAGCAGCATGTCTGTCAATGTAGAATTTCTTCTTCTTGAACCACCAATGAGAAATGCCGTATGAGGCAGCGATGTCATACTCTTGTTCTTTATCTACCCAGAATTGATCCGAAACCATATGTTCAAGACCCTGATTAGAGTAGGTAGCAGCTTTCATCTTCGAAATCGATAAAGTTGGTCTTCTTTCAGAAGTACGAGCACATAGATAGTCTAGATCATGATTGAAGAAGAACTCTGATTAAATAGTCATTTGACCAGGTTCACCACCGAGAGGAAGAGGCTTGTTTACATTGAAACGGCTGATCTCCTCACTGACTTGATCATTAAGCATCTTGTGACATTCTTCCATCTGGTATTGAAGCTGATTGGCATCTGAGTGGAAGACCTTGACGATTTCAAAAGTTGTTCCTTCAAGATCCTTCGGAGTGATAGATGAAATTTTCTTCTTTTCACAAAACCACTTGATAAAGCTGCCCATATCTCCTGTGATGTAAAGAAGACAATCTTCAGCTGAGGCTTCATAGTTGGCAGTTATTGTTGAAGCCCAGTTGTTGTCAGGGATCATTATGTCAGACTCTGGAATGGACCATGAAGGTTCTGGAGTTTGAGGCCTCTCTTCGGTGAGCCAGCTTTGAATTGTATCTTTTGAAGGTGTAACTCTAGAGGTATTAGAGCGATCACCTGACACGTATGCATCAAACCAATCATCTTCAGATGGCTTGGGGATATGTTTGGTGGATGCATCATCGTCATCGGATTCTGACTCTGCCATGACATACGATTCTTCATGAAGCACCTGATCTTCTGGAATAGAAGAGAATGTAGGTGTGAACCTTGAATCAATGGTGGTCCAAGCTGAAGATTTCTTATGAGTTCCTTGATCACTGGATGAACTGGGTTGATTTGAAGGTTTTGGTGGTGATGATGGTGGTTGTGGTGGAGGTGTAGTGGTCGTTCCAGAAGATCCACCAGTACCAGAAGTTCCAGCTCCTCCAGTTGGAGGCGAGGGAGGAGGAGGAGGATCTTTAGGACCTTTACGCAACGTCTCCAACACCAACGTCCTCCTTTTCTTCTTAGCCTTTTTTTCTCGAATGTCCACCAGATACTTTACATGATTATCGTGCTTTATCGATTCTTCGAGTGATTCATATAGCTTCTTATGAACCACGTCCTGGTGCTCATCAGCATCGTACATCTTATCAGCCAGAACAGCTCTCATATCAGCAATGGGCAAGTCCTTGAATCGTTGAAGCAGTGGAGCCCGCATTGCCCATTCAACAACATCTTTTACCTCTCCCTCAATTGCATCTGCAACACCTTGATCGAATTTAAGATTCTCTAACTTGTAGACACGTTGCTCGAGGGCGTTGACAGATTTAGGCAGTTGCCTCTCAAGGGCTTCAATTCGTTTTACTGCTTTGTCGAGCAATTGATCTGATGTAAGTATTTAAAGTGGTAAAGCCGGTGGAGTTTCCGTGACAGTAACTGTAACCACTGGTTCAAGTGACAGATCTTTAGCAGGATCAGGTGGTGGATGTTCGGTTGTAAGAGCAGGTGCAGACATTGGTGGGATGGTTGATGTGTCTTGCTGGATGCTGACCGTGTACATGGACTAAGCTTCCTCTTTCTCATCATTAGGCTTTTGAGTCTCGGTGTCTGAAGGTTTTGTGGAAAACTAGAAGGGGGGTTGAATAGTTTTGCCAATTAAAACTTCCATTTAATCTATTTAGATCAACTTATGTCAATCTATTTGGATGTTGATAAACAAGCATATAAAGGTAAGTAATGAAAAGATAAGAGTAAGAAGCACAAAACCACAACGCGAGTATTTATAGTGGTTCGGCTACAAGGACACCTTCCTTGCCCTACTCCACTCCCCGAGTCACCTACTCGAGAGTTCGTAAACACTACACCAATCTCCTTATGGCGGAGAAGCCTTCACAACGTCGCCTACCCTTTTTCCGGTGCTAGGCTAACCACCGGGTTCTTTCACTCCAAGGTGAACCACACCTACACAACGTCGCCTACCCTTTATAAGGTACTAGGCTAAGTACCTAGTTCTTTCACTCCAAGGTGAACTACACCTTCACAACGTCGCCTACCCTTTATTAGGTACTAGGCTAAGCACCTAGTTCCATTGCAATGGAGGAACTACTACCACACTACACCAACGACTAATCCCAAAGGAGATCTACTCCTCTACAACATCATCGAGGATATCAATATCCTTGGATCTAATACTAGTCTATCTTGTACATCGAAACACACCATATCGAATGTACATCTAAGGCACCTTTCACTAATGACTTTGACTAGATCTACAAGACACCCTTCACTAATGTCTTGTGTCTTAACTTCTAAGCACCTTTCACTAATGCTTCTAGTCTTGACTTCTAAGCACCTTCCACAAGTGCTTATGATGTAGACGATAGACACCCTTCACTAATATCTTCATCTTGACACTTGAGACATCTTTCACTAATGTCTTCAACACTACACTTCTTTGAAGACTTTAGTAGCCTTGGTGATGAGGAAGCATGGCAACTCATAGACTTGAGCTTGCTCGACTTCAAAGGTGGTAATCTTGCCTTTAAGAGGAACCTAGAAGATCACACAAAACCAAAAATACAAACATAGATCTCTTGGATCTGAGGTTAGTGAGTTTTTAACTCAGGGAGAAAGTGTGTTAGAAAGGGGTGAGAAACAATGAAGAAATGGCTCACTATTTATAGAAGAAAAACTCTACTGTTCCCTGGATCCCACGGATCCCTTCCACAAGGGATCCGTCTAACGTTAAGCTAGGGATCCGTGGGACGCTCCATTTTACCCATGGGTATTTTGGTTATGGGTCATGGGTCATGGGTTGAACCATGGATATTTAGCTATTTACAATGTATCTTTGAGTGCAATGCACTTGGTCACTTGGGTATGGGTTGATCCATGGGTTATGGATATTATCCATGTATGATATAAGCATGATGTCATGCAATGGGTTATGGGTCAAGCTCCATGGGTCATGGGCTTTGGGTTGTACCCAACTACATTCAATGTATTTGCCCAATGGGTTGTGATACTTAAGTTTCTACCTATCTATATTACCCAATATACTACATACTAGTTATGTGTATATTATACCCAAATATGTAAACACTAGTTGTTGTACATATGTATTACTAAATCATAAAATCACTTATACTTGTTTTAGTGTTTTATGTGAAAATGTGAATGTGTTAGAAACTATTAGTTCAAACCATTTACGTATTTTATTTGTTTCGTTAAAATGATTTTACGTTTGTTATCGACAAAACATTAGAAGATCGTAAAATATAAATAAACATTTTTACGGATTATTTGTATTAACAATCTCCCCCTTTTTGTTGATGACAAAATATAAAATTATTTTAAGGAAAAGCTAAAATTCGTAACAGTTTGAATTTGTAGTTTTTACTTTCTTCTCCCCTTTTTGTCGAAACAAAAAGAGATTCGAAAGAAAGCAACACATTGTTTTTAAGAAAAACATGTGAAAGAAATAAAAAGAAATAGAAAGCAAGTAACGGGAAAGGATCTCGTCTTTACTCCCCCTTGACGAGTCCATCCCTATGTAAGGGCGTCAAGAAAGTGATACTAATCTAGTTTGTTTGCAAGTAAGTTTGCAAAAGATTTCGTCTAAGTGACGAATGTGCTCCCCCTTGATGATTGCAATTATGCAAGGGGATGTCACGAAATGTAAACCTAGTATTGCAAGTAATTTGCAATGTATTGCTTTGACATAAAGCTCCCCCTAGCTTTAGGATGTCAAAGTGTTCATGTGTAAATTGAATAACTACAAAACAAAGGTTAGAAAGCAAGTATAATTCACAATTTCCTGCAAATGTGGTCCAAGTTAGTAGAAAATAGCTTTATGTCTCACGGATCCCACGGTTCCCTCCTAGTAGGGATCCGTCTAGGCAATTCTGAGGGATCCGTATTAGCTGATTAATTTCAGCAAACGTGATATAACAAGTAATGTTATCACAAAAATGAGATATGAATACAATGTAATCATATGCTCAGAAATATAACAAGTAGCATGTAATTTCATTTAATAAAACTAGAGTTATGATATACATGACTCTAAAAACTAAGAAAATAAGAAAATACATGACTAGGAATTTCTAAACCAACTATCGCTTGATGCTACGACACCACTAAAATCTTCTAGCTCATGTTTTAGGTTTAATCTCGTCGAAACGTTTGAGGAGATGATAGAATATGAAACGTTGGTCTTCTCGTACTTCATGTATCAAACTTTCAATATGTTGACAATGATAGCAATCTTTGTCATGGCTAGGTAGTGGTGGTGGAAGAAATGAAATGGCTTGATGCGAAGGATCAAGTGAAGCGGCTTGTGGAGCTTCAAACGATGGAGGGATTGGTGGAGGCGCATTTGAGAATGGCTCGACCAAGAATGATAGTGGTGGTAGAGAAGTGTCAACTTCCATATGGTCGGGTGGTTGACTTTGATGATTTCTCATAATCCAAATGGGATTATATGATGGAAACGGCGAAAAGGAAGCCGGAGCAAGTGTTGACTCAACACCTTGATTTTGTACCATTATTCCTCCTAATGAGGAAAATGTTGTCGGCAGAGGCGGATGAGACGGCCTAGGAGGCAAATCTTCTAAATTGTAGAGGTGTGGTGATGATAGTGGAGATGTAAAAGAGATAGCTCTAGGAACCAATGGTGATGGTTTAGTGGAGATGATATTGTTTGGCCTAGGAGGTATGGTGGTATTTGGCATAGGTAGTTTTGTGGGTATTATCCTTTTAGGAATTGGTTTGATTGGTTGAGGAAAGATCCTATCATTTGTTGGCTTGACCGGAGATGATTCGGTTGAAAAGATTTCGTGTATAACACGAGCCTTTTTCATGGGTGGTTCTTTGGTGGATAAGTTACTACTTGGGGTTTTCCTCATGATGAGATGATTTCAAGAGGTTTGTAAGGGTTTCTAAAGTGCTGAAAGTTAGGATGAAGGTGATGACTATGGAGGTCCTAACAAAGTGGTTGATTCCTCCCGGACTACCCATCTTTTATTTCTCCATCACGCAAGCCAACCGCTTGTGAACGGTCAACCTTAACAGATGATAAAAGGGCGACAGCCCGGGAGAGAAATGCAAGTTTACCAAAGATTAAAATATCCTTGGATCGTTTATGTCCTGGTGAGGCGTGATATCCTGAATACAACGACTGTGTGATAAAATGATAAGATCAAGAATGTACAAAGACAGGAATCTGATTGACTAACACTAGGAATGTGAATAGTAATAGCTCTGTCACAGCTACGTTGTTAAAAACGTACAATCAGAAACCTAAAAACGTAAAAGATATACAAACGTACGTTACTAAAACGTAAACGTATAAAAACAAAACGATAATAACTATAGTAGGGATTTGCATGTCTTAGCGACTTAAATGCAAATTAAATAAAATTAAAATATTAAACTATAATATACAAGTATTAAAAGTATAAGAAAACTTAAAAACTAAAACAACAAATACATATTTACATATGTAATAATTACACAAACAAAATAAAACAGGAAAAGGAAAATAAATAATTATACTAAGAAATTAAAACTTATAAAAATTTGAAGTCATTTTAATTCTATTTTTACAATTGTTTACCGATTAAAATCTAAAAACTTACGTTTACTAAATTTTACGTAAACGTACAAAATAAAAACGTGAATTCAGTCCAATACAACTCCCACAAATGTGAAAATTATATTTTTAGAATCCTAAAAAGATAAGAAAATTATTAGAAAATAAAAATAAATTTTTACACTATTAAATTAATTAATATGAATTAAAAATGAATTAAATGTATTTAATAATGAATTAAATAATAAGGAAATCTAAAATTAACTTAAATAAATAAAATAAAGAATCTGAAAAATCTAAAATATCATAAAATAAATTTAGAAACTGAAAATGGAACTTTACAAACTTATAAATAAGCTATACATGAGCTTATGAGTCATTCAGTTAAGCTTTTGGGCTCACAGTGGACTCATAAGCTCATAATAAGCTTGAAAAAGCTATAAAGGGAAAAACAAAAGGTAAAAGTATATATGTACAGGTATAAAAGGTGTATAGGAACAAAAATAAGCACTGGCATTCACCTATAAGCTTACAATAAGCTAATAAGCAAATCCATATAACCACAGATCCAAACAGTCCTTGCAGCTATTAAGAAAGGCAATTTAAGCTTAAGGAATAAGCTGAAAAAGCCAAACTAAGAATTGGAGTAGCAAGCTGAAGTGGTTGGCTTTCCAAAAAGCCAAAGCTCATCAATTGGGACCCACTGATGAGCTTTTGAGAGGCTTATGAAAATGGCTACCAGACCACTGCTCAGCTTAAGCTGAGTCAGTGAATGCTGAGTAAAATGGGACAAAACAAAAAGCTGCTTGCAGACCTAGTGAATGAACTACAAGCTTGGATTAAAGCACTGGACTTTGTTTACTGGTGGATAAGCTCCAAAAGGAACCAATTCACAAAAGCTAAGTCCAACAGGTAAGCTTTTTGTGAGCTTATGAAGATGCTAAGATTTCACTGATTTCTCAGTTAATACTGAGAAATGAGACAAACAAGAAGCTCATTGCAGCCCTAGTTAATAGGCTACAATATGGAATTTAAGCACATGATCAAAAAGTTGGCTTGCTAGGCTTCCTAAAAAGCCAAGCCACACAGGCTAGTGATCACTAATGAGCTTGTGAGAGCTTGAAGGAAATGGTGTAAATGGACTGCACAAGCAGTCCATTGTTGTGAATGAGCAAACATACAAGCCCTAATGGACATATCCAATAAGCTAATAAGAGCTCAACTAACACTGAACTAAATATTATGGTTGCTTGGCTTTGTTAAAAGCCAAAGCTCACAACATCAAGCTTAGTGAGGAACTTTTTATAAGCTTATGGAAACAACTCCACTTGACTGTTTGCTTCAGTGAAGTGGATGAGATGGGACAAAATAAGGAGTTAAATTAAGCTATCTGAATAAGCTAAAAACTGAAAGGTAAACAGATATACAACAAATAGGCCACACAGGCAACATAAAGAAACCAAGTACACAAGCTAGAGTCAAGTCATGAAGCTTATGCAAGCTCATGAACTTGACACCTAAGGCTGTGGTGCAGGGCATAACTAGGCACAAATAAGCTAAAAATTAAGCACTAAAACATGACATTCCAAGATAAACAAAAATATAATAAGCTAGATTAGCAACACATCTAAAACATACCAAAAGCACAGAACTTGAAATTAAATAACAAAGACACAATAAAATTACTAAGTTTATTCAAAAACGACTTATTTGAAAATTGACTTTTTAACTAAAAACTAAAAGTTGACTAAGGTGAATTTAGAAATCAAACTACTGATTAAACATGATATATTAAGGTATAAGGACATGAAATAAAGCTAACTTAACAACTTTTAAACAGATAAACAAGATTTTAGGTTGTGACAACTTCAAAGTACTCATAATGAGACAGTCAAGAGTCATTTTGACTTTCTACCATGCTATACTCTTTAGTTAGTGTTTCACTGAGTCATTAAGATCATATCATGCATATATCAAACAAGAAAAACACACAATAATGCCTGTAACACAGATCATCTATCAAAACCAAACAATCCTTAATATGAAATTTAAATGAGCTAAACATTACATATAACTGAGTAAACATCATTTATCAAATCCAGAAGATCCAAGGTGTCAAAATGGATCTTTTTCAGCCTAAACCAGATGTCAAACAAGCTTATGCCTATGATTATCAAAAATCAAGTTTTTGACAGTGAAAATGCAATATCCAAGCACAATCAATTCCAAAACATAAACAACCTATATTAAGCTATAACATGACTAACAAACAATAAAGAAACACAGAAACATGAGGATTAAAGCCTTAAAAGCACTAAAACAGTAAAATGCAAAAATTAAGAAAATTGCTTACAAGATGCATTAAACTGAGAAACATGGAACCAAAGGCAAGGTTACACCCAATAGCTTCCCATCAAGCTCCTAATACCCTTAGCAATCCAAATTGACCCCTGCTTCATCATCTTCTTCATTAACCCACTATTTTTGATTTTTCATTGATTTTCTTGATTTTTTAGTATTTTCTGAATTTAAAGACTAAAACTGCTTAACTGAATCTAAAAGCTTTAAAACTTTTGTCAAGAGCTTATGTGAACTTATAGAATCCAATAAACAACTAGTTAACTTGAAATTAAAGAACATGGAAAATTAAAGGAAATTGAGCAAAATCATGAAACTGAAATTAACTTGACATTAAACTGGAAAGAACATTTCATTACACTAATTTAAAGTAAATTACAACATTTGAAAGCTTAAAAGACATTTTTAACTAGGAAAGCAATAAAAACTATAACTACGTGACTAAGGCTTGAGGCCAAAGTACTTGTTCCTCTGCTTTTCTTCTTTCTTTTATACCCAATCAGCTTCTCTCACTTCTCTGATTGTTTCCCACCATATCTGAGCCCTTGGATTGCACAAAATCATCAAAACCGTCCATCTTGCTTTTTGGCGCCAAAATAGTCAAGAGCAGTTTTGAGCTTTAAATGGAGTGGGTTGAGTCAATTAAGATTATTTGGGTGTTAGTGGAGCTGGAGGGGACAAAGTATGGAGAGGGGGGTTGAAAATGTGGAGAAAACCATGCCTGGTTTTGAGTATTCAGGGGTGGGAGAGGAGAGCTACAGTAGAAGCTGTATTTGGGCGGTTTTCTTGTTGGTTTGACTTTCGTTGACCCGTGGGTTGATATCAAAAAGGGGCCGGGTCAAGTGGTTTGGGCCAATTGGGTTGGATTTGGGCTTTTGAAATATCATAAGGATCCGTTTGGTTAAGTAGTTACAACAAGGACCAAAAGTGTAAATTATCCAACCTCAAGGACTGAAAGTGATAGTTTTCCAAACTTCTCACAAGGACCAAACTTGCCATAACACAATTATACAAGGACCAAAAGTTGTATTTTATTTATATTTAAAACTTTAAAGGACCTAAAATGTAAATTTGGATTTTTGAGGAACTTGTTTTGTAATTTCCCAAAAGTTATCAAATTGTTCCATTTGTTAAATCATGCATAGTACAAGGGTATTATTTGTAAAATTCCAAGTTTAGAATACCCAGGGACCATTTTTGCCAATTTTGTAACTTGAGGGGTAAAAATTGCCATTTTGTGTAAACTTTCATCCAGGGATGTTTTGTGAACATTTTTGATTTCCCAAGGACTTAAGTTGACTTTTCTATCATTTAAAACATTTAGGGACTAGTTTTGACAATTTGTGTAACTCCAGGGGCTGAAAACGACAATTGTTGTGAAATTGATCATTTTTCACTTGTTTTTCAATCTTTTGTACCTGAATCACATAAAAACACATTTAAATGATATTTATAACATTTTGAGAGTCATTTGTGTGTTTTTGGTTGTTTTTGTGGGTTTATATAATACAAATATATGTGTATTTAGACACATATCAAATCCCCCACACTGAGATATTGCTAGTCCCTAGCAATCTTTTATTTAAAACTTAATGGATTTGAAAAACTCTTTACCAAAAGCCATCACTTCTGGAGTAGCCAAATGTTTCAGTTCAAGTAAGAACTTTGGTACACTGATAACCAAATGATTTTGAGCAAATCATAAGCTGTAAACGGATTTGATTAGTCTTTACCAGAAGTCGTACCCTTCTGGACTAGCCAACTCTTAGATAAATTATCAGAATTATCTTTGGTGAGCTGATTACCAATTATGGTTTTTCCACTGCCTTTACCACAAGCCATAATCTTGCGGGCTAGCCAACTCTTTACTTATTAGGATATGGTGAGTTGAGAACCATACAATTTTGGGCAAATTGCAAGCCATGTAAACGGATTTGAGAAATCTTTACCAAGAGCCGTTTGCTCCTGGATTAGCCAATCCTTATGTGTGTTAGACATGGTGGACTGATTACCATTTGTTGTGTTTAGTACATAGTACTTCCACTAAAAAAATTTTAAAAATTTGGCCTTTTTGGGGGAAAAAGGGACTAAAAGGGTACATTTATGATCAAATTCGCCAGAATTTCCCTCCCACACTTAGAAATGAATATTGTCCTCAATATTCAAAACTAAGTGGGGTAACACAATAATTATTTTATTTTTTCTGTATTTACAATTTTCAAAGTTTTTATATATACAACAGGTGGGTTATTACCCCCACACTTAGATGGTAGAAAGGGGAAAAAGACAGAAATATGGGTGAAAACCATATTGTATGGCTTGTTTTTGATAACCAAGTCACTAGCTTGACTTGACCCCGAATTAAATGGTTCATGGGGAGACTGAGTGGGATTGCCACTCAAAGAATGGGTGAGAAATTGGAGTGGGATTGCCACTCACAGAATTATGAATATTCATCACTTAAGATGAGTCTAAGAATCTTAGAAAGAGCGAGAAGAATATTTTTGATTTTTGATTTTATAAAAAGAAATGGAAAATATTTTTGTATTTTTTTTAAGTTTTATATATATATATACAGAAGAAAGAAAATTCCTTACAACCGCCCCTCGAAAGGGAATCTGGGTCTGACAGAGCTCAGCAACTGTAAACAGCCAACAACCAAATGTTGTAACTGAGGGACTTATCAAACTGGGCAAGTTGTGTGCAAAGGAAAAAATGTTTTTGTATTTTATTTTGTTTTTGAAATATAATATATTATATATAATATATACAAGGAATAGATATAAAACACAAGTACGTTACGCAGCACACCTCCCCGGCAGCGGCGCCAAAATTTGATCTCTCCCGGACTACCCATCTTTTATTTCTCCATCACGCAAGCCAACCGCTTGCGAACGGTCAACCGTAACAGATGATAAAAGGGCGACAGCCCGGGAGAGAACATTTGTACGTTCTTGTAACAGATGATAAAAGGGCGACAGCCCCGGCAGCGGCGCCAAAATTTGATTCCTCCCGGACTACCCATCTTTTATTTCTCCATCACGCAAGCCAACCGCTTGTGAACGGTCAACCGTAACAGATGATAAAAGGGCGACAGCCCGGGAGAGAAATGCAAGTTTACCAAAGATTAAAATATCCTTGGATCGTTTATGTCCTGGTGAGGCGTGATATCCTGAATACAACGACTGTGTGATAAAATGATAAGATCAAGAATGTACAAAGACAGGAATCTGATTGACTAACACTAGGAATGTGAATAGTAATAGCTCTGTCACAGCTACGTTGTTAAAAACGTACAATCAGAAACCTAAAAACGTAAAAGATATACAAACGTACGTTACTAAAACGTAAACGTATAAAAACAAAACGATAATAACTATAGTAGGGATTTGCATGTCTTAGCGACTTAAATGCAAATTAAATAAAATTAAAATATTAAACTATAATATACAAGTATTAAAAGTATAAGAAAACTTAAAAACTAAAACAACAAATACATATTTACATATGTAATAATTACACAAACAAAATAAAACAGGAAAAGAAAAATAAATAATTATACTAAGAAATTAAAACTTATAAAAATTTGAAGTCATTTTAATTCTATTTTTACAATTGTTTACCGATTAAAATCTAAAAACTTACGTTTACTAAATTTTACGTAAACGTACAAAATAAAAACGTGAATTCAGTCCAATACAACTCCCACAAATGTGAAAATTATATTTTTAGAATCCTAAAAAGATAAGAAAATTATTAGAAAATAAAAATAAATTTTTACACTATTAAATTAATTAATATGAATTAAAAATGAATTAAATGTATTTAATAATGAATTAAATAATAAGGAAATCTAAAATTAACTTAAATAAATAAAATAAAGAATCTGAAAAATCTAAAATATCATAAAATAAATTTAGAAACTGAAAATGGAACTTTACAAACTTATAAATAAGCTATACATGAGCTTATGAGTCATTCAGTTAAGCTTTTGGGCTCACAGTGGACTCATAAGCTCATAATAAGCTTGAAAAAGCTATAAAGGGAAAAACAAAAGGTAAAAGTATATATGTACAGGTATAAAAGGTGTATAGGAACAAAAATAAGCACTGCATTCACCTATAAGCTTACAATAAACTAATAAGCAAATCCATATAACCACAGATCCAAACAGTCCTTGCAGCTATTAAGAAAGGCAATTTATGCTTAAGGAATAAGCTGAAAAAGCCAAACTAAGAATTGGAGTAGCAAGTTGAAGTGGTTGGCTTTCCAAAAAGCCAAAGCTCATCAATTGGGACCCACTGATGAGCTTTTGAGAGGCTTATGAAAATGGCTACCAGACCACTGCTCAGCTTAAGCTGAGTCAGTGAATGCTGAGTAAAATGGGACAAAACAAAAAGCTGCTTGCAGACCTAGTGAATGAACTACAAGCTTGGATTAAAGCACTGGACTTTGTTTACTGGTGGATAAGCTCCAAAAGGAACCAATTCACAAAAGCTAAGTCCAACAGGTAAGCTTTTTGTGAGCTTATGAAGATGCTAAGATTTCACTGATTTCTCAGTTAATACTGAGAAATGGGACAAACAAGAAGCTCATTGCAGCCCTAGTTAATAGGCTACAATATGGAATTTAAGCACATGATCAAAAAGTTGGCTTGCTAGGCTTCCTAAAAAGCCAAGCCACACAGGCTAGTGATCACTAATGAGCTTGTGAGAGCTTGAAGGAAATGGTGTAAATGGACTGCACAAGCAGTCCATTGTTGTGAATGAGCAAACATACAAGCCCTAATGGACATATCCAATAAGCTAATAAGAGCTCAACTAACACTGAACTAAATATTATGGTTGCTTGGCTTTGTTAAAAGCCAAAGCTCACAACATCAAGCTTAGTGAGGAACTTTTTATAAGCTTATGGAAACAACTCCACTTCACTGTTTGCTTCAGTGAAGTGGATGAGATGGGACAAAATAAGGAGTTAAATTAAGCTATCTGAATAAGCTAAAAACTGAAAGGTAAACAGATATACAACAAATAGGCCACACAGGCAACATAAAGAAACCAAGTACACAAGCTAGAGTCAAGTCATGAAGCTTATGCAAGCTCATGAACTTGACACCTAAGGCTGTGGTGCAGGGCATAACTAGGCACAAATAAGCTAAAAATTAAGCACTAAAACATGACATTCCAAGATAAACAAAAATATAATAAGCTAGATTAGCAACACATCTAAAACATACCAAAAGCACAGAACTTGAAATTAAATAACAAAGACACAATAAAATTACTAAGTTTATTCAAAAACGACTTATTTGAAAATTGACTTTTTAACTAAAAACTAAAAGTTGACTAAGGTGAATTTAGAAATCAAACTACTGATTAAACATGATATATTAAGGTATAAGGACATGAAATAAAGCTAACTTAACAACTTTTAAACAGATAAACAAGATTTTAGGTTGTGACAACTTCAAAGTACTCATAATGAGACAGTCAAGAGTCATTTTGACTTTCTACCATGCTATACTCTTTAGTTAGTGTTTCAGTGAGTCATTAAGATCATATCATGCATATATCAAACAAGAAAAACACACAATAATGCCTGTAACACAGATCATCTATCAAAACCAAACAATCCTTAATATGAAATTTAAATGAGCTAAACATTACATATAACTGAGTAAACATCATTTATCAAATCCAGAAGATCCAAGGTGTCAAAATGGATCTTTTTCAGCCTAAACCAGATGTCAAACAAGCTTATGCCTATGATTATCAAAAATCAAGTTTTTGACAGTGAAAATGCAATATCCAAGCACAATCAATTCCAAAACATAAACAACCTATATTAAGCTATAACATGACTAACAAACAATAAAGAAACACAGAAACATGAGGATTAAAGCCTTAAAAGCACTAAAACAGTAAAATGCAAAAATTAAGAAAATTGCTTACAAGATGCATTAAACTGAGAAACATGGAACCAAAGGCAAGGTTACACCCAATAGCTTCCCATCAAGCTCCTAATACCCTTAGCAATCCAAATTGACCCCTGCTTCATCATCTTCTTCATTAACCCACTATTTTTGATTTTTCATTGATTTTCTTGATTTTTTAGTATTTTCTGAATTTAAAGACTAAAACTGCTTAACTGAATCTAAAAGCTTTAAAACTTTTGTCAAGAGCTTATGTGAACTTATAGAATCCAATAAACAACTAGTTAACTTGAAATTAAAGAACATGGAAAATTAAAGGAAATTGAGCAAAATCATGAAACTGAAATTAACTTGACATTAAACTGGAAAGAACATTTCATTACACTAATTTAAAGTAAATTACAACATTTGAAAGCTTAAAAGACATTTTTAACTAGGAAAGCAATAAAAACTATAACTACGTGACTAAGGCTTGAGGCCAAAGTACTTGTTCCTCTGCTTTTCTTCTTTCTTTTATACCCAATCAGCTTCTCTCACTTCTCTGATTGTTTCCCACCATATCTGAGCCCTTGGATTGCACAAAATCATCAAAACCGTCCATCTTGCTTTTTGGCGCCAAAATAGTCAAGAGCAGTTTTGAGCTTTAAATGGAGTGGGTTGAGTCAATTAAGATTATTTGGGTGTTAGTGGAGGTGGAGGGGACAAAGTATGGAGAGGGGGGTTGAAAATGTGGAGAAAACCATGCCTGGTTTTGAGTATTCAGGGGTGGGAGAGGAGAGCTACAGTAGAAGCTGTATTTGGGCGGTTTTCTTGTTGGTTTGACTTTCGTTGACCCGTGGGTTGATATCAAAAAGGGGCCGGGTCAAGTGGTTTGGGCCAATTGGGTTGGATTTGGGCTTTTGAAATATCATAAGGATCCGTTTGGTTAAGTAGTTACAACAAGGACCAAAAGTGTAAATTATCCAACCTCAAGGACTGAAAGTGATACTTTTCCAAACTTCTCACAAGGACCAAACTTGCCATAACACAATTATACAAGGACCAAAAGTTGTATTTTATTTATATTTAAAACTTTAAAGGACCTAAAATGTAAATTTGGATTTTTGAGGAACTTGTTTTGTAATTTCCCAAAAGTTATCAAATTGTTCCATTTGTTAAATCATGCATAGTACAAGGGTATTATTTGTAAAATTCCAAGTTTAGAATACCCAGGGACCATTTTTGCCAATTTTGTAACTTGAGGGGTAAAAATTGCCATTTTGTGTAAACTTTCATCCAGGGATGTTTTGTGAACATTTTTGATTTCCCAAGGACTTAAGTTGACTTTTCTATCATTTAAAACATTTAGGGACTAGTTTTGACAATTTGTGTAACTCCAGGGGCTGAAAACGACAATTGTTGTGAAATTGATCATTTTTCACTTGTTTTTCAATCTTTTGTACCTGAATCACATAAAAACACATTTAAATGATATTTATAACATTTTGAGAGTCATTTGTGTGTTTTTGGTTGTTTTTGTGGGTTTATATAATACAAATATATGTGTATTTAGACACATATCAGTGGTTTATAAACCAAGAGATTTGACAAGTGCATTTAAGCCTTAAGCCACTAGGATTCATTGGAATGTGATGATTAACATGCACAAGAGTCAACTTCAGAGTTTGCACTGATCTAGGAACTCATTTAAGATGAGATGGAGTGTTTGAGTTAGGAAGATGAGTTGAAATGGTTGTTTTTAGCAAGATTTGACATAAACTGTCATCCGGATCCCACGGTCTCCTCCTCAGAGGGATCCGTCTAGGCTAATCCTAGGGATCCGGCTCTCAGCAGCTATGAAAGAGTGGAAATGATGTTTCTAAGATCTAAGATATATATCATCTTGAGTGTTTTAGTCCTCCTAAGTGTCTTAAATGAAAGGGGTGCTTAAGTACTTGAAGGTAATGAGTGATGTAGCTAATGATTGTCTTTTATGGAAGGATTTGGAACTTTCATGAGTACCAATGGATGAGCAAGGATGACACTAAAGATGAGAGTGTCAATTGAAGCTAAATGATCCTAGAGATCAGGTTGTGACTTAGGATAGTGTTTTGGAAAATATCCTAGAACCTTTGAGATGGGAAAACTAGAGTTTGATCAACTTTGATCAATTTTGAGGTAAGGATGATTTATGATCAATTTTGCCATAATCGAAAGATTTCTAAGACTAGATGTGAGGGATCAAGTGAAAAATGAAGTGTGAGTTTAAGAGCGGAAGAGTAATGGATTAAAAATGAAACGATAGATCTACAAGCTTCTTAGAGTGTGATCTAGGTGAGTTATGTGTGAGTAGGTAGGATCTACCTATCTTTGATAAGGACTTAATTTGCCTTAATACGCTATGTTTAGCTTAGTGCGAGGTGTTCTAAGGATATATTTGAAATACAATGCTTGCAATTGCATTTTCTGTTTGCCGGATCCCACGGTTCCCTAAGTGTAGGGATCCGTCTAGCACAAACTTTGGGATCCATCCATCTGCTCAGCAGAACCTTTACTAAAGGTATGCAATGATCTTGACATTGCATTATATTCCAAGGTTAGTTTAAAGGGGTTCTAACACTAAGATATCAAATGTAAGATGTTTTATTTTATGAAAGAAATTGGATTGCATTGATAAAGCACCATTAGAAAAGGATTGATCCTATTTGAAAGACTACCAAGTTGTTTGAGCGTTTTCGTTTGAAGGATCATCAAAAGGTTGATGAGTGTTTTCCGATTCGGGAATGAAGAACGTCTTCATGAGGGATGTGTTTAGAGGTTCCATCATCTTGTTTACAAGTACGTACAACGGACTTTGAAATTGAGGATGATGAAACATGAGGTTATGATAAAAGCGCGTCAAGAACATTCCATAAGGAATAATTTTGTTCTTGGACCCTTGAAGATTTACAATTCGCCTTGCAAAGAAGTAGGCGAGATTGTATGGTTGTTGTGTTAGCAAACAATACATTATGTGAGCACAACAAGCGGGAAGGATTTCTCGATTTCCCCTAAGGCTCCAAACATTTTCACGTAGGATGAGTGCAAGGGGCTTGTACTCTTCTAAAATATCCCCTGTGTAGATGATGTTTGGATTGGAGTGATGGGGTTTGCTTAATATGCGAATCAAGTCTTGCGGGGAAGGAATGTGAGAGCAATACAGACTATTTTCTTCACGAAAGTTGAAGAGAGAGTCAAGAGACCAATCTTCGGTGAAGGTACATTGTCTATGATTGGGAATTCGGAGGATGTTGGCAAATTGCCCAAGGGTTAGGATAAACTTTTGGTTTTTGATCCAAAACCAAAGAGAGAGAGAGAGAGCGATCCTCGTTACGAACGAGTTCGACTTGGCGGAAGAATTCCAATATGAACCTTAGACATATTTTCTCGTTGATTTCGAGAAGACATTCTAGTCCTATGGTTCGGAAGGAGGTATTGATATCTTCTTCAAATTGTAAAGGAGTGTCTACAATACATCCTTCGTGGAAATGACGCGTTTCGAGATTATTGAACCCACGAACGTGGTTGCTCGGTGTGTTGGGCTCAAGAGAGATGTTTGGGGTGTAGAAGCTTGTGAGTGAAAAATCAAACTCGTATTCGTGCGACATAGTGGAATCTAGAGAAAAGACAAGTTAATAGAAAGTGATGTTTGTGGTCAATCAAAGATTATCTAACGTTTTTATTAGATTTTTATTAACAATGGTTTTTAACAAGAAAGACACTTGACTTTATTATGGTTTTGACATTCTAGTGGAGTATTATTTTTGGAAGAAAAGTGGTTTTTAATTTGCATGAAAAACTGTTTTCCAGTAGGACGGATCCCACGGTTCCTTTTCAAAAGGGATCCGGTTAGTATAACTTTCGGGATCCGTAGATCTTTAATTACAGAAACAGATTTGATAAAAACATAGGTTTTACAGTATCATACCACGAAATATGTTTTATCCTACATTTTCTTTTAGCATGCATACATGACTTCTAATGTATCGTATAAATCACAAGAAGATAACAAATAATAACAAAGGTAACTAGATTATTAGTAATATTGCATTTCAATGCTAAGGATGATACAAAGGATTGGGTATATGATCCCAATGTAGATTAACAACACAAAGTAAATGTCTCCATATGTGAAATTCATCATAGGGAACACAAGTGCGATGAGTGTTAAGGCGATGAGCACGAGCGCGATGTAAACCATGTTGATGACGAATCATCTTGGTTTCGGTTGAGATGGAATGAGGAAGAAGATAAAGTTTTTTGAATGAGAGGAAATTTTTGAAATTGGAAGATTTGAAAAAGTGAGGGTTTGATAGAGTGGTCGACGGTGGGAGTATTTATGGGGAAGGAGGAATTTTTGAAATTCGTGTTTTGTTTTATTATTGGATTAAAATACTAGATTATTAGTAATATTGCATTTCAATGCTAAGGATGATACAAAGGATTGGGTATATGATCCCAATGTAGATTAACAACACAAAGTAAATGTCTCCGTATGTGAAATTCATCATAGGGAACACAAGTGCGATGAGTGTTAAGGCGATGAGCACGAGCGCGATGTAAACCATGTTGATGACGAATCTTCTTGGTTTCGGTTGAGATGGAATGAGGAAGAAGATGAAGTTTTTTGAATGAGAGGAAATTTTTGAAATTGGAAGATTTGAAAAAGTGAGGGTTTGATAGAGTGGTCGACGGTTATTTATGGGGAAGGAGGAATTTTTGAAATTCGTGTTTTGTTCATAAGTTTTATATACCACGACTTTAGACGAGAAATATAACACGTATGTGAGAAAAACGCTTCCTAATGAAGCTTCATGTAAAACATGTATAATCATAAAAGATAATCATATAAATACCTAAATAGGCATACTTAATTATCAAGCAAAAATAAAAAGAAAATCATACCTCTAGCGCACTTAGGAATGTCTTTATAAATGACACAAAAAATGTCACTTAGACGATTCCCGCTTCTTTGCGTTTAAGATACCTTCTTAAGGAAGGTATTCTTGTTACCAAGCGATTCCTATAGCTTGGTGGGTATGAGCTTTGACTAATCAACATGACAAAGAAGATTAGTGAAATTAAATAAAAAAATAAAAATAAAAAAATGTTGTTATCAATCAACATCCGAACATATAGTTTTAAAAGACATGGTGTTTGTTTTTATGAAAAACCTTCTTTGTAGTTTTCAATTAACCATGGATCGTATCAAGTTTTTAAAGTACAATATACTTCAAGAAACTTGGTAACGAAGCTCTGATACCAATTGTGGAAAACTAGAAGGGGGGTTGAATAGTTTTGCCAATTAAAACTTCCTTTTAATCTATTTAGATCGACTTATGTCAATCTATTTGGATGTGTGTGTTGGATGTTGATAAACAAGCATATAAAGGTAAGTAATGAAAAGATAAGAGTAAGAAGCACAAAACCACAATGCGAGTATTTATAGTGGTTCGGCTACAAGGACACCTTCCTTGCCCTACTCCACTCCCCGAGTCACCTACTCGAGAGTTCGTAAACACTACACCAATCTCCTTATGGCGGAGAAGCCTTCACAACGTCGCCTACCCTTTTTCCGGTGCTAGGCTAACCACCGGGTTCTTTCACTACAAGGTGAACCACACCTACACAACGTCGCCTACCCTTTATAAGGTACTAGGCTAAGTACCTAGTTCTTTCACTCCAAGGTGAACTACACCTTCAAAACGTCGCCTACCCTTTATTAGGTACTAGGCTAAGCACCTAGTTCCATTGAAATGGAGGAACTACTACCACACTACACCAACGACTAATCCCAAAGGAGATCTACTCCTTTACAACATCATCAAGGATATCAATATCCTTGGATCTAATACTAGTCTATCTTGTACATCGAAACACACTATATCGAATGTACATCTAAGGCACCTTTTACTAATGCCTTTGACTAGATCTACAAGACACCCTTCACTAATGTCTTGTGTCTTGACTTCTAAGCACCTTTCACTAATGCTTCTAGTCTTGACTTCTAAGCACCTTCCACAAGTGCTTATGATGTAGACGATAGATACCCTTCACTGATATCTTCGTCTTGACACTTGAGACATCTTTCACTAATGTCTTCAACACTACACTTCTTTGAAGAAAGAAAGGAATCATCAACAAGAAGACTTCAGTAGCCTTGGTGATGAGGAAGCATGGCAACTCATGGACTTGAGCTTGCTCGACTTCAAAGGTGGTGATCTTGCCTTTAAGAGGAACCTAGAAGATCACACAAAACCAAAACTGTAAAACCCGAAAATCTAAAACATATATAAGTACGAAAATACCCTTAGAACCAAGAATCATAAAAATACGTAAAACACGTTTATAATAAAATACGAAATTAAAAACCTAATAAATAAAACTTAACGAATAAAAGTTATGTGAACGACTTTGGTACGACAAGGACTTAAACATTTTGCTAATAATGTTGGGCCGTTTATTTTGTTGGACGGGCTCGTTGTTTTGTTTTATTTTGCGCCAAGCCGAGGACCAAGAGAAGCCCAAGAGGGGCGTTTGTTTTGTGTTCGTGGGATCAAGGGCCGAAGCCCATTGTGGGCGAGCCTTTGAGCTCGGTTGGACCAAGCCGACCCAAACCCAACCTTTTCCTAAACCTAAACTAAATGCTACTACTATAAATACAAGACATAATCATTAAATTGAAACCCTAGTTTGCTTTGCCTCTCCTTTTTCTTTCTTCTTGTTCGGCCGAGACTCATACACCCCTTGGTGTCGAGATTTTGCTTCAAACGAGTTAAGGTATAATGTTTATTCGACTTCCTTTAACGTAACTTGCATGTATATGTCGAGCTATATTTTGTTTGGTCGCGTTTTGTTTTCTTTTCTTGTGGCTGAGAGGTGTAAATCAAAAACAAAGGCAAACCCTAATCAATTGAACCTTGTAACAAATAAGAGACATGTAACGTAAGATGTAATATTGAATCGAGTCATGTATACGTTGAGTTAAACAAGGCCGAAACATGCATGAGTTAGGGCCGAACCCTAGATGTATTCGGCTAATGAATAGAACTTAATAACTTGAATATGTGAAGTGTTTAGATGAGATAAGACTTGCGTATAACTTGCTAGCCGAAACCCTAGTTTGAACCGAACATATATACATGAGTTTTGGACGTGTAATAAATAAGTAAGGGTCACGTAAACGTAAACCCTAGGTTAAATATGGGAACCGAATAAAGTATACTAAACCCTAGTAACTTGTATGTCTCATAAAATCATAAACGTGCATGGTAAAGTGTAAAAGGAATGATGGTTATCAATTACGTATTAGGTTAAGTAGCGAGTCATTAAGACGTAACATGTAAAGTAAATGCCTATTAATGAGATATTAAAGAATAAGAAAACCCTAGAACATAAATGAGAGTCGATTAGGGTTTGAGCTAAATATAGTAAGTTGATATTTCATGTGTAAGTTATGACTTATAAACTATTTTCACATTTAACCCTAGACTTTAATAAATGACTTAACGAACCCTAATCTACAACATTAATTATAAAATACTTACGTCTCATTTAATAAAACCCTAAAGTATGAAGATCACTAATTTTGAACACCAAATATTAAAAGATCATTTTAACGATTATGGAATCATAAATAACATGGACGACCGTTAATGTCTATAGGTTCTGTGAAGAGGGAGTAATCCTTTGCCTTTCGTCTTTCTGCTTTTTGATCATTTGCGTTGGAATAAGGTACAGATATTCTGACCTTTTCAGTAGAGGTTTCCTTTTAACGTTTTCTTTCGTATTAGGGTTTCCTAAGCCTTTGCTATGAATCCCAAAATCTGATTTGTTTGAGCTATTGCTTATCTGAACTCTGATTTCTGAATTATGAAACATCTGATTTTGAACTATCTGATATGAAAACTATGATTTTGGAAATATGAATGATTTTCTGATAAAAGATGATCTGTGTCAGTTATGACATTCTGATTTGACCTAAGATAGTTTGACACCCGAGCCAAATATTTAACTAGTCATGGGGGTTCCATGTCCGTATCAGTGATGCACCTCTGATATGACTCTAGGGCAGTAGAGTGATGTTCTGCCACGTCTCTGGATGGTGAAGCATATTTGTGAATATGTAGGAAGGGGCGTATGGATGCATCCTAGATCTGTTATCTGTTATATGTTATATGTTATCTGTTATCTGATGATTGATGCTGCGTGCATGCACGTCCTTCATAACTCTGGTAGGTCTCCCCTACAAAAATGTTGCCTTATGTGAATATGAATATGATCTGATATATGTTTCTGGGCTCGTGGTAGTTGACTATAAACTTTATTTTGGAAATTCTGATTTATACTTTGAAAATGGTTATGATTTTGCTATC
Organism: Chrysanthemum seticuspe; assembly: GCA_019973895.1. Taxonomy (NCBI): domain Eukaryota; kingdom Viridiplantae; phylum Streptophyta; class Magnoliopsida; order Asterales; family Asteraceae; genus Chrysanthemum; species Chrysanthemum seticuspe. Next base: position 303,464,851 of record BPTQ01000006.1, read on the forward strand.
GCTCATTCACTTTATTTCGTATTTGATATCGTTTAGTATTCGCTTTTGCTTTCATATCTGTTCACTGGGCTTTTGAAGCTCAGCCGCACTTTTCTTTTCTTTCGCGGAAGGTATCTAAGCATTGGAAGCTGGGTTGCTTTGGGATGAGTGCTTGAGTGGACTTACCTTAGAGATTTAGCTTTGATTTCTTATGATGCCATTTTAGACTTATTTATTTCGGATATTATGTTGGAGTTTATTTCGTTTCCGCTGGGACCTATGTATTGAAGTCATTTTGACTTGGATTATTTCCGCATTTATGTTAAGACTTCTTTTGTTTATTTATGTTTTGCTTTGATATGACACCATTACTTGTGATTCCTTTACCCTTGGCGGGTCGGGGCGTTACAATTTATGGCATCAGAGCCCAGGTTTACGACTTGTAGTCAGGACCTGTGAACATAAGAACCTTAGGTTATCCCTTAGAGTTAGGATTTGACCTGTGAGGATTGGGTAGACTTAGGTTTCCTTCTGCGAACTTCCATTTCGTATCTCACCTTTGTTCATTTTGCTAATCGTGTGAATATCATTCAGATGGTTCGAACTCGTCAGAATTTGGATGGAGACGATGATGCTCCTAACATGGATGCTGCGATTGCGAATGCTCTCAACTCTCTTTTCCCTGGTTTGAGTACACCTGAGATGATGGAACAGGTGATCAATAACATTCGTAATCAGAATGGTGATTCGGGTAGTGGTGGAGGAAATCAACCCACAGGCATTCACACTTGGCTCGAGCGTTTCGGTAAGCTCAAGCCTCTTTCTTTTAGCACTGCTGCTACTCCCACTGAAGCTGAGGACTGGATCACTCATGTTGAGAAGCTGTTTGAAGTACTGGGTTGTGGAGACGAGTTTAAGACTCGTTTGGCTGCGTTTAAGTTGGAAGGTGATGCTTTAAATTGGTGGAAAGCATTGAAACAAGCACGAGGAGGAGATGCTTTCGCTGTTACTTGTACTTGGGCGGAGTTTCGGACTATCTTCTATAACCGTTACTTCCCTGATGCTGAACAGCAAAGGTATGAGAGGGATTATCAGGCGATCTACCAGCTTGATCATGAGAACTCCAATGAGTACATGAGTAGGTTTATGAGGTTGGTAAGCTTTGTTGGAGCGATTGCTGGAGATGGTAGGCACCAAGCTAAGCATTTCAAATGGGGACTGAAGAAGTGGGTGTTGGACCGACTGCTTAACACTGAGTATGAGGATGTGTCGGCCTGCAATGATGCAGCTCGTAACATTGAGATCTTTCATGAGGGTTCGGGTTACAACAAGTGTAATCGCGATGGTGATCGGATTCAAGGTAGGACTCAAAGTAATGAGTATAAGGGAAATACTGGCAGGAATTATGATTCAAGGGGACAAGTGGATAAGGGTTATGATCAGCGGGGTCAGTCGGGAAGGAATGTGGACTCTAGGCGCCCTGAGGTGAGGGGTCAGGATAGCAGAGCTGCTGGTAAGAATGGAAATGATCGTCAGAATCAAGGTAACAATAACCAGCGTTACAACAAAGATCTGTCGGCTCGAGGATCGAATCAGGGTCGTACTTCAGGATCTTCTGGTCAGCAAAGGACAGCTGAAGTTTTGCCTCCCCCACCTATCTGTACTACTTGTGGAAAGGCTCATCCGGGACCGTGTTTCAAGGCCACTGGTGGATGTTTCTCTTGTGGTTCCACTACTCACAAGATCAAGGATTTCCCTAAGAGGAACCCGGCGATTCCTGGAAACTACACCAAGCCGCCACCTACTACTGGACGTGTTTATGCTACTACTCGGAATCAGGCGGAGCATACTTCAGGTACCATTACGGGCACTCTTTTCATTGATGATTATTCTGTCTTCGTTTTATTTGACACCGGTGCCACACACTCCATTATATCTGTCACATGTGCTAAGAAACTTAATATGAAGCCACAACCACTAACGAATCACTTATCGATATCTACGCCTATGAAAAACCACATGATCATTGATCATAAATACGTTAAGTGTCCTCTTCGTTTTGATGATCGTATTCGCCCTGCACATCTGTATCCTCTCGACATGGTCGACTTTGATATCATTCTAGGCATGGATTGGTTGGCTTATCATAGAGCTTCCATCGACTGCTATGCTAGAACTGTGATCTTTGGAGACGTAAAACATCCTGAATTCGTTTATTATGGTTCTCAACCACTCAAATCTGTTAAGTTCATTTCTGCTATGAAGGCACGGACCATGATTGCTCATGGGTGTCAAGGTTTTCTGGCATCTGTTAAGGACACATCTTTGGAGAGTGCTAACATTGAAAACCTTTCTGTTGTTTGTGAATTCACCGACGTTTTTCCCGATGAACTTCCTGGTCTTCCTCCAGCTAGAGAAGTTGAGTTTAGCATTGAGTTGATTCCTGGTGCTAAACCGATTTCGAAAGCTCCGTATCGTATGACACCTGTAGAACTGAAGGAGTTGAAGGAACAGCTGCAAGAGATGATAGAGAATGGATTCATTCGACCTAGTGTTTCTCCATGGGGTGCACCTGTCTTGTTTGTGAAGAAGAAGGATGGAAGTATGCGTCTATGTATCGACTACCGTGAACTCAATCGTATTACTATTCGAAACCGTTATCCTCTTCCGCGCATAGACGATTTGTTTGATCAACTGCAAGGAGCTAAGTTCTTTTCTAAAATCGATCTGAGGTCTGGTTATCATCAACTATGTGTGAAGGAGCAAGATGTTCCTAAGACCGCGTTTCGTACCAGATATGGTCATTATGAGTTTCTCGTTATGCCTTTTGGTTTGACGAATGCGCCTGCTGTGTTTATAGACCTGATGAATCGTGTTTTCCATGAGTTCCTTGACAAGTTCGTTATTGTTTTCATCGACGACATTTTAGTTTACTCTAAGTCTGAAGAAGAGCATGAGCAACATCTCCGGATAGTTTTGGAGATTCTGAGAAAGAAGAAGTTGTACGCCAAATTCTCGAAGTGTGAATTTTGGTTAAGACAAGTTGCTTTCCTTGGTCATATCGTATCAGCTGATGGTATAACTATGGATCCGTCTAAGGTTGAGGCTATCACTAAGTGGCCAAGACCTACGACAGTGACTGAGGTTAGGAGTTTTCTAGGACTTGCTGGATACTACCGACGTTTTGTTGAAGGTTTCTCTCGTTTAGCTTTGCCTTTAACCCAATTGATGAGGAAAGGTGAAAAGTTCGTGTGGACGGATGAAAGAGAAAAGAGTTTTGAAGAGTTGAAACGGAGGTTGGTGTCCGCTCCTATTTTGACTCTTCCATCTGGTTCTGGAGGATACCAAATCTATAGCGATGCATCTAAGAAAGGATTGGGATGTGTCTTGATGCAACATGGTAAGGTGATAGCTTACGCTTCAAGACAACTGAAACCTTATGAGGAGAATTACCCAACTCATGACCTTGAGTTAGCTGCTGTGGTGTTCGCGTTGAAGATCTGGAGACATTACTTGTATGGAGAGACGTGTGATATTTTCACCGATCATAAGAGTCTCAAGTATATTTTCACTCAAAAGGAACTCAACATGAGACAAAGAAGATGGTTAGAACTTCTTAAGGATTATGACACTAACATTCAGTACCATCCTGGTAAGGCTAATGTAGTTGCTGACGCGCTTAGCCGGAAATCAGGCATGCTTGCAAGTATTGAGATTGAGCCTAGGATTATTCGTGACTTAGAACGTTTGGATGTTGAGTTGTGCGTACGAGGTTTTGGTGGATACTGGGCTAGTATGAAGGTGGAGTCGAACCTTATACTGCAAATTAAGGAAGCTCAGAAGGATGACGGCGAGTTGTGGGCCGTAGCTCAAAATGTTGAAGAAGGTAAGCAGCCGGAATTTAAGGTTGATAACGACGGAATTGTATGGTATGAAGATAGGCTTTGCGTTCCCAATGATCAGGTACTTCGTGAGAAAGTTATGACTGAAGCTCATAGTTCTCCTTTCACTGTCCATCCTGGTTCTACCAAGATGTATAGGGATTTGAAACAGTATTTCTGGTGGAACGGCATGAAGCAAGATGTGGCAACGTTTGTGTCGAAGTGTATGATTTGTCAGCAAGTGAAGATCGAACATCAAAGAGCTAGTGGACTGTTACAACCATTGGATATTCCGACATGGAAGTGGGATAAGATATCTATGGACTTTGTGACGGGACTACCTCTTACTAAGAAGAAGCATGATGCGATTTGGGTGGTTGTTGATTGGCTAACCAAATCCGCTCATTTCTTACCAATTAGAAAGGATTATGGTATTGGCAGATTGGCAGGGATTTTTCAGCAAGAGATAGTTAGACTTCATGGTACTCCGATGGCTATTGTGTCAGATAGGGATCCGCGTTTTACTTCTCGTTTCTGGAAGGGTTTGCAAAAAGCTTGGGGTACTCGACTTAATTTTAGTACGGCATTTCATCCTCAAACAGATGGTCAGTCAGAGAGGACTATTCAGACCTTAGAGGACATGCTAAGGGCTTGTGCTTTGGAATGGACTGGCAGCTGGGATGAATATTTGTGTTTGGTAGAGTTTGCATACAACAACAGTTGGCATGCTAGCATTAAGGCAGCACCGTTTGAACTTCTTTATGGAAGGAAATGTAGATCACCTACTTGTTGGGATGAAGTAGGTGAACGCCTAATCGAAGGTCCGGAAATGATTGAGATTACTAATGAGAAATTAGCTGTTGCTAGAGAAAAGTTGAAGGAGGCTAGGTCTCGTCAGAAAAGTTATGCAGACAAGCATCGTCGTGATTTAGAGTTTCGAGTTGGTGATCGTGTGTTTTTGAAAGTCTCGCCGTTTAGAGGTGTGAAACGTTTTGGAATCAAGGGCAAGCTCAGTCCTCGATTCATTGGTCCGTTTGAAATTTTGGAGCGTATAGGAGAAGTTTCGTATCGTTTAGCACTTCCGCCTCAGTTATCGCATGTTCATGATGTTTTCCATGTATCTCTCCTAAGGGGATACAACTATCATCCATTACACGTTGCTTCGTATCCGTTTGATCAGATTCAATCCGATATGTCTTTATCTGAAGAACCGGAAGCCATTTTAGAAAGACAAGAAAGAGTTATGAGAAGTAAAGTCATTCCGTTCGTTAAGATTCTTTGGAAAAATCACCCGGAGCGTGAGGCTACTTGGGAGACCGAAGAGTCGATGCGAGCTAGTTATCCTCATTTCTTTGAATAGTTCGGTATGTTCTCATCTCGTTTTCGTTTCGTTCATTTCAATTTTCGAGGACGAAAATTTTTTTTTAGAGGGGAAGAGTTGTAAAACCCGAAAATCTAAAACATATATAAGTACGAAAATACCCTTAGAACCAAGAATCATAAAAATACGTAAAACACGTTTATAATAAAATACGAAATTAAAAACCTAATAAATAAAACTTAACGAATAAAAGTTATGTGAACGACTTTGGTACGACAAGGACTTAAACGTTTTGCTAATAATGTTGGGCCGTTTATTTTGTTGGACGGGCTCGTTGTTTTGTTTTATTTTGCGCCAAGCCGAGGACCAAGAGAAGCCCAAGAGGGGCGTTTGTTTTGTGTTCGTGGGATCAAGGGCCGAAGCCCATTGTTGGCGAGCCTTTGAGCTCGGTTGGACCAAGCCGACCCAAACCTAACCTTTTCCTAAACCTAAACTAAATGCTACTACTATAAATACAAGACATAATCATTAAATTGAAACCCTAGTTTGCTTTGCCTCTCCTTTTTCTTTCTTCTTGTTCGGCCGAGACTCATACACCCCTTGGTGTCGAGATTTTGCTTCAAACGAGTTAAGGTATAATGTTTATTCGACTTCCTTTAACGTAACTTGCATGTATATGTCGAGCTATATTTTGTTTGGTCGCGTTTTGTTTTCTTTTCTTGTGGCCGAGAGGTGTAAATCAAAAACAAAGGCAAACCCTAATCAATTGAACCTTGTAACAAATAAGAGATATGTAACGTAAGATGTAATATTGAATCGAGTCATGTATACGTTGAGTTAAACAAGGCCGAAACATGCATGAGTTAGGACCGAACCCTAGATGTATTCGGCTAATGAATAGAACTTAATAACTTGAATATGTGAAGTGTTTAGATGAGATAAGACTTGCGTATAACTTGCTAGCCGAAACCCTAGTTTGAACCGAACATATATACATGAGTTTTGGACGTGTAATAAATAAGTAAGGGTCACGTAAACGTAAACCCTAGGTTAAATATGGGAACCGAATAAAGTATACTAAACCCTAGTAACTTGTATGTCTCATAAAATCATAAACGTGCATGGTAAAGTGTAAAAGGAAAGATGGTTATCAATTACGTATTAGGTTAAGTAGCGAGTCATTAAGACGTAACATGTAAAGTAAATGCCTATTAATGAGATATTAAAGAATAAGAAAACCCTAGAACATAAATGAGAGTCGATTAGGGTTTGAGCTAAATATAGTAAGTTGATATTTCATGTGTAAGTTATGACTTATAAACTATTTTCACATTTAACCCTAGACTTTAATAAATGACTTAACGAACCCTAATCTACAACATTAATTATAAAATACTTACGTCTCATTTAATAAAACCCTAAAGTATGAAGATCACTAATTTTGAACACCAAATATTAAAAGATCATTTTAACGATTATGGAATCATAAATAACATGGACGACCGTTAATGTCTATAGGTTCTGTGAAGAGGGAGTAATCCTTTGCCTTTCGTCTTTCTGCTTTTTGATCATTTGCGTTGGAATAAGGTACAGATATTCTGACCTTTTCAGTAGAGGTTTCCTTTTAACGTTTTCTTTCGTATTAGGGTTTCCTAAGCCTTTGCTATGAATCCCAAAATCTGATTTGTTTGAGCTATTGCTTATCTGAACTCTGATTTCTGAATTATGAAACATCTGATTTTGAACTATCTGATATGAAAACTATGATTTTGGAAATATGAATGATTTTCTGATAAAAGATGATCTGTGTCAGTTATGACATTCTGATTTGACCTAAGATAGTTTGACACCCGAGCCAAATATTTAACTAGTCATGGGGGTTCCATGTCCGTATCAGTGATGCACCTCTGATATGACTCTAGGGCAGTAGAGTGATGTTCTGCCACGTCTCTGGATGGTGAAGCATATTTGTGAATATGTAGGAAGGGGCGTATGGATGCATCCTAGATATGTTATCTGTTATATGTTATATGTTATCTGTTATTTGATGATTGATGCTGCGTGCATGCACGTCCTTCATAACTCTGGTAGGTCTCCCCTACAAAAATGTTGCCTTATGTGAATATGAATATGATCTGATATATGTTTCTGGGCTCGTGGTAGTTGACTATAAACTTTATTTTGGAAATTCTGATTTATACTTTGAAAATGGTTATGATTTTGCTATCGCTCATTCACTTTATTTCGTATTCGATATCGTTTAGTATTCGCTTTTGCTTTCATATCTGTTCATTGGGCTTTTGAAGCTCAGCCGCACTTTTCTTTTCTTTCGCGGCAGGTATCTAAGCATTGGAAGCTGGGTTGCTTTGGGATGAGTGCTTGAGTGGACTTACCTTAGAGATTTAGCTTTGATTTCTTATGATGCCATTTTAGACTTATTTATTTCGGATATTATGTTGGAGTTTATTTCGTTTCCGCTGGGACCTATGTATTGAAGTCATTTTGACTTGGATTATTTCCGCATTTATGTTAAGACTTCTTTTGTTTATTTATGTTTTGCTTTGATATGACACCATTACTTGTGATTCCTTTACCCTTGGCGGGTCGGGGCGTTACAAAAACTACAAACATAGATCTCTTGGATCTGAGGTTAGTGAGTTTTTAACTCAGGAAGAAAGTGTGTTAGAAAGGGGTGAGAAACAATGAAGAAATGGCTCACTATTTATAGAAGAAAAACTCTACTGTTCCCCGGATCCCACGGATCCCTTCCACAAGGGATCCGTCTAGCGTTAAGCTAGGGATCCGTGGGACGCTCCCTTTTACCCATGGGTATTTTGGTTATGGGTCATGGGTCATGGGTTGAACCATGGATATTTAGCTAGATACAATGTATCTTTGAGTGCAATGCACTTGGTCACTTGGGTATGGGTTGATCCATGGGTTATGGATATTATCCATGTATGATATAAGCATGATGTCATGCAATGGGTTATGGGTCAAGCTCCATGGGTCATGGGCTTTGGGTTGTACCCAACTACATTCAATGTATTTGCCCAATGGGTTGTGATACTTAAGTTTCTACCCATTTATATTACCCAATATACTACATACTAGTTATGTGTATATTATACCCAAATATGTAAACACTAGTTGTTGTACATATGTATTACTAAATCATAAAATCACTTATACTTGTTTTAGTATTTTATGTGAAAATGTGAATGTGTTAGAAACTATTAGTTCAAACCATTTACGTATTTTATTTGTTTCGTTAAAATGATTTTACGTTTGTTATCGACAAAACATTAGACGATCGTAAAATATAAATAAACGTTTTTACGGCTTATTTGTATTAACATGTTTGTAATTCAAAAACTGATCACTGAATGAGAAATCGGCATCCAGATTCTTAAGTGAGGAAAGAGAAGCCGTAGACAGGTTAGGTTCCTCCATATGCCTGGTTTCATCAAATCTTGACTCAAGGTTCTCTTGTGAGTCTTTTTGCAACTCTTCATCATCATTCTGATCAGATTGGGTATCACTTGATGCAGGAGTTTCTTCTTGTGTTTTGGATACCTTCTTTTCCATTCCAGCTTGTTCTTGAGCTGAAGATGTCTCTTTGCTTCTTCTCTTCAGCTCAAATTGTGTGGTAGTTCTTGATGGTGAAGAGGAGATGGTTAGAAGCATGTGAGCGGCTTGTTCAACTTCTGCACCAACAATCCCTTTCCCTTTGTCTTGAGTGATTGAGGTTGTTTGACTTGGCATTGGCTCAGGTTCTCTTAACACAACACCTCCAACTGGTGGTCTCATTTTCAAGCTTTCAAGGCTTTGTCTAATCCCTTGTTGCAAATCAGCATCGTCTTCATCAATCAATCGTCTGTCACCCTTTGGAGCCTCGGTTCCTCCAACATTCTCCTTTTCAACATCATTCTTTCTCTTTTTCTGCTTCTGTGATGAAGTATCGGTAGACTAAGATCTATCATGTCTCTTCTTGGGAAGGGAAACATATGAGGTCTTTGAGCTCAAAGTAGACTTTGAAGATTTGGGTTGTGAGGGATTGGGAGTGTCATCAACATTGGATCTAGATGCCCTTTTCTTGTATAATTTGAAGTAGTCAGTCTTCTTAATATCGTCTGTGAGAAGAACATCAGGAATTGGCAATCCAAAGATCTCTTTATTGACACCTCTAGCAACATATTTGAGATTACCCAGAACAAATTCATCCTTAGCATTATGGAGGACTGATTCACTCCTAGGATTGAAGTTATGAGTCTGTTGCAAGTACTGGATGACAAGCTTCGAGAATCTGATGCTAGGAATCACAAGTTTGTGTACTTTCTTTCTCCCTTGAGCTTGATTCTGAACATTTGTTCTATCGGTGATGAATGTGTGCATTGAAAACGAGAATTCTTCCCAAATACGTTCCGAGACATTAATGTTCACCCCATTGACGAGACCCCATAGGATTTGCAGAATAGGTATCCTTACTTTATAGAACCCTGAGGTTTTTCCAGATAAGCATAAGTTGAGAATGGTAGTCATGGCTCTCCAAGGTTGATACATGTGTCCGGTGATGATATCTGAAGCCCTTGTTATGCCAACTTGATAACCCAAACCAATTAGAAAGATTATTAGCTCTTCCGCATTAGGTGGAGTGACAGAATGTTTGGTAGGGTCACATGGTGTGATTCCTAGGGCCTTACTGAGAATGTCAGATGTGATTTCAAATTCCTTATCATCAAGCTTGCAGGAATAAGTGGCAGTAATCTTGTCCCATGTGATGGTGTTCCAAAATTGTTGCAAGTAAATGGAAGGGATCGTGCATTGCTTGGTCATGGCACTGAAGAAATTAGTGTTTTTAAGAATATCAATTGCCACTTTAAAGATTGGATTTTGTTGCAGTCTTTCCATGTCCACATAGCAGTTGCTTTTACTTATCTCTACCCATTTATCTTCTGGAAGAATTTCATTGTCTGTAAGAACTATGGATGGAGTAGAGGTGGCAAGGTTCTCGGATGAAGTTGTGTTAGCCATTGGAAATACTGTAGAGACACACAGACAACCACAGTGTACGAGAGCATGTTAGATTAGACAAGGTTAGCTGAACAACTTTTTAATGCAACCTTATGACACAAGCATAACGAGTAGCAAGTATGACAGATTACCAATAAGCCGATTGACATGCTTAGGAAATAGATTAAGTAGCTTTAGTAATTTTCAAAGTAACAAATCATTTTGACAAAGTTTTTCAAGATACAAGTTGTTTTGAGTCAAAATTGTGAAGAACAAAGTTGCTATAATAGGATTTCATGAGACAAGTTGTTATTATGGAAGTGTTATAACAAATTTCTAAAAACAAGTTGTCAAATCAAGTTGCTGCAAGAGGAACCAGATACAAATTGCTTAGACCAAAAGTGTTATAGCAAGTCGCTAAGAGAAATTTTGTCAATACAAATCGCTACAAGTAAACTTGAACCAAGTCGCTAGCATGAAATAATTACAGCAAGTCGCTTTTCAAAGTTTGACAAAACAAGTCGCTACAAGAAAGATATTGACAAGTCGCCATTGTAAAAAACAATATAGCAAGTCGCTAACTTGTCAAAACAAGTCGCTATAAGAAAAGTACATAACAAGTCGCCTTTATGAAAAACATTTAAGTAAGTCGCTAACTTGTAAAGACAAGTCGCTATCAAAAGATACAAGGCCAAGTCGCTACAAATCATATCACCAAGTTGCTAACATGAATGTATTAGGATACCACAAGTCGCCATGAGGAATCTATGAACCAAATCGCTATCAAGAACACTATGCTTATCAGACAAGTCGCTACCAAGAATCATGACAAATCATACGCATAACACCACAATCCAATCAACATCTATAACCATTACAATAACTCAATCAAGTCGCTAAACAAAATAAGAACAATCAACCACAAGCACAAACAAAATCATAAGATCCCAACACAACATACACAAACAAATACTACAACTATACACACAAAAACAAACTTTTAAATCAACACTTTCACCATCAAATCTATCTTATTAAGCCTAAACAACCATCAAATACATGTCAAGTGATCCCATTTAAGCGAATCCATTAACAAAGAGGGGGTCAATTTGCCGAGGATCAAGTGAACAGTGGAATCTATTAATAGAACTGAGTTAGGGGAGGTATATAATCTACATGATATGAATCAAAAGCGTTGAGATTGTCTTACCACAAGCAAGTCGCTAGCAAGAAAGGTCACAAGAGAGAAAACAAGACAAATGTTTTGTGTTTTTGAAAATATGTAATCGAGAGTCAAGTCGCTATGGTTTAAGAATGAAGTTTCAAGTTTACAAAGTTCACACTTTCAGTCCCTGTACTTGTGCAGAAAAAGGCAACTCCCTAGTAAAGATAAAGGACAAGTCGCTACCCCTTAGAGAAGCCAAGTCGCTATCCCTAATTAAAGCAAGTCGCTATCTATCAAATTTTGTACTATTGACACTTTCAGTCCTTGAACTTATCAGATTGCATGCAAATACAGTTGATAAAAACATGTTGAATAATATGACAAACATGTTGAATAATGTGACAAGTACCAAAAGTGACATAACATAGATAAGCTATCTAACACAGAGGACATAATGAAACAAGACTTAAACATGCATCAGCACACAACACATATAAAGCAATGGTGAAATAGAGAAAACGAGATAACTTAAAATATTCTCCCCCTCAATCAATGTCACCAATGAACATTGATTGAATTCTAACCCCCCCCCCCGTTATAAAACTAGAGTATATATTTTGTTCGAGCTTCATCTATGGTCCCGTGTCATTATTGAATGACATTTTTAGGATCGTAGATGTTATCGATTACAAGAGATACATCTTTTATCAGATTGTGGGACAAGATTCAATTAGAATTAAAAATAAATAAAAAATTGATTTAAAGAAAAATTGTTTTTTTTTTAAATACAAGTGAAAGTAAATTAGTACACGGATTCATGAGAACGAGTCCTGGTTCAAGTCGAACAGGAGTCAAAGTACGAGGCACATCAATTCTGAGAAGCTACAATTCCTGAGTGAGCAATCTTCATTTCTGATGGAAACCAGTTCATGATTGAATTGAGCATTGTACCTGAAAAAGACTGAGGACACTTTGCACTAGAAGTACATGTAGTATTTCAAATAGATGAGTTAGTGACATGAGTAACTTCACTATTGGATGTTGCACAGTTTGATCTAGGAGTGTCATTAATAGAAATCCCTTTAGGTTCAATATTCATGAAGAGTTTTCCTGTGGGCATCCACTTAAGGCAAGATCTAGGTATGTAAGTCTGTTTGGATCCTGAAAACTTAAATAATCTACCAGTGGGAATCCATTTGAAACAACTGCTAGTAGATTTGGATGTGGCCACTTCCCTGTTTTGAATATTGGTTCTTTTGTAATTAGTTTGTTTCTTAGGGGATTGATCAGTCATTTGATGCTTCTTATAAGAACTAGATGAACTCCTAATATTCATGATCTTAGGGCTTCGAACATTAAGATGGGGATTGTTATTCATCATATCGGAATGAAATAGTGAAGTGACTAGTTTTGACAAAACAATATTCGCATCAACTTAGGAGGCAAACTTAGATTTTGATGGTTTAAATATTTTAGTTCTAAAAGCATTGGGCTGCCTAACTACAGTACGTTTTGAGTTGTTCAGTACAATTGGCTTCCCCAAGGTTGATGGTTTTGCAAACTTAGTGTTCACCCTATTTCCAATAGATTTCCTAAGCTCATTTTTTAAGGCAACAATAGTGAAGCTCTTATCCTGAATTTGGGCTTTGAGGGCATCAATGTCAGCCAACAAGGAGTTAGTTTGATCTATCAACTTGGAATTGTTCTCTGATAAGTTCTTTCTTAAGGACTCATTTTCCCTTAATAGGTTGGACACACGCAGAGCCAATTCATCATTCCTAGATTTAAGCGTATCACTCACCTCATGGTTAGAATTGTTCATCCCTATATTACATTTCTTATGCATATCTGAGAGTTCTAATTTCAGATTGCATATGGTTGAATCTTTGTCCTGAATCTGGGTTTTTAAGTGGTTAATTTCAAAAAAATTCTTGAAATTCTGGATTTATGCAAGTTTTTGTAGCAAGAAAACTTTCTTCTCTTTGTTGTATTGCAATTTCCAAGGAAATACAATGTTTTTCAAGAATTGAGTATTTGTTTGAAAGTTCATCATAAACCCCTTTTTCAACCATGTCATTTGTTTTAAAGATTTTAGATTCAGGCTTAACCAAGAAACATTTATCAATATCATAATCAGAGTTAGAATCAAAAAAATCAAGTACATTATTAAATGCATTATGTTGATTAGTTAAGGATACCTCATCACATGACACCGGTTCATTTGCTGGTATGGCATCTGTATTCACCTCATGCATAGCAGGAGGTACTGAAATGCAAGTTGTTTCAAGTTTTTCTGACTCTGAGCCTTTGTATTCAGTACAGTCGGTTTCATCATCCTTTGTTGTATCTGATATTCTGTATTCAACATCATCCGTTCTTTCAACTGATCCATTACCCGATTTATCACAACTTTCACTTAATTTATTCTGACACCCATTCAACACATTCAACTTATCATTCTCTTGAGCTGCTTCCTTAATGTACATTTCCACATTATCCATAAGTTGGATAAATGTGTGGATGAACTCATGAATTTCCATTCCATTATGTTTCTTGAATGAAATTCCAGTCACTTGTTGATCAAAGTCTGCGGAATATTCCCCATTGATAAATGGCTGAAATTGGTTGTAGATTACTTGAAGTGCATCATTAGAGTCATCCATTAATACCTTCTTTTTGGTAATTTGAAGATTCAGTTGTTCTAAGTTCAGCAACACAGTTCTTGTCAATGTGGATAAGTCCTGACGGAAGAGAGCACTGCATGTTCGATCCCTAGTTGTGGATAATAGTTGTGTGAGGTGCTGATGAAGTAGTTGAAAGGACTCAATGTTGCATTCCATTTCCCTTGCATCATGTTTCATTAATAAGTGTGATTCATTGATATTTGACTCAGAATGTGAAGGGTTTTGATCATAATTTGCTGAATCAGTCATGGTTAAACATTCTGAATAGCAGACAGTTTTATTGTTCTGTGAGGTATCATAGAGTTCAAGTACTTTGGAGATTAAAGGGTCAGTGATGTATGTCATTGTGTTGATGGATATTAGGCACAAGTAACTTGCATCAATTCACCAAATTGCTAAATACCTTGAAGACAAGTCGCTACTTACCCAAGTCGCTAGGTACTCAAGTTGCTATAAACCTTAGAAACAAGTCGCTAAGACACCAAGTCGCTAAGGCACCAAGTTGCTAAGCAGACAAGTCGTTAAAGAACAACTCGCTAAGTATCAAGTCGCTAAGTAGCAACTCGCTACGAACAACAAAGACAAGTTGCTAGAAATTATAGAGACAAGTCGCTAACCCAACCAAGTCGCTAGCCGAAGTGGAACTTCCACTAACTTGTACTGTTTGTCGGCTTGTCTCAATAGACAAGTCGCTAAGATCAAGTCGCTACAACTTAAACTACAACTCGCTGGAAATTACTAAAGCAAGTCGCTACGAAGAAAAACACTCCGAGACTCAAGTCGCTAAGATGATAAACTTCAAAACCACACTTTTCAATCCAAAACAAACCCAACCACAGTGATTCAAGCTTTCCAAATCAAACCCCAAGCACTTACAATGATTCTAAACACAAAAGTACACTCAAAATTCAAACTTTAACACAAGAAATGATCCAAATGATGCAAAAACCACTAAACTTTTTCAAACCCAAAAACCATATAAAACCACTAGAAATCCAAGGATATGTAAGAGAGATGATCAAACCATGGCTCTCTGATACCAATTGTTAGACATTGGATTACACAATCACATAAACAATCACAAATATGGGCGTGTGATTGTATGGTTTTAGAGAGAGAAAGTGGGATATTCTAGTGAGAGAAACACATGGAAGGTTAGATTCCAAATGAACATCCAACCCTCTCCCTTGTGGGGAGAGGGCTATTTATACAAAGTAATACGCCCTCCTTCGGGCTGTGGATCAGGCATACAATGGGTAAAGACCCGTCCTTCCTCCACGGTGTTGCACTAGACTAAACTAAGCTAATAACTGACTAACAAATAACATAATAAACGATATGTCTACGATCTAACTTAAGCTAGATTATATTTGGGGTGACCGATGCTTCACAATAGAATTTCCAATTCCTAACAAGGGTGGAACCGCATTGAGGAATATGTTCAATACCAAGACCCTTGGAACGAGCCAGTAACTACAATGAGTATCTCTACTTTCCCAAGTAACTTATTATCTCTCGATGATCGGATTAAGAAAGCACAAGAGAAGCTTGCATACCTCACAAAATTGCTAGAACCCAAAAAGTTATTTAACCCGTACCTTATATGCGACATTTGTGGAGGGCCACACGAGAGTGATGAGTATGATGACACAAGACAGGAGAGCGTCTTCCTTTCCAGACATGATATCTATGATGACCCTTCCCTTATCACATTCTATCAAAACGATGAATGCAATCCTTGGGGTAATCTGAAATAGAAGACTGAAGGAAAGGAAGGATATGAATACACCATCCGTGATGCCTTTGAAAAAGAACTCAGGCAGTTTACCATGGAGGGGGCAATGCTTTTAAAGGGTCTTGAAGGATTCATTCAAGAGCAGCAAGCTGAATTAGAGAATCAATTCGCCGAGCTCCACAAAAGAATAAGCGAACCTGGCCCAACCCATCACGATCCAACTTGTGCCATTACTACTCGATCAGGAATTACTACCAAGGACCCCCCGCACCCTGACCAGAATCCCACCACCCGGGAACCTGCGATAGGAAATGAAGCAATTCCTGAACCTCCTTCAACTCCTCATGATCCCCCTCCATAAACATCAGCACCTGCCCAGCGACCAAATCTCGCACGGATTCCTTATCCCTCGCGTCTAAAGAATCAAAAGGCTGAAGAAGACAATGAGTGAATATTGTCTTACTTAAAATGGGCCTCCGTCAACATACCACTTCTTGATGTCTTTTATCATATCCCTAAACATAGCAAATACTTTAAGAGGATAATATCTAATAGGAAGAAACTTGAAGGGTTGATATCATTAGGAGAAGAGTGCTCGACTATCATCTAGAAAGGCCTGCCCAAGAAGAAAGAAGATCCAGGGAGCTTCAGCATTCCTTGCTCTATCGGGGCACTTTCTATGAAAAACGCCTTGGCGGATCTTGGGGAAAGCATTAACTTGATGCCTGATTCTTTGTTCCTCAAACTCGGATATTCAGGGCTGAAACCAACTAGAATGAGTATTCAGTTAGCTGATCGATCAATCAAATATCCCATCGGAATTTGTGAAAATGTTCTGGTAAGGGTAGGGGAATTCAAGTTTCCAGTTGATTTCGTGATTTTAGAAATGGAGGAAGATAACTCAGTCCCAATAATCCTTGGAAGACCTTTCTTGGCTACAGCTCGTGCCATTATCGATGTTCATGATGGTAAACTCACTTTACGAGTGGGGTCCGAGAGCTTAACCTTCGACATCAAGGATTCTATGAGTCACTCCTCCTCCTACGATCACCCTATTTATTTTGTTGAGGAAGTTGATGAATTTGTTGATGACATAGATGGCTGCATTGATGAGTATCTATTAAACGAATTCATGAATGATGATAACAACACAATATACAATGATAAAGAAATCGAGATGGTTGGAGCTGTTTCCTTTTACCCGCGTAGGGAAGAAATTGAACCCCTTGAGCTTCAGAAGCCAGAAAACAAGCTAAAACCTTCAATCAAGGAACCCCCTACCTTAGAACTAAAAGATCTCCCGAGCCATTTAGAATATGCCTACCTTCAAGGAAAGGACCAACTCCCTGTCATCATAAGCTCTTCGCTGACCACTGAACAGAAAGAGAAGCTCTTAGAAGTTTTAAAAGAGTACAAAGGAGTGATCGCATGGAGTGTTGCTGACATTAAGGGTATTGATTCTACTTTCTGTACTCATAAAATCCTCATGGAAGAAGATTACAAACCAACCGTTCAACCACAAAGGAGGGTTAACCCTAATGTCAAGGAGGTTGTAAAAAAGGAGGTCGTCAAGCTCCTCGATGCCGACCTTATCTACCCCATTTCGGATAGCCCATGGGTCAGCCCAGTCCAAGTGGTTCCAAAAAAAGGAGGAATGACGGTTGTAAAGAATGAAAAGGGTGATTTAGTGCCGCGCAGAACGGTTACTGGTTGGCGTGTTTGTATCGACTAGAGAAAGTTAAATGATGCCACCCAGAAGGATCATTTTCCTCTGCCATTCATTGACCAAATGCTCGAAAGGTTAGTCGGGCATGAGTACTACTGTTTCCTTGATGCCTTTTCAGGATACTTCCAAATCCCCATCGCCCCTGAAGATTGATTGGTGCAAAACCGTCAAGTTATCTCACGCAAGCTAGCCACTTGTGAATGACCAACCGTAAGAAACTCAAAACAGTTCACACACCAAATGCAATTTAATTAAGATCAGAGGAATATAGTGGATTCCTGGGTCGTTAAGTCCCACGGAGGATGAATTGGTGTTAAACAACTTCAGATGTCGAATAATCACTAAGGATAGTGATTAGAAAGGATTTTGAAATATTTATACCTAAAGAAAAGATTTATAAATTACAGGGGCTTAAATGCAAATTAAAGGAAATTAAAAAGTTAAAATATATTAAATAAATGCTATCACTATTTTTAAAATCGATGAACGTTTAAAACCTAAAACGTAGGTTTAAATAAAATTACGTAAACGTACAAAATAAAACGTGAGTTTTAAGAAATAAAAGGCCTACAAATATGAAAATGATATTTTTACAATCCTAATAATAAAATAAAATTATTAGAAAAAGAAAATTATTTTTTAAAACTATTTATTTAATTATTATTAATTAAAAACTATTTTTAACTATTTACTAATAACCTAAAATATGATAAAATATGAAATGAAGCTAGAAAAATAAAATTATGACTTAGAAAAATCTAAAATATGATAAAACTTATTTTAAAACTGAAAATATATTTTTTACACTTTATATGTATTTATTATGAATTTAATACTATTTAAAACTAATTAAAATGCTAGAAAATACTTTTTAAACTAAGAAAATTATGGAAAAAATACTTTTTATGACTTTTATATTTATCTTAATCTATGAAAATTAAAAACTTATTTTTTTAAAACTTTTCTGATTTATTTGAATTAAAAGCTATTTAAAAAGGATTAAAAACTAGTTTAAATAAGGAAAAATACTAAACAGTGCTGGAAAAATATGAAAAATTCAGGAAAATACTAAAATATTATTCTAAGTCTAAGAAAAATATAAAAACATATGCTTATGTGTGAAAATATGAGGCTGCAGTGAAACTGCTTATAAATAAGCAATTCAAAATAAGCTAAAGTCTACAAATGGACACTAAATAATCACAGAAGCTAGGTTATGCTATATTTACTTAATACTAACCTATTCCAACCATACTAAACTTCTGAAAAGCAGTTTAAGCCAAAAATTTAGCAAAGCAAAATTAGTTTTGACTCAAAAATGGGACAAAATTATGGATGAACTAGGGGTGGGGTCCAAAGAGCTTAAGCTCAAAAGCTTGACTGAAATAGATAGTAAGCTGGGTGGTGAGTGATATAGAACCAAGAACCACCAGTGGGGTCCACTTATGTGGCCTGTGGGACCCACCAAAGTGGTGGTGAAAGCCACTGTTGTGGTGGTGATCAGCTGCACAGGGCAGCTTTTCAGAAAGGGTGCTCAAAACAAAGCTAAGAATAAGCAGTCTATAAGCTAGGTGGGAGTTAACTACTATTTTTCTAATTTAGTTGAGCAACTAAAGTTTACTATCCCAAAAGGATTTAAGCTAAATCTTAAAATTGAGTCCTACATAAAATTATTCATTTTATTCAAAAACTGACCAAAAGAAAATTTGACTTTTCAGTTTACACTAAAACTTTGACTTTTATGAACTTGTGATCTATCCTACTTACTAAATATGTTATGTTAAGCTGAATTAAGATTAATCTAAGCTGAGTCTACTAATTATACACCAACATGAAGGATTTTACCTTGTTAATCCTTGACAGTTAACTGTCAAGGAATAGGATTTGGTATTTTGACTTTTATGCAAACAGGGCTTGGTTTTTATGACTGCACTGAGTTGTCTAGAGCTAATATGACCTAAAGCAACCAAAAACAAAGGCTTGAACCATCTCTAGCATAGATTACATAGTTTATCCAAACACCATTTTTTTTAGACTATTTTGAAGCTTATTGTACTAAAACAACTTTTCAAACCATGAAATCTATCTATTAACTTGTAATAACTATATTCAAACATGATTAAGCTAAATTTAACAGGAATTAAACACATATTCTAGAAAATGCAAATTGCAAATAAATGGCTTACAAATTGAGTTTAGGCACAAAACAGAGAAATGATGATCAATACTACTTCCTATAGCTTTCCACAAAGCTCTATACCCAAAAGCAATCCATATCTTACCCTGCTTCAGCTTCATTCACCATTTTCCTTTGATTTTTAATTTTTCACTAATTTATTGGAATTTTTGGAAATTTTTGAGTTTTGAGTCTACACTAAGTTATTAAGGTTCTAATAGCTTAGAAAAGCTTAATAAGAGCTTATTTGATCTTTTTCAGTCCTTAGTAACAAATAATAACAACACTTAAGTATTTTGAGAATTTAGACAATGAAATATTCATAAACTGGATTTGTATCTAAAAACTGAAATTGAAACTGTAAGTAGAGTTTTATTACACTGAGAATTGATTAAAAAGTCTTTAAAAACTTAAACATACACTGGAGAACTTAAAAAGCTTAAAACGACATAAGTAAAAATTAAATTACACTACTTTGCCTTCTCCATTGCACCTCTTTCTTATTTATTGACTTTTTAGAGTTCCTTCTCGACCTCTGAAAATATCCCACTTCAATCCAGCTCTTGAATTCATCAGAATCGTACACTTGTCATTTGGAGGGAAAAGTCATTTGAGTGGGTATTTGCAATTAATGCACTGTGGGTTGGTTTGCAAGGTGGAAAGGAGTGATAGTGAGAGGTAGGCAGCTGGAAAGGTGAGAAAACCAGGTATGTGGAGGTGAAACCATGGCAGTTTCTGGTTTTTGGCTTGTTTGTGAGGGATGATGAATAGTAACACTGGTTTGGGCGGTTTTTTGACTTTTTGACCCGGGTTTAATATTTAAGTGGTGCTGGGCTTGGGTAAGATTTGGGCCAGCTGGGTACATGGATTGGATTTGGGATTATTAATAACCAAGGGTCCATTTGTTATAGTTTATAAACCACAAGGACCAATCATGTAATTCTGCCAATCATGAGGACTGAATTTTCCAATCTTCCAAAGTTAACATAAGGACCAAACCTGCCATAAATAAATAGTACAAGGACCAAGGTTGATTATTTTCTATTTTTAAATGTCCAAGGACCATTTTTGTCATTTTTTCAAAATTAAAGGACTAAAGTTGTCAATTTGCAATTTTAAATTCCAAGGGTTTGTTTTGACAACTTTTGAATCCTATAGACCTTAAATGACATTTTACAAGTTTTTGAATTACCAGGGACTAGTTTTGACAACTTTTGAAACTTGGGAGACTAAAACTGCCAATTATGCAAACTTGATACGTTTTTCATCTGATTTTGGTATTTTTGCATTTAAAACACATAAAACACTTGTTTGTGATATTTTCATCATTTTGATGCATTTCTGAGTGTTTTCAGATGTTTTTGGCATTCTAAACAGTACAAAAATGATGAGTATTTAGACACTCATCAAAGATCAAGAAAAGACTACGTTTACATGCCCATAAGGGACTTTTGCCTACAAGCGAATACCCTTCGGGTTATGCAACGCCCCCGCCACCTTTCAGCGATGTATGATGGCCATATTCCATGAATTGATTGAGGACAGCATGGAGGTCTTCATGGATGATTTCTTGGTATTTGGGAATTCCTTCGACCTTTGTCTTTCCAACCTTAGGAAGATGTTGAAACGGTGTGAAGAAACTAATTTGGTCCTGAATTGGGAAAAGTGTCATTTCATGGTAGGAGAAGGCATTGTCTTAGGACATAAAGTCTCTGGAAATGGAATTGAGGTCGATAGAGCAAAAATCGAGGCGATATCCAAACTCCCCTATCCTACTACCGTTAAAGCCATTCGAAGCTTTCTAGGTCATGCGGGTTTTTATAGAAGGTTTATTAAAGACTTCTCGAAAATTGCCCGACCAATGACACAGCTTCTTGTCAAGGATGCCCCTTTTGATTTTTCTGAAGAATGCAAAGAAGCATTCAACCGATTAAAGAAGGATCTCACTCAGGCTCCAATAATGGTCACCCCTGATTGGTCTCAACCATTCGAAATCATGTGCGATGCCAGTGATTATGCTGTAGGCGCCGTGCTCGGCCAAAGAAGAGAGAAGCATTTTCAACCAATTTCCTATGCTAGCAAAACCATGAATGTAGCGCAAGAAAATTACACAACCACCGAGAAAGAGCTTTTGGCTATGGTTTTTGCCTTTGACAAGTTCAGGCAATATCTCGTCCTTTCCAAGACTGTCGTCTTCACTGATCACTCCGCCTTGCGCTACTTGTTTTCCAAGCAAGATGCAAAACCCAGACTCATTAGGTGGATTCTATTACTTCAAGAATTCGAGATAAAAAGGGGCTGAAAATCTTGCTGTTGATCATCTGTCACGCTTGGAAAACCCTGATCTTGAGAAGTTGGATCACACCGAGATTCACGACTCTTTTCCCGAGGAACGGCTAATGGCCATTAAGGAAATTGAGCCATGGTATGCGGATTATGCTAACTAAAGTAGGGTTTTGCCAAATTACATGACCAAGCAAGACAAGAGAAAATTCTTCACCACACTAAAACATTACTTCTGGGATGAACCCTTCCTATTCCGCATATGCCCCGATCAAATCATTCGGCGTTGCGTGGCCAGAAGGGAGATTGATTGAGTTCTGAAAGAATGCCATGCGGGACCATCTGGGGGACATCACGGTGTAAATGTCACGGCACGGAAAGTTTTTGATGCTGGATTCTATTGGCCTACTATCTTTCGAGACTTTAAAAGATTAGTTCAAACGTGTGATGCATGCCAAAGATTGGGAAACATCTCGCGAAGGGATGAATCACCTCAGAATTATATCCAAGTCTGCGAGATATTCGATGTTTGGGGTATAGACTTCATGGGACCTTTTCCATCATCCGGAGGAAATGAATACATTCTAGTGGCTATCGACTATGTATCCAAATGGGTGGAGGCCCAAGCCCTTAGGACTAAGGATGCAAGAGTAGTCATTCATTTTCTTAAAAAGCTCTTCGCACGATTCGGGATTCCCAAGGCATTGATCAGTGATAGAGGAACCCACTTTTGCAATGCCCAAATGGAGAAGGTAATGAAGAAGTATGGCTTTCCGCATAGATTTACTACTGCATATCATCCTCAAACGAATGGGCAAGTAGAAAACACAAATAGAGCATTAAACCGGATACTTGAAAAAAAGGTCCACCAAAGGATTGAGCATTCAAGCTGGATGAGGCACTCTGGGCATTCATAACTGCTTACAAAACACCTATCGGAACAACCCCTTTTCGCTTGGTATACGGGAAAGCATGCCACCTCCCTATTGAACTTGAGCAAAAAGCGTACTGGGCACTTAAGGCCTGTAATATGGATTATTCTGAGGCAGGGTCAAATAGGTTTTTACAGCTTCAAGAATTGGATGAACTAAGACTTGAAGCTTATGAATCATCGATCACATACAAAGAAAGGGCGAAAAAATGGCATGATCAACGAATAAAGAATCCTAAAGAGTTTTTGGAAGGAGATAAGGTGCTCTTGTATAATTCGAGACTGAGATTATTTCCAGGAAAACTCAAATCGAGATGGTATGGACCTTTTTCAGTGAAGAGGCAAATGAACAATGGGGCTGTGGTGCTCCTTGACCATGATGGAAGGGAATTTACCGTAAATGGGCAACGTGTGAAACATTATCAGTTGGACAATAATGAAATGGTCAACGATGAAGATATTGTTTTAGAAGAAGGTGACGGTAACGAGACCACGTAGGGGCACGACTTCGAGTCTAGCTACAAGACTCATAAATAAAGAAAAGCGCTTCGTGGGAGGCAACCCATGCTTAATTGTTTGCTTGTTTGTGTCGTGTATCATTTAGCGATTGTTTATTCTCATGTTTAAATTTGTAAAAATGCTTTATTTTGTCTTTAACCTCGTCTTAATTACATATAAAGGTATTTTACATAAGGGATAAGTGTAGGGAGGATTACACACGTTTTCAAAAGAAACGTAAACATGAGAATTACAATTAACTAAAAGATATACATGTGTGTTTGTTTGAGTCAAATGCTTGTATCGAGTCATAATGGATGTTTTGCAGGAAATTTTTCCAGATTCTAAAGATGTAAATTTTCCAGAAAATCGCAGACCAGTTTTTGTCAGGATAACCTGACGGCGTCAGGAAGGAGCAAAAACAACTGATTACTTTTTCTCGTTTTCTGAGCTACTTATAAATTTTTGGAATTTTCCAGGTCTTAATTTTCCAGAAATTCTGTAAACATCCATTCCACAAGCATTATATTCTAGTTTAGTAGAGTCCTATATATATTGTTACCGTCGATTTTACGCAAAGGTTTCGTTTGTTTTCTTCAAGTGTGCAGGTATAATTTACCAAGAAGAAGATACATAAGATGAGAAGGAGCTTTTAACGCACAACATTCTTCTTGAAGAAAGATGTAACCACCACTTTACACGGATCCTACCAAGCTAATCAGGGGAGTATTAGTTTCTTTCGTTTTTATTACCTTCCATTATCATATCCTTGATACTTTCGGGGAACATTGTGCACAATGTTCAGTTTAAGTGTAGGGAGGGAAAAACGGGAACTTTGAAACTATGCTTATCCTTGATTATTTGCTTTGTCCAATTGCATTTGTGTAATAAACCATGAGAAAATGTCGGTTAGGGTAATTTTGGCACAAAATTTAAAATTTTTCATGACATATAGGAGTGGGCCATTAGTCTTAATAAAGCGTCTCATGGATAGGAAATTATATGACTAACACAAAAACCCTTTACCACTTAAATTCCACCCAAAATGTGAGGATCGCCCTTAGATTAGTAGGAATTAAAGCATTCATCTTTAATGCTTAGAGTGTGAACCGGTAGTATAATAGATTCTAGAACTTATTTTGTGATGCATCCCGAGATTGCTAGTAAGACTACACTTGTGTAGTTAGGAATAACTAAATGATAAGAGGCATTAGGATAACCCTTGTTTGATACCCGTAATATAATTACTTCTTCCACATCGGTTGAGTAATTCCCCCACACCCTTGCGTTGTACTCATCTTTAGTACACGATACTCCTAGTTAACCCCTCAGAGCCTATCCTTTTCGCGGTTCTCGTGATGTTTCGGTTTTCCGGAATATCAATGAAGAGCATTGTTTACACCCCACCCCCAAATGTACACCCAAATCGCCTTAGCCTACCTTGTATGCACTCACTTTTAGTGCATTATTGTTATCACACTAAACCCTTAATTCAATTATCTAGTTGCTTGCATAAGTTGCTAAGTCGACTCATATCCTTTGTACACAGTTTTGGGACGATTGGGACTCATGGGAAAAGTTAAACTTTATGAAATGACGGGAAGGGAACGTTAAATTCAAATTCCCTTTATTTGCATAATAATGTACTCCAAGTGTTTTGATCTTTTCAATTCGGGTCATATTAGTGTTAGAGTAATAAAAACTCAAGTGTAGGGATGTGCCTTTAAATCCCTATCATTTTGATGTTATCGTAGATGATGGTAGAGTAAAAGTGTATGAAAAAAAAATCGAAAAAAATAGAAAAAAGAGAAAAAGAAAAAAATTGAGTGTTGAAAAAAAAAATGAAAAAACATACGGGCTACCATCCTACATCTATCTTTTAATTTATGTTTGTTTGTTTCAGTTATCTAGAGTCTAGAGTGTCGAGTCTTGGCTTAGCAACGCCATTCTTAGCATGCTTGTAACATAAAGATTTTTGACTAGCCACCACTAAATAGCCTATCCCACCAAACCCTTTGTTTCTCTACCATAAGCCTAACATTACAACCCTTTAAAAGACCTCTTTGATAGTCTTTCCTAGGTGCTTACGCCAAAGCGATGGAGGTTTGATCTAGTCTCAAGCCTATGGTAATCTATGTACTAGGACCGGTTAATGAGTGTTTATCTTCCATTTCCAACTTGTTATATTTCATATACACCCGAGAGATGTGAGTATCCAAACACCCCATGTGAGGTGCTAGTATGTAATTTACGTGCTTGTTATGACTTTTGCGGGGCTTATATGTGCTGTGGATTGTTCTAAACCAATGTTTCATGACCCCTAACTTATAAATTAATTGGCTAAAAGCACATTTGCTTGAGGACAAGCAAATACCAAGTGTAGGGATATTTGATAAGGTTTTAAAATGTACCTTTTTGAGAGGTCGTTTAAGCCCTTATTTGATCATTTTTGTATCCGTTATTACTTAATATCGTTCCTTTTCACTTTTTAGGTATCTTGAAGGCAAAATGCTGGAATGACACTTATTCGGACGAAAAGGCGCGAATATACGAAGAAAATGGCCAAAGTCAAGAATCGAGACACTCAGGCTGCTGGAACTGAAGGTGACGGCGTCAGGCACAAAACAGTGACGTCGTCGGACAACTTTTGTGACGGCTCAGTAGTCAAATTGCTCATTTACAAGTGACGGCTTCAGGTTTTAAAAGAGTAGGGCGTCGCAACTCAGACGGCCTAGATTTGATCCAGACGACGTCAGAGACTGAAGGGGACGGCGTCACAAGCATAAGGTGACGCCGTCGCAAGACTAACGTGGCCAAGACGAAACCCTAATAACGGCGACCCGACGACGTCACACATCAAAGGGTGACGCCGTCGCACTTGTAATCTTATATATAGAATCCGAATTTTTTAGTTTTCAGTGTGTAGTCTTTTGTAGTAAAAACCTAAACCGAACCAAGGCTGTCTTGTATAGTATTTTAGGGTTCCATACCCTATCTTACATCAAAATAAGTGTTTTACTTCATTAATTCAATTATGTCTTCAATTAATTGTGTGTATGCTTGCATGTTTCCCATGTCCGGCTAATTTACTTGTGTGTTTGCTTAGGAGATATGAAACTTAATTATTGAATATTGATTGGTTGTCTCTTATCTTAATTGTTAATGATCTAGTATTGCGATAGATCATCCGTTGTGTAGTTAATGCTTGATTAATCTTTGTTGAACCTTAGCTTATAGTACCTAGAGTCATTGTAGGCTAAACCATCCGAAGAGTACCTTAGTGTTAAGTTTATAAATCCTAGAGATTTTATAGGCGATAACCTTTGGTAGTTTCAGAGAGTTAGGGATAAACGCATACCCTACGACTTTAGACACACAACGCGATTAAGAATAAGGACGTGACAATTCAACCATCAATAGGAGATAATTAAGGAGTAATAAAACCTAAGTAAACACATCTTTAAATCATCATACGAGCACACAATAATTAGACATAGACTACATACACTTTAGATTAGAATAATTAGACGAATAGAGTAATCGGTAGAAATACCAACCCCCAAATCCAATACCCCGAGATTCGTACCTTTCCATTTCCTAAAAACATAAAAAGATAAAAAATAATCTTCCTCAACCCCAACCTTAGCGTAGTAACTTCTCACTAGCATTCCTATTCCCCTAGAGAACGATATCAATTCCCGTGGCTTACCCTAATACTACACTACAACGATTAGGTTCACTGCCTAG
Source organism: Chrysanthemum seticuspe (assembly GCA_019973895.1). Lineage (NCBI taxonomy): Eukaryota > Viridiplantae > Streptophyta > Magnoliopsida > Asterales > Asteraceae > Chrysanthemum > Chrysanthemum seticuspe. The sequence continues at coordinate 303,491,990 of BPTQ01000006.1, forward strand.
GGTGTTGAAAAACTTGCTCGACGAAAAGGAAGTTCCTTTGACCCCGAACGACGCGTGTAGCGTTATCAATGTGCAACGCACATGGGGAAATTAACAGACGTTGACTAACAGAAATTTGGTCAAGGGACTTGTCTAGAGTATAAGACACAAGTTTTGGACTCCCCACGATGATAAATGCAAGGTTTGTCCCATTGCGATGCGCAGTGACAAGTTTAGGGACCAACGGTGTATTTTGGTCAAGGTTTAATGATTTGTAGAAGAAAGGTTTTGAGGGAAAGTTTAAGGATTATAAGTGACGATACAATTGTGGTACAAAGTAATATAGGGAACTGGAACAATTTACAACGGCTTGAAATAGGACGCTATAGTGAAGGACTATTTTGCCCTCACCAATAATACATTGACCTGAGCATCACGAGTCAAGGGACACAATTGGCCTCAAAAACCCAAGTTTTGAACTCATGACGAGCCCCGACGATGATTTTTGATAAGTTTAGGGACCAAAGGTGTATATATATATATATATATATATATATATATATATATATATATATATATATATATATATATATATATATATATATATATAGGATAAAGATCAAATAAAAAGACAAATATCCGTAAAAAGATAAAAAGATTTTTTTTTCAAAAAAAGTTCACGAAAAATTCCCAAAAAATCCCACAAGATCGGGTATGATGGTGCATGAAAAAGTTGTGAAAAACTTTTTTCTAAAAGTGGATATATTTTCCGAAAAAAAATTATGAAAATATACGTTTGAGCATTAAATCTTTTTTTTGTGCATAAAAAATTGGTTTTTGCACCCAACTTCTTTTGACCTTTTTCATCAAAATAACATTGCGCATCAAACTAAAACAAGTTAAAAATTTTGTGCATCAAAATTTTTTTGCGCATCAAAATTCGTTTTTTGTGCATTAAAAAAAACGTATCAAAACTCAAAATTATAAAAAATGTTTTCACAAAAGTTTTATGCACCAACATACCCGATCTTGTAGGATTTTTTGGGAATTTTTCGTGAACTTTTTTTGAAAAAAAAATCTTTTTATTCTTTTTACGGATATTTGTCTTTTTATTTTAACTTCACCCTATATATATATATATATATATATATATATATATATATATATATATATATATATATATATATATATATATATATATATATATATCCCAAAGGGCCTTTAGGGGTGTTTGGTTGGTGGGTTTATATGGGTTTTTGTGCTGAAGTGAAATATATACCAAACACCCTTTTTGAAAAACCACTGAGTCTACTAAAAGCATCATATTTCATTGCCGTCAGCTTATTGAGAAGCCAAAATGGATGCTGGGAATAAGCTGTTTCATCTCTCTTCTTCGACTCCTATTCCTCACATTCTCAAAGTTCTTATGGTAAGGGTTTTTGGGATTTGCTTATTTTTTCTGCTTATTTAGGAGAGGCTTATTCTAAGGTAAAATAAGCACTTTTTGAAAAAGTAAACAAGGAGTTTCTGGGTACAAAATTTAGATGGGGTTTGAGATAGCTTATTTTTAAGCAAAAATTCTAATCCAAAGTACTTTTGCCTATCTTGAGGTAAAATAAGTAGTTTTTGATAAGCAAGTAGAAATGTGCTCTTTTAAAGTGCTTGTTTAAGCTTATTTGTGGGTTTAAGAGCTTATATAATATCCTGACTTATTTCATAAACTTAAGGGCTTATGTCCATAAGTTAAAAAATTTTGGCTTGAGAAATATAAGCCAAAAACAGATAAGCTCACCAATAAGCTTTTAATTGAATTTGATTGAAAATATTGTTACATTGTTTGTTTACAAAATTAGCTATTCTATGCCATTTTCCGGTAACTATATACTCGTATTAACTAACTTTTGTATAGCAAATGGAGAGAGTTCTATCTAGGGTGCAACGACCACCATCCAAAGTGATGGTTAAAGTACTGCATCCAATCATTCAGGCACTGACTGCTTAAAAACTGGTGAAACATCCTGACGTGAATGTGAACATTTCAGTTGTATGTTGCATCTGCGAGATTATAAGAATCATGGCACCTAATGCCCCTTACAATCACGAACAAATGAAGGTATGAAACTTCTGGTTTTCGGTTTGACTAGTGGAGAATCTGCATAGTATAACGTACTAATAGTCCTAAGTAACTGCCTTTCTATTGTCGTTGGTGGACAGGAGTTTTTTGAAGTGTTAGTGACGTCCTTTGAGAAACAATATTCTGCATCTAGCGGATACTGTGGTAAGACGACTAAAGTTCTCGAAATATTTAGGAAAGCCAGATTGCCGGTAATGATGTTGGACGTACAAGTTGAAGGACTAGTAGGTCGCCTGTTTGAGCAATTTTTAACTTCTGCCGAGTAAGAACTCTATTTCTATGCTAGCAGTAGGACTTGTTCTATTTTGTTTAATTTCAAATTCTTTGACACGTTTTATCTCCTAATTGCTACTGCTGTTACGAAAGCTCTCGTGCTCAACTGAGTTTTCTCTTTCTTCCTCTGACCTTTTTAGCTCCAATACCTCTGCTACCGTGCTCGAGATGGAGAAAATTATGACCATGATCATAGAGGAACGTAAGGAGCTCGCCCGCGATCTTGAAGCTCTAATAATTGCTACTCTAGATAAGGTTAATCAGATGATTATTACATTTCTCATCTTCACTAACGAAGGTTCCTCATTCATCCCTAATCACATCCGATACTATTGCAGATTGATTCACCTGTTTGTCGGCAATTAGGGGAAAAAGTTCTTTTGAACTGTGCTGCTAAACTGCAACCACGTCTCCCGGATATGGTATGATTCGATCATCTCTCTTTATGTGTATTCCAAAATGTTTGCACGTGTTTGTAAACCTGCATTAGAAAATTAACTAAGATATTATCTGTTCGTGGTGTACTTCTATACATACAGAACATTTTGTTGCAATTTCAGTGTTGGATTCTTCTTATATTAACTAAGATATTTATGTATGTAAACTCTAGCCAAAAACTTTCCTAACTCTGTAGAATACAACTCTAGATAGGGTACCAAAGGTATGTGAGTAGATCCAGTTCGTTTTTGTCATTTTACAACTCCTGTGGAGAAAGCATTGATGCTATTGGCATTTTGCACATTTCATAAATCCACAGGTCTTCTTTTTTATTCTAATTGGCATAAACTGAACAAGATTGATGTTTGGGTGGTCTGTCACCTGTGTAAACGATACCTCTAAAAAATAATATTATTCATTATTTCCGTATGTGCTATAATCACATATTTTTACAGGAGGCTAAAGAAACTATTCCTTGTACAAGTGAGACAAGCAACTTGAGGAACGATACAACTCATAAGATAAAGGTTGAGTGTCTTGAGGGAATCATAGATACGGTGCAGACACTGAGGCATTGTGAGCCGGCAACTACGGATAGAGTTAGCCATCTAGGCCTTCACTCTGAAGATGGAAAGAAAAACGTTTCATCCGATGATCCACCAATGCCATCAAAATCTGCAACAGAAGTGAATGGAAAACGCAAGAGAAATGACGAACAGGTACTGCCATCTGCTTCTGGTAACTATTCTAGTATGGCTGTCATTTGTGGTTCGGTTTTACGGTTTTTTCCCAGATTTTCATACTCTTAAAAAGGTTAGGCTAACGGGTTAAAAGGGTTGTTTTCAGAATGGGTTGGTCTGACTTTGCAAACACTTTTATCTTGTTTCTTTCTAGAGTTATACAAAATTTTAATATTTAATCTTTAAAATAAAATGATCAAGGACTTGAATGCATATCAAGTATATTAAAATCGAACTATTTCAACCAGATAAGCATATAAAAATCGAAATCGCGTACTTCAGTCTTTAGCCATAAATATGAAATCAAACATAAAATCCACAGTTGAAGTTGGTCTATGTTTTTTTATGCTACAGTTTATTAACCAAGTAATCAACTATATCCATATCATACAGCAGGGATCGCCCAAAAAGGTTATGTACACTATGACACATGTCCAAGGCTACAAAGTGAAGAAAATCAATGCACCGATCCTTGAAGCCATTTTCAAGAAACACGGTGACATTGCATCTGATTGTGTACTCAAAACAGCTTCTGTGAGAGAATCTATCCTAGAGGTTGTTTGTGAAGTTGTCAAGCGAATTCAAACTAATGATGTTGCAACCATCGTTTCTCATATGGAGGAAATAGAGATGCAAGTGTTAGATGCAGAAGCAACCAACATGAAAGTGGCGTGGCTTCGAGCTCACTTGGAAGCTATTCACAAAAGGAACGCTGCCCAAAAAATGTCAACTTCAATTGTAAAAATGAAGGCAAACACTAGTTTGGTTAAAAGAGCTGCAAAAATGGATCTGGAAGAGAGGCGGATGGAGCTTCTTACTGCACAAGAACGGTTTGAAACGGCTGAAAAGTGTATGAAAGTACTCGATCTTGTAGAAATGAAGCTAAATGATAATTTCATGGAATCAGAGGCGGAAAAAGATTTGTGGCCAGAACAACCAATATTATAGGCTAATTAACTCATGCTAGATCTGTATTTTGTAGAACTTGCTAGGGTCACGCCTATGCACATGTTTTGTTACCATTACTTCAGAAACACCTACCGGCATGAGACCCCCTTTTTGAAAGATGGGTATATCTTAAAGTAGTTGGGATTAACTTTCTTTTTGACCTGGTTGATAGCTCCTGATTATCGTTCACAGAAATTCTGACGTTTATCATTGTATGCCGCCCAACTGGCTTATTTTGTATCTAATAAGAATTCTGTCACATGTTGGGGATTGATGGATTTGCGACATGAATAGTTATCGTCTTGAAGTTAATTTGTATGGTTTGACAGGTTTTGAGCTCTACTTAGTTGGCTATTTCCTTTTTTTGTCCTATAATAAGCAAATCAAGCCACATAGTTTCTACCTCGAACCAGAGGAGAGGACACAAAGATTTTATTAATAGATCGGATCAAATGAACACTAAAAGTTGAAGGGATGAGATAGATAACAGTGATAAATAATTAGACTTGCAAAGTTGGTAAACACCCTATTTCTTAAAATTCAGAATCATTAGTTGGACAGCTGAACCAATGAGATACATTATTAAATCGAACCATGGACCATATAACCAATTGCCAAAATCAACAAAATGGCAAATGGGGATGACACCAACATTACCTGCTCAGTCCTGGTGAATAAGCAAGTCACCAACAGGACCAAGTAAAACCAGCAAGGTATAGTAGCAGCTCAAAAGAAGACCTTAAAGATAAACTTTTAAGCAAACACTCATTAATGTAGCAAAAGCGCCATAGATATCAAGTCATCACATCATTAACAAAAGGTTCAGTGCAACATGTTTCTGTTTATCAGGTTTCATTAGTTTTTGGAGCTGATTCCCACAAAACACAAACCATATCTTTGGGGTTCACGGGATTAAGGTTTCTATGCCGATTTAAACCTTTTGGAGACTAGTACTCTGAGTATGCGTACTTCCTTCCATCCACACTGATGGATTCTCGTACCTTGGACATTCATTATCCTGGTTCTTGAACTACTGTTTGCATATTAGCAATACTGTACATGGAAAGATAACGAATATGTCATACATTAGTACATCAAAATAAGCTGATCTAAAAAAGAAAGAAATAATTGTACCTTGTTCCTTTATGAAAGTGACTATTGGTCTTGGTCCATCACGAGGTAATGCCGTCAACAATGAAGACAAGTCACTGAAGTGCTTTTTGCCATTGGAAGAGGAAGACATCACAATATGAATGTTAGTTTGGCCTTGGTCTTCTTGTATAAGTAACTTCTCATATGTAAACTGAGAAAGATATAACAAGATTATTCAATACAAATAGTCGTGTCTTTAGTTAATTAAAACCAAGAAAGAGAATTTAAATCATGTTCTTTGCGGTACTATAAAGTACATATAAAACTTACCTTGACAATATGGCTCCATTCTTCAAAATTAATAGAAAGAAATCTTGATTCTAAATCTAAAGTTAGTGATTGAGGTCTGCAACACCAGAGTACGCTATCCACAACAGCTAAATAATCTGATACATCTCGTATGCAGTCTGGTCCTAGATCAACATGGTAGATTTCAAAATGCGGCGACTGAATCGTCCTCAATTCATCGACTGTAGAGGGAATCTAGAAAAAGACAATTTGTAAGTACAATCTTCCGTGAAGATTATTTTATATCATTGCTCAAGAGCAAGTACAAACATATAAATGACTGGAAAAAAATTATTCTGGGTAAATACAATACCGTCCAAATACACAACTTCAACTCTTTGAATCGAACATTCTTGTCCAAAAACCGTCTCAACTTTTTAAACCAAAGAGCGTCAACAAAACCCAAAGGGTGGCATTCCATACGTGATTTTGATAAGATTGTTATGGTTCATATTGGAAAAGTCAACGAAAAGTCAAGAACTCATTCCAACCGTCATTCCCTCTCTTTCCACCCTTTAAATACCAAACACTTGTATTTCATTTGGAAGCCAAGAATTGTAATCTTTCTCTCAACTGTAATCACTCTAAGTATCAATACAACAGTTTTTCCCGCCTTTGATCACTAATTGCAATTTCATTAATCCTTTCTCATTTCTGGATTGATCAAACCAATTAGAATCCTTTAACGGATCTTCATTGATCCCTATTGGTGTCTATCAAGTGGTATCAGAGCCCTTTCTTGGCTACTTAATCATCGTTTCCGATTGATTTCCGGTGCATTTTGAAGTTTTCGGGTATATTTTGCGTTTTCCGGTGAAGTTTGTTAGTTTTCCGGTGAAATTAGTCACAATTTGTTTCATTTCCGGCAGAAGTTGTGTAATCTGTTACAAGATGGTAATGCTTACAAGTAATGCACCTGTTCAAGAACAGAGTAGTGAAACTAGTAAGGGTAAAATTGATGCACATAAGGTGTTTGTCGAAATGACAATGAGTAGATTTCTTGAAAGATATGGTACGGTTAGCGAATATTATGATTCATTTACTTCACGTTGGTCTTCGATGTTGACAAAAGTGGAGGAATGCTATCTAGCTGATCTTTTTACTTGTGGGCTGCCTGTGGAAATCAGAGACAAGGTTAGTATTTTTAAACCCAAAAACCTATCGGATGCATGTGGGTTGGCTTCGTTACAAGTATACGTTTACAAGGATAGAAATGGGTTGTTGGTTTTGAATAAACTTTGTAAAGATAATGCTAAATATAACAAAACTGAGTTGAGGGTAAGTGAGATGGATGATAGAATGACAGCTGAAGTAGGGTATGAAAACATTGGGTTAACGAGTTATGAAGAGTCTTGTGAAGATAATGTCATGGGCAAGGAAATTGAGTGTTTGGAATTGACTGATCTTGATGAAAATGTGTTGCATAACTCAAGTAAAGTGTGTGATAACGAACAAGGTTTGGTGTTTTTTGATGAGTTCGTTCATGAAGATGAAGATAGTGACGAACTTGAGTTGATAGGTAATGATTCTTTTGGGTCTGTGAAGATGAATGGAGTCGACGGTAAAAAGTTTGTTGAAAATGGGTTGAAGCTCAACAAGATTCAAGAAGCTAAAATGGGTGTTAAAGATGAAGAACTGGAATTAAATCTTTTAAGTGAAGAGGATAATAATACTTGTGTGGTGACTGGTGAGAAACTGGTAGAATTTGAGGATAAAGACAGCGGTTTAGTGATTCTAAATGAGTTGGCTAAAAAAGATGGTGATATCAGGAAGGAATATGAGCTTTCAAAGTTTGATTGTTCAAACGTTCTTGACGAATTATGTGACGAGAAAGTTGAGGGTATAGGAATGGAATCAAAGGAGTTGGTTGAATTGGATGACAAAAAGAGTTTTGATAGTTCTAAAGATGCTGATATGGGGGAAACATTCTCAATAGATATCAAAATTAATACGGGTAGTAAGAGTGGGTTGGCTTTCGATAGTCGTTGCAAGGGAGGTGAAGTCATTAATGAAAGTAAGATACGAGATGAAACTGTAGTTGATGTTCCTCATTGTCTCAACCAACTGATGATGTGTATAAGTTTTTGACACCAAGTTGGAAGGAAAAACTCAAAAGTGATTTTAAGAAAGAATATGGCAGTAGTTTTGTTGATTTAATAGTAACAAGTGTTAAAGAAACTGTGGCATGTGCTAAAATGATTCAAGAAACTAAAGGAGACCGCATCTTTGGAAACCAAAATAAAATGGATAATAGTGTGGTCAAGGAGGCAACTAAGGAGGAACCAACTTTTGATCAACTGATGTTTGATAGTTGGAAATGGTTGAAGAGGAAAAGGAAATGTAAAAAAATGAGACAAGATGTAGTTTTGCTAAGTTCTTTTCCTGAGCCAAATTCAAAAGAAAAGGATGTGGCTGTTTTGATGGAAGATTCAGAAAAGTTTTTAAATGGGTTAGTGCAGCTCTATACTTTTTCATTCAATGGTTATGGAACTGGTTTGCAGCCAAGTGGGATGAGTTTTGATGAACGCAGAATCAGGGGTGAGTTGGTCAAGGGTGATGATGTGGTTGTGTATGCTAGTTTGAATTTTCCTAGTGGTTGTACTAGTTTTGCTCACGTGAGGCAAGTTGGTTCAGTTAGTGATGGAGCTCTAGGAGCTCATCAGTTTGGGTATGCTAATAGGAATGTTATTGGGAGAGTTGACTTTACTACAGGTGAAAGAGATGCAGGAGGTGGTGTTGGTGGTTCACTAAGGCACGGGAGAAATACTCATGGAATGTTTAATGTTGTGAGATGGGGAGTAATGATGCCAATTCGAGCCATGGCAATGTATCCTAAGGTTTTCAAAGGAGCTAACCCTTCCTGGTTCTACATCCATGTTACTTGCCAAGTTTCTGCCTATATTGTCAGTATAGCTGAATGGGCCACTGAAATCAAGTTCGGTAGTGATTCCACTGGTATCAAATACAGCACTCACAGAAACATTGGGATCGCCCTAGAATTAACTATTCACAATGCCAGAATTGCACAAGAAAATCAAGATGACATTCTGGAAGTGAAACTTTGATTGTTTATCTTGAGGACAAGATCAATTTCAAGGGGAATGGATTGTTATGATTCATATTGGAAAAGTCAACAAAAAGTCAAGAACTCATTCCAACCGTCATTCCCTCTCTTTCCACCCTTTAAATACCAAACACTTGTATTTCATTTGGAAGCCAAGAATTGTAATCTTTCTCTCAACTGTAATCACTCTAAGTATCAATACAACAGTTTTTCCCGCCTTTGATAACTAATTGCAATTTCATTAATCCTTTCTCATTTCTGGATTGATCAAACCAATTAGAATCCTTTAACGGATCTTCATTGATCCCTATTGCTGTCTATCAGACTGAATCCCTTTTCAAGGCAAAGGGAGAACCTGAATCGAATGTGTATTCAAATGAAAGCAAATTAGGGGTATCGAGATCAAGTTGTTCAAAATCAGAATCATCCGAATGTAGAACAAATGTTCTCAAGGAATGACTTGACAACTTCAGGCTCTTGCATATAAGGAAGATCCAAAAACATAGTTTCAAGGTAGGGAAGTTGGATGAAAAGTCAGCTAACTGTGCGATGGTATCAAAGAGATAAACAGAGCAACAAGTAACTTTTATTCAAGACTGAATTACAATAGTTGGCACAGATTCCACAAGATAGTAATCAAACTGTTACAGAGATTGAAAGAGATCAAATGATCAAAGATACAAGACTGAAAGGGATCAACAGATCCTAATACATCAATGTTTAGTGAGAGAGAGAGCAGTCAAGAAGAAGACTGCGAGTGACTGAGTCAGTAAACCCTAGGAGAGGGACCACATTATAAAGCCAAGGAAGTTACAAGGAGCCCCTCCATCTTTCTATCTTCATCCAAGAGAAGCACAACTTAGGTCCTTTTAATAGAGAAGAATTAAAATGTCAAGTATAAGCCCCTCACAAATACCCTGCACACAAACCATCACAAGTGAGATAGCAACAAGGACATGAATGGGAAATAGGTTACTTAGGTGTTTTGGAACATTCCCCCTTAACCTGTTTCCCAAACATGTCAAATAATTTCAATTTTTCACAAAGAAACTTGTGTTGATACACAGGAAGGTGTTTGGTTAGGATGACTGCAGTTTGGTTTGAGGAGCCAATTTTGATGGCACTCAAAACACCATTTGCAATTTTTTCTCTGATAAAATGGACATCAATTTCAAAGTGTTTGGATCTCTCATAGAAAACAGGGTTGACAGCAAGTTGTAAAGCAGATTTGTTATCACAAAACAAGTTCACAGGAAGATTAATGTCAACATTTAGATCCTTTAGGATTTTTTGAACCCAAATGATTTCACAGGCTGCAGTAGCCATAGATCTATATTCTGCTTCAGTTGAAGATTTTGAGAGAGTGTTTTGTTTTTTGCTTTTCCATGATATCAAACACTTGTTAAAGAAAACATAGTAACCAGTAACAGATTTCCTGGTTTTGATACATTTTGCCCAATCTGCATCACTATATCCTTCAAGGACATTATTGAAACTGCTATGGTCATACCTTAGGCCTTTACCAGGAGCACCTTTTAAATATCTTAGAACATTCAGAGCAGAGTCCAAATGAGACTTTAAGGGAGTGTGCATATGTTGTGCCAGACGATGAACTGAATAGGATATGTCAGGTCTAGTATGAGTAAGATAAATCAGTTTTCCAAGCAGTTTTTGGTACCCAGTTATGTTATCAAGAAATGGGTCATCTTTAGTTGGAATAAAAGGAAGAACAGAGTTAGGTTCTATAGGTGTAGACACAGGTTTACACCCAAGGAGACCAAATTCTTTTAAAACTTCAAGACAATATTTACTTTGGGAGAGACAGATGTCATCCCCAGTTTTTATCACTTAAATACCCAAAAAGAATTTGAGAGACCCCAAGTCTTTTATGTTGAACTTAGTTTTAAGAAAGACTTTAAACTCTTCAATTTCCTTAACACAGTTACCAGTAAGAACAATGTCATCAACATAAACAAGTAAAGCTATAAACTTGTTATCTTTGGTTTTAGTAAATAAAGAATGATCACTCACAGACTGAACAAAGCCATGTTCTTTGAGAACACCAACAAGTTTTTCATTCCATTTCCTGGGAGCTTGCTTGAGGCCATATAAGGATTTGGTAAGTTTGCAAACCATATTTTTGTTGTTTTCATCAGAAAAAACCTTTTGGAATAGTCATATATATATCCTCATCAAGCTCACCATAAAGAAAAGCATTGTTAACATCAAGTTGAAAAAGAGGCCATTTATTCTTAACAGCTAAGGCAATAAGAAGCCTAACAGTAGACATTTTCACAACAGGGGAAAAAGTTTCATTATAATCTATGCCTTCTCTTTGGTTAAAGCCTTTGGCAACAAGCCTGGCTTTATATCTGTCAACTTCACCATTGGATTTGTATTTGATTTTCCAAATCCATTTGTAACCAATGGGTTTCCTGTTAGCAGGAAAAGTGGTTATGATCCAAGACTTGTTTGTATTTAAGGCCTCAATTTCAGCATTCACAACATCAATCCAATTAGGATCAAGGATGGCTTCCTCATAACAAGTAGGTTCTACACTTTTATTTAGGTTGGAAGCAAAATAGTAACTATCAGAATCAAGATTAGAGTAATTCACCACTTTTTCTATGCCATATTTAACTTTGCGTTCAACAATAAAGTCATTAAGATTTTTTGGCATTCTAGTAGGTCTGGTTGACCTTCTTGTAGTGATGGCTGGCAAGCTTCCTTGTTCAGGAATGGACTCATTAGAGTCAGAATCATAGTTAACATCAGAGTTGATGTCGAATGAGTTTGTTTTAGGAGAAACAATGCCCTCAGGGTGTGTATTTTCTTCTATGGAAGTTGCAACAGAGTTACCATCCTCATTAAGAGGATTCAACTCAGTGCCATCATCATTGGAAGACACTCTCCCTTCATCATTGGGTCTTTTAGGGTTGTCAGTATCAAAAAAGTTTTTGTGGTTTAAATCTTTTGACACTCGAGTTTCAAAAACCTGTTTTTGGAGATTGTTTTTCATTTTGAAAGGGAAAACTGTTTCATAAAACTTGACATCTCTTGAATAGAAAACATTTTTTGTTTCTAAACTTAAAAGTTTGTAGCCTTTTTTCTCATTAGAGTAACCAATAAAGACACTTTTCTCAGATCTGTTATCAAACTTGTCAGAATTGTTAAGAATAGTAGCATAGCAAAGACAACCAAAAACCCTAATATCAGAGAGTGTAGGGTCATGCCCATACACAAGAAAGAAAGGAGATTTTCCAGACAACACAGAAGAAGGTAACCTGTTGATAAGGTAAACAGCAGTGAGAACACATTCATACCATAAGTAAAGAGGTAATTCCCCCTGAAACATAAGAGATCTAGCCACATTGAGAAGATGTCTATGTTTCCTTTCTGCTATTCCATTTTGTTGGGGTGTGTAGACACAAGAGGTCTGGTGTAGTATTCCTTTATTATGAAAAAACTGTTGCATTCTGTTGTTGATAAATTCAGTACCATTGTCACTTCTGAAAATTTTTACATTACTTTTAAATTGATTTGATAGCATTTGAGAAAAATTGACAATGGAATCATAGACTTCTTCTTTGCTTTTAAGCATATAAACCCAGACAGACCTTGAGTAATCATCAACAATAGTTAAAAAATATTTGTAGCCATCTCTGCTAGTGATTTTATAGGGACCCCAAACATCTAGGTGAACAAGTTGGCCAATTTTAGTAGATTTATGTTCACTTAAAGGGAAAGGTTCCCTGGTTTGTTTTACCTTGTTGCAAGTATCACAGAGATGATTAGAGTCAATTGGATTATCAAGGTTGAGGCTGGGTTTAAGGACATGTAAGACTTGATCAAAGGGATGACCAAGCCTTTGGTGCCAGAGGTTTCTAGAACAAAAGCATGAGGAAATGCAGTTATTAGATACAATCTTACAAGCATAGTCAACATCAAACAAGTACAGGCCATTAGATTGATTACCAATCCCCACATTCCTTTTTGTTGCAAAGTACTGAATATAACATTTAGATTCATCAAAACCAACAAATAGCTTGCTATCTCTAGCAAGTTTATGAACAAATAGCAGACTAACAGTGTAGTCAGGCACAACTAGGACATCATGTAAAGTAATTTTGTTGTTGATTTTTAAGTCACCAATTTCAGTGATAAGTGCCTGAGTACCATTTGGGTGTCCAACAGTGAGGCCAAGTTTAGAGATATCAACAATATTGACCAAAATTTTTGAAGATACAGTCATGTCTTGGTTTGCTCCAGAGTCAACAATCCAACCCAGACTGATTTTCCCTTTTAAAAGGTTTGTGTTTCCATTAAAATATTTTACAAATTTTAGGTTGAATTTAACACTTCCATTAAAAAAGTTCCTGAAAAACGTTTACCTGCCATATTGGCATTGACAGGACTGTCATTAAGAAGACTCATGAGTCTGGCCATCTGTTCATTGGACAAAGAAACAGGAGAGTTGCTAGTTCTATTTTCAAGATTAACATCAGAAGAAGAAGAAGAAGAAGAAGAAGCATTGTTACTAGTTGGTTTAGTATTAGAGTTGAAGTTCCTTTTTCCATAACCAGCAGGATAACCAACAAGATCATAGCATCTATCAATAGTGTGACCAGGTTTGTTGCAATTAGAGCATTTCAGGTTAAGATTGGGTCCTCTGTTGTTAAAGTTGTTACCAGAGGTGTTGTTCCCAGAAGTGGGATTTGAGCTTTTGAAATTGTTGTTTCCTTTTTTCTTATTATTAAAAATTTTTGAGGCAAAAGCAGAGACATTGGGTTTAGTGGATCCAGTTCCAAAGGAGAAGTTCCTATGGGATTCTTCCCTTGATACAACAGAAAAAGCAGTTTTGACAGATGGTAAAGGATCCTTGGTTAAAATATTGCTTCTGATAGGCACATAAGTGTCATCAAGACCCATTAAAAACTGCATTAACTTGATTAGTTGGTTATGTTTTTCAAAATGTTCTGCAGCATCACAAGGACATGTAGGAAGACTGATCATAGAGTCAAATTGTTTCCATAAGGAGTTAAGATTATTGTAATAATCAGCAAGAGAGGGCCCATTTTGACCTAAAGAGTTGATGTTTGTATGTATATTAAAGACATCAGATCCAACAACTTTGTCATAGGTTTCTTTTAAATCATTTCACATTTCATAAGCAGTTTTGGAGTATATAGCACCAACAAATAGCTCAGGACTTAAAGAGTTTAGAATCCAAGTAAGAACAACAGAGTCACACATATTCCATTGATTAGCAACACTAGCACTAGAAACATCCTTTCTACAGGTTCCATCAACAAGCCAAGTTTATTATGATTTCTTAAGGCAAATGTCATGGCAATGCTCCATATTTTATAATTTTCTGAACCAGTTAATTTCACAGATATAATGGGATTACCACTAGTTTCATTAGGGTGCAAGTAGAGAGTATCACCAAATGTAAGTTTTAATTCAAAAGAGGTGTTAATCACAGATTCATTCTGAATAGGTTCATCATCACTGTCAACCATGGTGACAACACAGAGAAAGAAGAAAACAGACAAAGAAAGGTAACAACAGCAACCTCAATCAATAAAGCAATTAATCCCAAATCAACCTCCAAACTAACTTAACCTATCCTCCTTCAATCTAGAAAATAAGAGCAAGAAATAAATAACTCACACCCACGATTCAAAAAGTATCAAGCCTTTGGACTGGGGTAGGCCAGAGCAGGTATTCACACCACTCAGAGGTGGCAGATCAAGGTGTTAACCTACCCGTTTGCACCCACTCAGCTCGAATACTGTTGAACAAGAAAGGGAGAGAGAACTTATAGTGCTTTGTGTAGCGGAAGAGATAAAGACCGATCACAATCACCCTAGATTCACTTAGTCTAGGGATGATTATGATTAATTAGAACCAAAGAGCACTCCAAGATCAAAACCCCCAATTCAGAATTAATTAGGGTTTTGGAACAAACCCTAATTTGTTTCAATTGTGCACCAATAGGATCAGAATCACCAATCCAACTACCACAGACGTCCCAGAACACAAGTAATTACCACCGGAGATATCAAGATCAGAAAAACCCCAATTTCCAGTAAACCCTAGAAATCCGGATTTGAAGATAATCAGCAGCCTATGGCTCTGATACCATGTGCGATGGTATCAAAGAGATAAACAGAGCAACAAGCAACTTTTATTCAAGACTGAATTACAATAGTCGGCACAGATTCCACAAGATAGTAATCAAACTGTTACAGAGATTGAAAGAGATCAAATGATAAAAGATACAAGACTGAAAGGGATCAACAGATCCTAATACATCAATGTTTAGTGAGAGAGAGAGAGCAGTCAAGAAGAAGACTGCGAGTGACTGAGTCAGTAAACCCTAGGAGAGGGACCACATTATAAAGTCAAGGAAGTTACAAGGAGCCCCTCCATCTTTCTATCTTCATCCAAGAGAAGCACAACTTAGGTCCTTTTAATAGAGAAGAATTAGAATGTCCAGAATAAGCCCCTCACAAATACCCTGCACACAAACCATCACAAGTGAGATAGCAACAAGGACATGAATGGGATACAGGTTACTTAGGTGTTTTGGAACACTAACCCTTTCCATGTTGGAGACGGATCCCCACGATAGCACATAGTTGTTAGTTTTTTGCATGAAGCCACATTCAAACATCGGGCCCATCCACATAAAAACGTTAATTGAAGAAAGCATAGATTGGGAGCTTCAATATCTATTCTGTCAACTCCACCCCAACAGAAAAACTTAACTTGTTGAAGATTTTGAAGTCCATAAACACATAATCTTGATATATTACCCGCACCAATTTTAAGAGTGAGTTCCTCAAGAAGAGGGCAACTAGTGGTCAGATACTTAATCATCTTCTCGTCTATACGGACATATTCAATTTTCAACAGCTTCAAAGACTTGAACTTGATGGTATCAACCATCAAAGACGAAGGTAACTCACAATGATGTATTGGCAAAGATGTTAATGAAAAGGCAGATACGAGTTTGTTAGACACACGGTACCTTGGTAACAATGGCGGCGAATATCTACCCGTTATATATATGTCAATGACCAACACCTGCACGCCTTTGATAAGAATGAATTCAAGGCATTTGTCAACAATATCTACTTGTGTAGCATCCCTAAGCTTTGTAATAAGTTTGAACGTGTGTGCGCTGACATTTTGGTGGCAAAACCTGGAGGTGGTATACTCAACATACTTGAAAAACTTGTCTAAGAGATCTCCATTTGCGAGTGAGTCAAAAGAAATGAATCCCTCAAATTTACGGATATCGAAATCCAAAATAGGGAAAGAAGCCGTAATCCCAAACCAGTTTTTAGACAATACACTCATTCAAACACGCTCTTTAGGAGTGTCCAAAAAGGACATGATGTGATGATTTATAAATTCAGGAAGCTGCGACATTCGATCAACCTCCATATCCCTCCTTAATTTGATTTCAGTAGCTAGGGGTTATATACTCAAGTTTCTATCTACAAAAAAATTAATAAAATTAAATTTATATTAAATTGTAAGAATTATAAACATAAATCAATTTTAGGTATTCGATCAACGGCTATTCATTTTCACTAGAGGTGACAATTTGAGATCCATTAGTTAAAGATGAGTCTAGTTGGTTATGCTTAAATATTATAGAGGAGTCTAATTGTATTAGATAGATAGTACTACAACTATATAACAATTACTAAGGGTGCGTTTGGTTGCAATTAGGAGTCACTATTGGTATGGGTTTGATAGTATGCTCTAATTGGAATAGGTATGAGGAATTGGAATAAGCTGTTTGGTTTATAACTTGGGTTTGGTATCAATCCTAAAGGTGTTTGGTTTTGTTATCTTGGGTATGGCTTATGAGATTTCTTTCACTTCATCTACAACTCATTAGATGGAGATGCAAGCACAAGAAAATTCATTGTCATGATAATCAAAAAATTAATACACTAGTAATACAATAACAATACCTTTAATACACAAGCAATACACAACAAACAATACCCAATCCCGCCGGGGCGGGGTAAGAGGGAGGTAAAATGTAGACATATACTACCCCAGACCTTTCTAAAAGGTTCATATCGTCTAAACCCAAATCTATCTAGACCCGTGACCTGACCCCACCCAGCTATTTAGCCACCTCTAATTTTCACTAGCTATTAATTAAAAAATCAACTTATGGGAAATGAAAATGAGAATAAGTTTATGACTAACAAAATGTAATATAAAAATATACTCAAATTTGGTTATTAATAAAAAAAAAATCAACTTATGGGAAATGAAAATGGTTTGTAGTAGTAAATAACCATCTTAACCCAGATCAATCTATACGTAAGTTGAAAACATAAAAAAATCACAACCCAAAAAAGAACTTTGAATGAAAAGTATAAAATTGACATTTACCCCATGCAATTTTCTGAAAGGAGCACTAGTAGAAGTCATGTTTTAAAGATGAACACAACAGTGAACCATATATTAACGTCTGAGACAAGCAAGATGTAAAAGAGGCATCAATAATGTAGGAAGAAATGTATCAGTACAAAAGTGGGTGGACATTTTCATATAAGCATTTATGAGTTTTTGTTTGTGGGATTTTGGAGGGTTTTTGCAATTAGGACATATGTTTGTAACAAGAGCATTAGGTAGCCTCGTGTTGTTCCGCCGTGTTGTTTCGCTAGTGTGATGAGTGTGTAAATACTCATCATTTTTGGTTAAATCTGAACTGCAAAACGTTTAAAAATGCTCAGAAATGCATCAAAATACTAAAAATATCTCAAAATTGCATTTTATATGTTTCAGATGCAAAATGTTTAAAATCAGATGAAAAATGAGCTAAGTTTGCATAATTGGCAGTTTAGTCCCCCAAGTTTCAAAAGTTGTCAGAAATAGTCCCTGAGCACTTAATTTCAAAAGAAAAATTGCCAAAGGTCCTTTTAAAATCATAAGTTGTCAAAATTAGTCCTTTGGTGAAAAATATCAAAAGTTTTGAGAAATTACAAATTTGGTCCTTCAAGTTTAAAAATTGGCAAAAATGGTCCTTGGAAATTTGAAAATGTCAAGTTTGGTCCTTGTACTATTGGAGCTTGTCACTTATGGTCCCTTGGAACAACTTTGCATAATTGGCAGCCTTGGTCCTTGTACTTTCAGAAAATGCAAAACAAGCCCTTGTATTAAAACCCTTGGCCTTGTCAAAACTGCCCATTGGACCCCTGTCATTAACCCTTGTGACCCCCTTCATTTGACCCCCCCTTTAATATTAAACCCCGGTCAACCCATAAGTCAAACAAACACCTCCGCACCTTTTTCTCTTCTCCCACCCACTGCTTCTGCAACACTCAACATCCATCCCCCCAGCTCATCCTCCACTCTCCTTGTTCCCCCCACCTCACCAAACTCCAAGAAGCATTAAATGCATCCCTCTCCAACTCACTCAACCCCCAACTGGCAAAATGCATTTTGGCGCCAAAAATTGATCCAACGGCCAAAAATGGCTCAAGTAATCCAATGGCCTTGATTTCAAGTGGGAATTGATCAGAGAGGTGAGAGAAGCTTGTTTGGTGTATAAAAGAAGCAAGAAGAAGGAAGAGAAAGAGTAGCACTTAGTTTAATTCTCAAATGTATGTCGTTTTTAAATTCATAAGTCTTAAATAGATTCTTATTTGTTATTTCAAGTTTCATTGTATCAAACTAACTTGTTTCAGTGTATTACAACTATTTTCAAGTATCAATTCAAGTTTGTGTTCACATTTCAAGTTTCAAGCTCACTGTTGCAAATTTCAATTTCAAAATCTGATGTTAAAGTTTCCAATAGCTTATTTCTAAGCTCAAATAAGCTTATTAAAGCTCCTTATAGCTTTTGGTTAGCTTAAAATAAAGTTTCAAGCAACTTTGGATTTTGGTCAACGAAAGTCAAACTGGGTTCATTTGGTGATGGAATTGGATATGGGTTGATGCAGTGCTTATTTGGGGTTGGAAATGGCTTAGTGTAGTGGTATTGGGTTCTGGTTTAAGCTGCAAAATTAGCTGGACAGTTGTGAGTATTTATCTCATTTTCATCTCTTGTTCAGTTTGAATATTGTGCTTATATTTGAATTTGTGATCATTAAATAGTTTAGACCTGTTAAATTAGTGGTAACTAGGATAATTAGATTCAGTTTAAGTAATAATACAAACTAGTTTAGTGGTTAACTTAGCTTAATTTGCAAATCAGTGATTTAAAGTGGTGTTTGGATTGTGCAACAGACCTGTATTTGAGGCTTGCTCAGTGGTTGAGACTTGTTGTTCTAGGCTTGTTTAGCTCATTTACACTCATTGCTGTCATCATTTTGCTTCTGCAAAGGCTCAAAGTCAAATCACATTTCAACTGTCTTAATTTGTTTAACTGTTGTAATTTTGTCAAATCAAAAACTTGTTTTGTGTTAAGAAAACATAGATATAGTTTGCAGAAGTTTCATTTCATCATATTACATCATAATCAGCTCATGGTTTAAGATCAAAACTCAATTTGGTCAACTTTTCAAAACTGTTTCAAAAGTCAACACTTGAAAAGTCAGTTTTAGCCCAACCTAAGTTGATTTTTAATTGCTTCATTTCTGGGTCAAATCAAGTGAAACTTGGGGTTTAAAAAGTTCAGCTGGTCTATTTTCTTAATATCATTTTTGTAGATTTTTGTGAATTTTTTATAAGCTCCAAATGAGCTTGTCCATTTGGTTGAAAATGCCCTGTGACAGGGTATAAGTCACCAGTGCAGTTTCTCAGTTCTTGCAGAGCTTGGCACAAGCTCATAAGAGCTTGTCCAGGGCTCAAATTTGGTTCATAAGCACCTAGCCAGGTCTTCTTTAAGTTCCAACTTCTGGTTTTTAATTCTCAGCTTATTAAGTGGCTTATTCTCTAGCTTAAAAGTAGTAGCTGGAAACTGTTTTAATCACTTGATCTCAAAACATCAAATCTTAGCAGTTTGCAATTCATAGGTTTAGGATAGTTGTAACTAGTTGCATGTGGGTATTTTTAGTATATTATAGCTTCTGTATCAGTTTGGTGCTCATTTGTAGCTTTTGGCTTATTTAGAGTGCTTATTCATAAGCACTTTGCATTGCAGTTCCATATTCTTGCACACAAGCCACTGTTTTTATATTTTTCATAGATTCATAATATTATTTTAGACTTTTCCTGAATTTTTCATATTTTTCTAGGTCAGTTTGCTATTTTTCTTCATTTAAAACAGTTTTTAAGTCATTTTAATTAGTTTTTAATACAATTAAATCAGAAAAACTTCAAAAAAATAAGTTTTTAATTTTCCTAGGTTAAGATAAATATAAAAAGTCAAAAAAATATTTTTCCAGATTTTTCTTAGTTAAATTTGTATTTTTAAGCAATTTAAGTAGTTTTAAATAGTTTTTAATTCATAGAAAATACAAAAATAATCAGAAAAATATAAAATTAGTTTTGAAAATTCTCTTTAGTTATTTTAGATTTTTCCAAGTCATAATTTCATTTTTCTAGCTTTATTTCATATTTTCTTGTATTTTAGGCTATTATTTAATAAGTAAAAATAGTTTTTAATTAATAATAATTAGATAAATAGTTTTAAAAAATAATTTTCTTTTTCTAAAAATTTTATTTTATCATTAGGATTGTAAAAATGTCATTTTCATATTTTTAGGATTAATATTGTTTCAGTTTTACATTTTCTTTTGTACGTCACGTAGTTTTTAAAGTTAAATTTGTAATAGAAAAATCAAAAACATCATTTTGCAAATAGTGATAGCGTTTATTTAATATAATTTATCTTTTTAATTTTCTTTAATTTGCATTTAAGCCTCTGTAATTTATATACTTTCTCTTTGGTTATAATCATTCAAAACTCTTTTCCATTCAAATCCTCTCGATCACTATTCGTTTGGTGATTCATCGCACAACTCGTTGGGACATAACGACCTGGGGAAATACTATACTCTCCTGATCTTCATTGCATTGGTGTCTGAACTGTTTTAAGTTTCTTACGGTTAGCTATTCACAAGTGGCTAGCTTGTGTGAGATAACTTGACGGTTTGGCACCGATCATAGTGTCTTGGAGAAAAATGTTGTAACATTAGCATATTTTCTAATACAAGAATTTACCGCAACAAAAAAAACCTCCTCCTTTTTATAACACTAGTTTTTAAAGTACATGAGCTATAAGTCTCTTAAAATACTTGATCAAGTTTTTTGTTTTTTTTTTCAACGACTTTTAGGGAAAAGGCAAAGAAAAAACCCCAAAGTACAATTGTAAGTCTCCTAAAAAAACAAGTCTCAAAATATACAAAAAGTGTCTTACACATCACTTACAAAAAAAGTCGTCCAAATTACACAAATGAGACACTTGTTACAATTTTAAACTATTGTAAAGTCGCCCAAGTCTCCTGAGGCATTTTGAGAAGTCACCCTTTTTTGTGTATAAAAGGTACACACTTTTGAGTGAGGGCATTTGAAAAATTACCTTAAAAAAACACACAAGTCATAAATAGATTAAACTTGTTATGTAGTTAGGGGTTAGACTTTAAGGCTCGTTTGGTTTATAGCTTTTGGATTTAAGGAATGGTTTCATTCCAAAAATTAAATGTTTAGTTCAAGTTTTGGGAATTGAAGTGGGTCCCATAATGATAGATTGATTCATGCCATATGTGACATCTTTTGTAAATAATTTACCTCACATTTATATCTCACTCAAAATTATACATAAATTAATTATTAAAAAATAAAATTACCTCACTTTTTTTATAATAAATCATTTATCAGCTATTAAAATAAAGTTTTTAATAAAATATTTTTTTCTCTTACCTCATTTTCTTTTATTCTAAACCAAATCGAAATCCGATTCTAAATTCTTTTACAAACTAAACGGGCCATTAGAGTTAAATGTTCTAACATTATTTAATAACCATGTTGTGTTTTAATCAAAATTATACTCATTAATTATCCACTAACCAATAGGTACCTGTAAGATATAGGATTTCACAATCACATTAAACCATAACCATGTGGGGCGTTAACAAAGTTTAGAGAGAGAAAGTTCTAGAGAGAGAAAGGGAAGAGAGTTGGGAACTATGTGAAACAAAGAAAAATGGTATTGAAACTCCAACCCTCTACCTTGGGAGGTAGAGGGTATTTATAGTTTCTTACAAACAAATGCCACCTACGGGCTGTGGATCAGGCATACAGTGGGTAAAGACCCGTCCGTCCTCCACGGTGTTACAAGACAAACAACTTAATAATATAACTAGACTACGACTACGAGCTTTCTAACGAATACATATACTTGAGGTGGTCGACTCTTTAACGACTGAATTTTCTAATTCCTAACAATCTCCCCCTAAGGGAGGTCACCTCAATTTACAATGAAGATAAACAGATATTACATTAGATTGTTCTAGGATTCTTGATTAAGTCCTTTGCTCAGTAGCTCGTAGTCTTTGATTCTTCATGTTTTCATGTTTGGATAATTCAAGTGGAGGTCTTTAACTGATCCACGTGATGATGAGTTTTGAGCCAGCATTCAGATCATCAGCTAACATAAATCTTTGACTCTTCCATTGTGGTGTTGGTATTATGTGAAGTTGTGACTTTTGGACCGGCATGCTCACTTTCTGGATCATGATGTATTCTCATTAGAGTAGCGGAAGCTTTTATTGATTCATGATATTGGCAGCAGCGTAGCAGAAGCATGGAGTGAAAATATCAGAGTCATTGATGCACTAATCATGATTTCTTTCGAGATGAATGTGTTGAGTGAGCATGCGGCTATGGATTGACTGCTTCATTCTAATCAGCTGCAAACGTCAGGCGTACCTGCATACAACAGTTAGCAATAAAGTGCACGAAAGTGTCTTTGATCACTTTCGTTGAATTGAGGTACACGGCCCACGGTTCCTCGTTGATCAGTACACGTACTGCCTGTGATCAGTATAATTCCGAAGAATTTCCTTGACAGGGTTTCGCAGCTGATCTAGCTGTTCTCAAACCGAAACGTCTCAAAGAAGACAACACGGAGTGAGTGAACCAGCGAATTGAGATTCACTGATTGATAAAAAGAGATTTGAAAAACAATCATGTATTGCTCAATAGAAATTGTTTTTGCAATACAACGAAGGTTTTAATGAAGATCAATTATCAATCATAAACACATTTTGATTTGAAATATTCGTACACGGTCGATGTGCTAAAGAAAAAGAGTTTTTAAGCACAACGACCGGTTTTTCAAAGGTATCCGTCAATCCATAACCTAAACCAGGATTGATTCAAAAGAATGAATCGCCCCATTGTTTCTGTTCAGTTGTCACATGGTTGATCTATTGAATAGATCTCACATGCCACCTACCAGGAGCTTGTTTGATGTTGGCTCCAGAAGGCTTTCCATCTTCATTGTGAATATGTTTACATATCACTCGGATGTTCTGGCAATACCACAAGGATACAGCGTAGGACTCAAGATATAATCTCTCTTTCCACATTGTGTGAAACAAAGAGTCTTCATTGAAAGTGTCCTAATGAGATTTATTGATGATCTCGTGGCTTTAGACTCAATTTGTGCATATTTGGTTCCTATTTCGGAGACTAGGGAGAAGGTCTCCTTCTTCAATATCAACAATCTCTAAGAGAGAGTTGATAGATAATGTCGGTTCCCCGTGAGAATGAAACAAGTCCTTTTAAGAGGAACTTGAGTGGCTTGGGAAGTTGTAGTGCAGTGCGTCACTGGGTCCATGACGTCTTGTCTTCAATACCGGTGTTACCTTGGTAACCACCAGTAGCATATGAATTGAACCCGGTTTCTACCCTAAGGTTGAATAAATGGAGGGCTATTTCTTTTCACCCTTTTCACATTCAAATCTTTTTCATTCTTCAACCCCTTCAGTTGCTTACCGAGACTTCATTACTAGAACCTTGTTGGGTTTATTCCAGTACTAGCTCAGTCTCAGTCCGCACTCTTCCCATATCTCATTTTTCTCCTTTTTACAATATACCTAAGGACTTCTAAACTATCTAGTGGATTGTCCCTGGGTAGATCCCTCCGGTTCTGGCGGATCATGAGAACAAAAAACCTAGCCTTATCATCCTTATATCACCATACATAAAATAAAGTTGGTCGGTCTATTTGGTTTTGTTCATCTGCCAATGGAACCAATTGAAAACCATTTGAAAATCAATCCAGATACTTGTGATATATTATCAAAGCATTTTGTACCTGAATTATTTATGATATTTTTAGAAAAAGAGCTCCCCCTCAACATGTGCTTCATATGATTGAAATCGTTTTAGCACACGGAGGCGAGAGGAAGAATTAACTTCTTTGATTACTATTTTCTAAAAGATATCAACATCGCTTCCCTAGTCAAATCAAGTAGATAAAACATTTTGGGAAAGGATGAGGTTTTCAAAATTTTGCTCCCCCTCAATATGTGCCTCGAGGTTTGAAAGAGTTTTGCACATACTAGAGGAAAAAGACTGCACATTGAACTAAAATGATCACGTTTCAGATCTTTGTGGTTTAAGATAGATGCTCCCCCTCAACATGTGCATGGAGAATTTGAAATCGTTTGGCACATGTGGGAAGGAGAGCTTGTACATCCTTATAAAACCATTTACCGAATTATCAGTTTTAATCCAATTTAAATCACAAATTCTCCCCTGATCACCATTTTCAAATCTTTTGTGATTTATGATCTTTGTAGATTTAAATTGATTTTGAAAGCTTTTTAGGGAGAATTGTGACGTGATTATGAAAATGTTTTAACTGATAAGGATCGGATTATGAAACTTTAAACTCCATTGATTAAACATGCATGATTGTCTTTTGAAAACATAACATTAGCAAAGGTTTTGAATCAACAATATAAGACATTATTCCTTTTGAATTTTCAACAATAAACCTTACTCATTTACGTGCCAATTGTTTTGAAAAATAACATTTTTAATTCGAATAAAATCATTCTCCCCTCAATCAATGACACATGTTGTTGATTGAGAGATAGATATTTTGACAGATGAAAAGCACAGATGATTTACACGAGTAGTAGAGTACGAGGAATTTTCGAAGCAATTAAGTTTTCAAAAGATGGCAAATATTTTTTTCAGAAGAATCATTAGACGGAAAAATATTTGGAAGGATAAGCATTGTCTTTAAGATGACAAACCTCTGTTTTAAGAATCAGAGCATGAGATTTGGAAAATAAGATAAAGCATGGCTCTGTTCTTTACTTTAAAAACGGGTTACTGCCTGAGATGACAATAAACCACCATTTTTCTCCGCCTCATTTTTTTTTCTACAAAAACTATGTGCATTCGAAGAACATCTAAAAACCCGTGACATTCTTTGAATGTCAACAAAAAGTCCGTAGATGATATCGAATAAGGAAAAACATGACAAAATAACAATATTTTTGGAAATTTTCAAGATTTTCTAATTTTTATGGTTTTTGAAGATTTTATATTTTTTTATTTTCTTTTTGAGGGTTTTTCAAGTTTTGTATTTTACTTTTTTAATAAATATATACAGGAGATAGATGAATAAAGACCTTTACTCCTCGTCTTCCTCTTGAAGACGCTTGAGTGTTTTCGGTTGTAAACTCTTTAGACCAAGACGTGGAAGGATAAACTCAAAACGTTCTCTAGGAAGAGCTTTGGTGAAGATGTCTGCTAATTGGTATTCAGACCTCACAAAGTAGAGTTCCACTACACCTTTTTCCACTTGTTCCCTGATGAAATGATGTCGAATGTCAATATGCTTAGCTCTTGAGTGCTGAACGTTGTTGCATGAGAGAGCAATAGCACTTTTATTATCACAGTACAGAGGGATTTTGTTGAATTCAAAGCCATAGTCAGTTAATTGAGATCTCATCCATAGGATTTGAGCACAACAGGATGACATGGCTATGTATTCAGCCTCTGTAGAGGAAATAGAAGTACTAATTTGCTTCTTTGACGACCAGCTCACAAGCTTATCACCCAAAAACTGAGCACCTCCAGATGTACTTCGACGAGTATCTTGACACCCTGCATGATCTGCATCTGCATATGCTGTTAGTGACATACCGGTGTCCTTCGGGTACCAAAGTCCCATGTTGATGGTTCCTTGGAGGTACCGAAAGACCCGTTTAACCGCTTCAAGGTGCTTTTTGGTAGGCTTAGCTTGGTTTCTAGCACACATGCATACAGCGAACAAAATATCAGGTCTACTGGCTGTGAGGTACATCAGGGATCCAATCATACTACGATATTTTGTTTGGTCTACCATAATCCCTGAGTGGTCCTCATCCAGTTTAGTACGCTCAATCATGGGAGTGTCAACAGGGTCACTAGAATCAAATCCAAATTTCTTTAAAATCTCATTTGCATATTTAGATTGATTTATAAAGATGCCTCCGGGACTTTTTGAAATTTGTAATCCCAATAAAAATGACATTTGTCCCATCATAGACATTTGAAATTTGGAACCCATTTCATTTGAAAAACGGTCACACTCATTGGGGTCAGTCGAGGCAAAGATGATATCATCAACATAAATTTGAACGTGAATTAAATGTTTGCCTGACTTCCTGGTGAACAATGTTGGATCAACTGCTCCTTTGCTGAAACCGGTAGATAGAAGAAACTTTGATAGCGTATCATACCATGTCCTTGGATCTTGCTTTAAACCGTAAAGAGCCTTCTTCAAATGATAAACGTGAGTAGGATGCTCTGGATTCACAAAGCCTTCAGGTTGGCTGACGTAGTCGACTTATTTAAGATCTCCATTCAAAAATGCCGTCTTTACATCCATCTGATAGACTATCATGTTCTTACTTGCAGCATTAGCCAAGAAGATTTTGATTGCCTCGATACGAGCAACATGAGCAAATGATTCTTCAAATTCAATACCCTCCTCCTGACGGTATCCTTTTGCAACCAATCTAGCCTTATTCTTTAATACATCGCCATGCTCATCAAGCTTCACTTTGAAGATCCACTTTAGAGCAATGATCATAGCACAATCTGGAGCAGGTACTAATTCCCATACATCAAGTCGATCAAACTCATGAATTTCTTCTTGCATGGCATTGAACCAGCTATCTTCATTCATGGCAGTTTTAACATCTTTTGGTTCGACCTTAGAGAGTACGGAGTTGAAGAAGCACCATAAGGCATCGGTTGCAAGTGGTTTCCGTGTGGATACTGGACGAGAGGGATTTCCAATGATGTTGTCCAATGGATGATCATGAGTCCATTTTCTGAGGTGTTCATGTGGCTGTTGTTGAGGGACTGAAGTAGCAGAGTCGATGTCTCCTGATGAGGATGGTTCTGATGATGATTCAGGAGCAAATATGTTTTCAAATGAAGCATCTTCAGGAGTAGCAAAGGGATTAACTTCATCATTGATGCCAGAAACAATCCCATGATGTACATTCGAAGATTGATGATTTGTTGATGAGACAGAGTGATCAGCAGCAGGCGCTTCTTGACTTAGAGTCATAGAAACTGAAAGGTTAACTTCATTGATAGTGATAGAAGCAGTCTCTGATGATGGAATTGACAGATCGTTTGCGGTTGGCTCATAGTGTTCATCAAACATTGGATCGAACAGTTTCTTCAAGTCATCTTCTGAAGGAGGTACATACGGAATTGCTGGCGAGGAGTCGAATACAAGAGTGGAACTGATGGGACTACATGATGATGTGGGTCCAGAACTGAATTGTCTAGGAGCCATTGGACCGGTCAGTTCATCAAACGTAACGTGAATTGTTTCCATGATATTTCGGGTTCTTTTGTTGTAGATTCGGTATCCCTTTTTTTTTGGTGCATATCCTACAAATACTCCAATGTCTGCTTTAGCTTTAAGTTTGCCTAAGTCTTGGCCCTCATTAGTTGGATAACACAATGCACCAAACACACGAAGGAATGAGAGATTAGGTTTTCTGTTGTGGACAAGTTCATATGGAGTTTTTCCATGAACAGTGTGAATCAGGGATCGATTTTGTGTGTAGCATGCAGTGGCAATGGCTTCACCCCAGAGAAACATTGGAACCTTTGAGTAGATCAGCATTGTTCTAGCGGCTTCCACAAGAGTTCGATTTCGTCTTGCAACTACACCGTTCTGTTGAGGAGTTCGTGGAACACTTCTTTGATGACTGATTCCAACACTTTCATAAAACTTACTAAGTTGTTTGTTAACAAACTCAGTTCCATTGTCTGTTCGGATGATTCTAACAGTTTTGTTAAGTCGAACCTGCAGCTGTTTGATGAGTTTGATGATGATATCTGGAGTTTCATCCTTTGTCCTTAAGAACTTGACCCAGGTGAATCTAGAGTAGTCATCAACCACAACTAACACATATTTTGAAAGATATTGGATTTCACAAACACATCACATAACAATGTATGGTTCGAATTATGTATAGTTTAGAGAGAGAAAGTGGGATCCTTTCTAGAGAGAGAAAGTGAAAGAAAACATAGAAGGTTAGATTAAGATGAATGAAAGGTCCAACCCTCTACCTTGGGAGGTAGAGGGTATTTATAGTTACAAACTAAACGTCCTCCTTCGGACTGTGGATCAGGCATACAGTGGGTAAAGACCCGTCCGTCCTCCACGGTGTTGCACTAAACTAAATAACTAACTAAATAACTAGTAAATAACGTAATGTCTACGAGCTAACTTATGCTAGATTATATATGGGGTGACCGACACTTCACTATGGAATTTCTAATTCCTAACAATCTCCCCCTAAGGGAGGTCACCCCATGAAATGCATTTTGCATCCTAGCATTCTATCATTGTCTTTGTTCTTGAGCTCGTAGACTTCAATTCTTCAATTCCGCAATCTTTGTGCTTTAGTAGCGATTCTTCAAAGTTCGCTTGATTTGTACTTTCAGTGGAGGTCTTTGAACTGATCCACATCTTTGATGATCTTTGAGCTTTCTTTGAGATCATCAGCCACAGTAAATCTCTGGATCACCCTTTATTGTGTTGCCATCATGTGAAGTTGTGACTTTCAGACCGACATGCTCACACTTTCAGGATCATGACATCTTTCTATCAGAGTAGCGGAAGCTTTACTGGTTCATGATATTTGCAACAGCGTAGCAGAAGCATAGTATAAAAATATCAGAACCAGGTTATGTAGATATGCACCAGTCATGATTTCTTCAATTAAGTGTGGTTGCTGTGAACATGCGGCTTTGGATTGACTCCTCAATTCTGATCAGCTGCAATCATCGGGGTGTACATGCATACGACAGTTAGCAATAAAGCGCACGAAAGTGTCTTTGATCACTTTCGTTGAATTGAGGTACACGGCCCACGGTTCCCCGTTGATCAGTACAAGTACTGCCTGTGATCAGGTAGGATTCCTGAGAATCTCCTTGACAGGGTTTCGCAGCTGTTCTAGCTGTTCTCAAACCGGAACGTCTCAAAGAAGACAACACAGAGTGAGTGAACCAGCAAATTGAGATTCACTGATTGATGAAAAATGATTTGAAAAACAATCGCGTATTGCTTGAGGAAAGAGTTTTGCAATACGACGAAGGTTTTATGAGAAAGATCAATTTTAAATCAAAATACTTTTTGTATTAGAGAATGAGTACACATTCGACGTGCTAGTGAAAGAAAGAGATTCGCACATCGAACGGTTTTTCCAAAAGTATTTTTTCAATCAGAGATACTTTTTGTGTATGAAAACATAAGTACACATTCGACGTGCTAGAGAAAAGAAGGTTTGCACATCGAACGGTTTTTCCAAAAGTATTCGTCAATTCCATTCTTGGACCAAGGTTGATTCAAGAATGAATCTCCCCATCGTTTCTATCCAGTTGTCACAAGCTTGATCTTACGAGAAGATCTCACATGTCACCCACCAAGAGCTTGTTTGATGTTGGCTCTAGAAGGATTTCCATCTTCATCGTGAATACTTTTACATACCACTCAGATGTTCTGGCAATACCACAAGGATAATGCGTAGGACTCTTAATATATACTTACTTTCCACATTGTGTGAAACAGCAAGTCTTCATGAATTTAGTGTCCTAACGAGATATTGTGGATGATCTCTTGGCTCTAGACTCAATTGTGCATATTTGGTTCCTGTGCCGGAGACTAGGGAGAGGGTCTCCTTCTTTAATATCAACAATCTATAAGAGAAAATCGATAGATTATGTCGGTTCCCCGTGAGAATGAAACAAGCCCTTTTAAGAGGCTCTTGAGTAGCTTGGGAAGTTTAGTGCAGTGCGTCACTGGGTCCATGACGTCTTGTCTTCAATACCAGTGTTACCTTAGTAACCACCAGTTGCATATGTATTGGACCCGGTTTCTGCCCTAAGGTTGAATTATTGGAGGGCTATTTCTTTTCACCCTTTTTCACATTCATTTCTTTTTCATTCTTCAACCCCTTCAGTGCTTACCGAGACTTCATAACTAGAACCTTGTTGGGTTTATTCCAGTACTAGCTCTGTCTCAGTCCGCACTCTTCCCATTTCTCATTTTTCTCCTTTTTTTTCATCATACCTAAGGACTCTACACTATCTAGTGGATTGTCCCTGGGTAGATCCCTCCGGTTCTGGCGGATCGTGGGAACAGATACCTAACCTCACCATCCTTATAACTCCATACATAAAGTAAAATTGGTCGGTCTTTTGGTATTGTTCATTCCTTCTTTGAAACCAATTGAAAAATCATTTGGAAAACCAATCAAGGTACTTGTGATACGAGATCAAAGCATTTTGTACCTTAATAGTTTTGATCATTTAGAAAACCTCCCCCTCAACATGTGCATATGATTTAGAAATTGTTTAGCACATGGAAGCAAGAGGACTTTGAAATATTTTCTTTGATCACAATTTTCATAGAAAAAGCCATTTGATTTTCTTGGTAAATTCTCCCCCTCAATATGTGCATAGGATATTTGAAAACATTTTATCACATAGAGGCAAGAGTTAATTTGAAGCACATCCACAATCACAAGAGCCATTAAGAAACCATTTGAAAAACTCAATCAAGGTACTTTATAAATCACTTTAAAAAGCTTTCGTACCTCGATAGTTTATTTTCTCCCCCTCAATATGTGCTTCAAGATTCGAAAGCATTTAGCACATATGAGCGAGCAGCTTGCACAATTAAATCAAAACGATCACCTTTTATCAAATTTCATTATTAAATCACAAATTCTCCCCCGATCAAAAATATCAAACCCTTTGAGATTTTGGATCCCAAGTGATTTAATTAGGTTTAGAAAACATGGGAGAAAATGTGGCCTTGTTTAAATACTCATCTGGTTTTTTTTATAAATCCTCCTCCTCAACATGTGCATTATGTATATTGAAATCGTTTGGCACATGGAGGCAGGAGTGCCTTTAAAGGACTAAGACCAATTCCATTTAAAACAGATTTGAGATTTAAAACACGATCTATACCCCGATCAGAAATATCAAACCATTTGAGATTTGTGATCCCAACTGATTTAAATCATTTAGAAAAATTTGGGGAAAGACGTGGCAAGATTCAATTTTGAAAGATGACAGATAAGGACCATTTTAAGACATTAAAGATTGTTAGTGTCAGGTATGATAGTTTTTAAGAGATCTTTTAAGTAAAACAAAACAATTTCACAATCAAACAAGAACAGAAAAAATTTCATTTTGAAAGACCTTGATTCTAAAGAAAAAATCATACCATGACATAACATTAAATCTTTAGATCACCACTTATTATCGTACAAGACGGAACTTTTGTGAAGAAACATCGTTTGAAAATATTTTATTTTAAATCACTCTCCCCCTCAATCCATGACAGAAGTCAATAATTGAGTGACTTAGGTTTTGATAACATAAAGTCCGGTGATTTTCAAAAATTAGTCCAATATATTTTCAAAACAATATTTTCCATTTTCAAAACAATTTAATCAAATTATTCAAAATTGTTTAAAAAATGGTATCCTGCACAAAGATATGTTAGGTGGTTGAGAAGCTTCTGTTGTTGTTGCTGTAGGGTTTGGAAGAAAAACCGTCTGCAGATGCAGTGAGACTTCTTCTTACGTTGCATTTTGAATGCCAACTGAGGTCAAATTAAGCTCTGTTTCTTCAATCACTTAGAAGAAAACCATCTGCTGATGCAGTGAGACCTCTTACGTTGCATTTATGCCAACTCTCCATAGAAGTCCAATTAAGCTCCGTTTCTTCATTTGTCAACCCAAGATATAGTTACCCTTTCCTTTCGGCATCCAATCATCTTCAATTGTGGGATCCGGATCGGGAACATTCTTATAACCAATATACCTGCATACGTTAGTGAACACATATACCGATATATGGTGGTCGACATCACCCAAACAGCAATCGACTAATAAGAGTCAATCTAACATATCAATCAGATCATTTAAATGTATGGGAAAAATGTGTTCATCAAACTCTAATTATCTAATCCTAGCAATCATATCCTTGGCACCTAGTCCTTCAACATAGGTTAACATCATTTTTAATTAAGCATATTAGGACAATTAAGAAAGCTCGTTAGAAGATATAGATTTGAAAACATTCTCCCCCTCAACCAATAACTCATTTTATAAAAGATTTTAAAAGTGCTGAAGTCATTGATTGAGTTTCCAAATTTTATAAAAACTCTGAATCTGATTGATTTTAAGCAACTCATTTTCCACCATTTTAGAAAACACAACAAATATTTTTCTGAAGAATTTTAGACGGAAAAACATTTGTGTAGGAACAGCAGTCTTTTTGACAACATGCTTTCCTTGTTTTGTTTAAGGATAAGTGCACGAATTTTGAAAAATGGTTTAGCGCAGCACTTTCCTTTCTTGAAGAACGGGTTGCTATCTGAAAAAATAGCAAGCCATAGTTTAAGCACGGGTTACAGTCTGAAATAACTGTAAGCCATCATTTGAAGCCAGGGTTACAGTCTGAAATAACTGTAAGCCATTATATGAAGTCCGGGTTACAGTCTGAAATAACTGTAAGCCATAGTTTAAGCACGGGTCACAGTCTGAAGTAACTGCAAGCCATTATATGAAGTCCGGGTTACAGTCTGAAATAACTGTAAGCCATTTTTTGAGACATGTTTAAAAAGAAATATTTACACCTCCTGCTCGAACTTCATCTAAAGCCCCGTGCCATTATTGAATGACATTTCTAAGACCGTAGATGTTATCGATACCAGAAGACATGTCTTGAGAAAACGTATTTTTGGTCTTTTTCAAATTTTCAGATTTTTATAGGTTTTTGAAGGTTTTATATTTTTCTATTTTCTTTTGTTGGTTTTATATTTTTGTATTTTGTTTATCGGATAAATATATACAAAGATAGAGTAGATGATATAATTTAAGAGGATGATGATACGAGTACCGAGATAAGGATATCAAGCAGCACGTCGTAGAAGAAAGAATACGTCATCTCTTAAACTTCCACCACCAAAGCTTCCGAGGCTCCAGAATAGAATGTAGAACATGAGCCTTTAAGAAAGAGAGACTTTGGCAGCTTCCCCCCTAATCGAAAAACCTTTAGCTGAGCAGATTCAAAGCTCTATTTCAAGCTTGCCTTAGCCAGGTGCACGAAGAAGCACACCATAATCATAAATCCCGCTGCTCCATTTAAGAACGATAATCGAGGTTCTCCGTTCGGGGTTATATCATCCAAAAGAAGAACAACAACGTTTCATCCCACACTTAAATAAGCTTCTCAAATTCCTTTTCCACTGAAGTATGAAGCAATCAATTCCAAAAGGTGTCAAGAGAACAATTCCCCCAAGTAGTTGAATTGATGCAGTCAGCCTCTTTGTATAATGCTCAAGAACTCTCCCAAATCCACATCATGAGGGGAATGAAAACACCTCCCCATGTTCACATTTTTCTTCCCTGATGATCGTGTATGAAGTTCAAGAACCCGTAGTACACCAATACCCAAGAGCTCTCTCGAATACACATCATGAGGGGAATGAAAACATCTCCCCGTGTTCACATTTTTCTTCCCTGATGATCGTGTATGAAGCTCAAGTATCCGAAGTATACCAATACACAAGGAATTAATAACTGATAACATTGAAGAAGCAGGCCAAGTCACTGATTATCTCTGCGGATGACAATCTCTGCGGATGTCAACTCCGGGATAAGTGATTATATCTCTGAATCACTGATTAAGAACTCAAGTGAAACAGCTGAGCATCCCCAATGTACACAATCTCTCTCCCCAATGAATCACACACTTGTGTACCTCTTTTATCTTCAGAAACTTTCTATTACATCACTTCCCCTACGTCGTTGGAATACTAACACTAAAAGCCTTGATGAGTAAAACCTTGAGTTTCTCTGCGGTCATGACATTTGTTTTCTCGGGATATCTTCAATCACTTAGAAGTATTAGGTTCATCAAGTTTACTCGCCATGAGTCAAACCTTGAGTTTCTTTGCGGTAATAACATTTGTCTTCCCGGGATATCTTCAATCACTTAGAAGAATTAAGTTCATCAAGTTTACTCGCTTTTAGATGCTTGTCTCCTTCCCCCTTGCTGGTTTTGACACTTCAGAGTCATCAAATCATTATAAGCCCGTATACTAGAAATTTGTTGAGAAGAACACTTGAACTCTTGTGAGAATCAACTTGCTGAAGACTCTCTCTGACTATTTTTATCAACCCTTTTGTAGACAATTTGAAGTGACCACTGATGAAGAAAACCCGATATACCATACTTGAAACTGAAGTCAACTTCCCCACATTTGTATCTTAAGCTTGCACTTAATGATGGAAGAACGGTGTAGAGAATTTATGCTTCAAGAAAATCTCTAAGTACTCACTACCCAAACAAAGTATGAGACATTAACACCTCTTGCGATTATCCACACCGTCATATGCGTGTGACACTGAGTAAAACAAAGTAACTCCTAATAGTGATAGTTAACCTGGTCTTCAACCATCCACCTCGACTGCTGGTAACTAGATAAACCAAGTCTTCAACTCAAATTCTTAAGCCCGAGCAAGTTATCAAATAAGAACACGCCTTTGTGAAAGTCAACTTCAATCTCAAATAAGTGATAAATGATTAACTCCGAAGTAATCAACTTGTGTCAAATGTCCAATACGTGAAATAGTCAATAACAACGTCTCGAGGAGTCACTGCTAAAGAATATGAGCAAGTCTAATTGGGGATTGAATCTGACTTATAACGCTCTCCCAATTAGTGCTCTCCCCTAAACCGACAATCTATTTAATAGATGCCCAGATTAAGAAGAAGTCTTTAGATCGTTAAATGCAACTCGTCTTTAGTCTTCTAACATGTAGCAGAAAATGTAGAACAGACTGTAAACTCGACCTTCTTCAAGATTGTTCAGTTGGGGAATAGATAGTTAACATCTTCAACTCACACCAAAAGGCATCCCACCAAAAAGCATCCCAATTAACTTACATCTTGCAAATACCCTTAACTAAAATCCCTCCCAATCAAACAAGAACAGAAAGATATTCATCAAGGAAATCAGCAATCAGGCCGCAACGAACACACAAGATGGTAACACCAAACTACCCATCACATCAAACAAGAACAGAGAGATTGTTCGAAATCATCATGTTGATGTATACGTGAAGCATTAACCGGAAGCACTTTGTCGATAAACTCATAAATCTGAGTGAAGATGTCAACCAACGGCTCTTAGAAGAGAAAAAACACCATGTGAAGATGACCCGATAAGAAGAAGCTCGGTTCTTACATGAGTTTAGAGCCGTATGACCATTTAAATTCTCAAATATCAATCAACAATGCAAAAAATTCACACTTCTTCTCCCCCTCAAGAATTGCATACGGAGATGCCATTCTTGACTAAATAAGTGAAATCATCCAAATGTATTCTATTCACACTTCTCCCCCGCAAAATTAGCACAGGATGTCGCCATCGTCATTATAGTTGAGCAAGTGGAATAAGAAAACAATCAATGGTAGCCCGGTTCACTTGATGACTGAAGCGCATGGAAAAAGTATGAAGCATGTTGATGAGAATGGTCATTAATAAGAAGATTTCTCTTCTTCAGAAGATAAAGCGCACTGACACGTACACTTTTCTTTTCTTTAGAGAACGAGGCATGAACTGTTGTGATCATACGTCATAAGAAGATTTCTCTTCTTTGGAAGATAAAGCGCACTGAAATGTACACTTTTCATTTCTTTAGAGAACGAGGCTTGAACTGTTGTGTTCAAACGTCATTGTCAATTGAATATCAATGTTGAGTAACTTGAACCCGTGAATTATGAGATATCAATCCTTTTGTTATACATACTTTAAGCCAGTCCATGTATTGAAGGATCGAAGTATCTGCAACTGAGTAAGGACTACCTGCACTAATATTATAAACTTGATTGCATATATTATGGTTAGTGACATCAGTATCCAAACCCTTTGGGGTTTCACGGTCAACATTGAGAATGCCATTGGTAAACATCTTTCCTGTAGGTATCCACCTAAGTCCAGCATCCTTAAAAATTCTACCAGATGGTATCCACTTATGGCAAGGTCTAGGATTGTTAGGCTTCTTATGCATAGTGAGAGACTTATCCTTATTCCTAGTTTCCAAAGATTTAGCAGTTGGTAACCATCTAGGTGAGGCTTTTGGTTTCATTTGCTTCATATGCACTGTGGATGACTTAGTGTGAATCCTAGACATAACAGGTTGTACCATTGCATGAGCATTTACTTTCTTTAGGGATTTTGTGAAACATTTATCATGATTAGCATTAAAGATACATTTCAGACACTTTGAGCAGACAGCTTGTTTGGATTCAGAAATAGATCTAGATTTCTTAGAGTGGTCTGCTATGGGAATAGCTTTACTCGAAATGCAAATACTCTTAGATGTACGCCAATCCCTAGTCTTTAGAGTAGTGTACCTAGGTAAAGGTTTAGAACTACTAGCAGTGCCTTGAAATCTTGAAGAATTCATCATCCTAGGTCTTGGACCTAAAATTCCGTCTTTACGATTTTGTGCCTTCTTTCTAGCCATTTCAAGATAAGAGTTCTTATACAAGTCATTCATATCAACTTTCCTAGGCAAGTGAGGTGAAGTGACTGGTTTTGTCAAAACTTGTTTCGCATCAACTTGGGAGGCAAACCGCATTTTTGAAAATTTTGGTCGTTCAGATCTAAACGCATTCGGTTGTCTAATAACTGGTTTCCCCAAGTTTGATGGTTTTGAAAACTTAGTGTTCACACTATTCCCTGTTGTTTTTCTGAGCTCATTTTTTAAAGCAACAATGGCGAAAATCTTTTCCTGAAGTTGAGCTTTGAGATCATCAATTTTAGCTATCAAAGAGTTTGTTTGTTCCATTGATGTAGTTCTAGCTTCTTTGATAGAGTCACTTAGTTCTATGTGATGCTTTCTCAAAGACTCATTTTCCTTTAGTAATTTGGCCACACAAACCGCTAATTCATCATTTCTCATTTGAATATCATCAATAGCATTAATATCAGAATTACTTGTAACCAAATTACTTTTCTCATGCATATCAGAAATATGTTTCTTCAAATTGTTGATGGTTGAGTCTTTGTCTTGAAGCTGAGCTTTCAAAGTGTTTATTTCAAAAAGTTCACGGAATTCAGGAAGTTCCGGATTTTCACTTGGTTTGTTAATTTGGAAACTTTCTTCTTTACTTTGTATCGCAATTTCTAGTGAAATGCAATGTTTTTCAAGATTTGAGAGTTTGTTTGAAAGTTCATCAAAAGCCCTTTTATCAATCATATCATTTGTTTTGAAGTTATTAGACTCAGCCTCAACCAAGGAACATTTATCAGAATCATGTTCAGCATTAAGACCAGTATGTATAGGTACATTAGCAGATGCACTATGTTGAACAGTTAAGGGTACCTCATCACATGATACTTGTTCAATTGTCGGTCTGATATCTGCATCCACATCATGTGTAACAAGAATCACTGGACCGTTGGCTGTGTCAAGGTTATCTATCTCTGAGCCTCTGTATTCAGTGTCCATTGATCCAACATCTGGTGCCGTACCGGTCTCAACACAACAATTTATTGATTGGACCCGAGATTCATTCACCTTTCTGATCACAGCATCTACTTCTTGTGTGACAGGAGTTACTGAGCAGCTGGTTACATCATTCTGTGTTGTTTCTAATATTCTGCATTCAGAAACACCCGACCTTTCAGATACATTACCCGACTTATCACAACAATCTCTTAACTGCACCAGACACACATCCACTTTTTCATCTTTCTGAGTAACTTCCTCAATATACTTCTCTACATTATGCATGAGATGAATAAGTGACTCAATGAACATGCTAATTTCCATTCCAGTGTGCCTCTTGAAAGATATCTCAGTCAAGTCTTGATCATAATCTGATGAGTATTCCCCATTGATGAATGGCTGAAATTGTTTGTGGATCACATGAAGTGCAGCACTGGAACTATCCTTTTGAACCTTTTCTTTATCAAGTTGTTGCTCTAGTTGTTCTAAGTTCAATAGCAACGTTCCCGTTAATGTGGTTAAGTCTTGACGGAAAATGGCAATGCATGTTCGTTCCATTCTTAACTGAGTGAGTAACATGAGGTGTGAGTGAAGTTGTTGATAAGATTCAATGCTGCTTTCCTTTTGCATGGCATTCTGTAGCCTGAACAGGTGCAAATCTTTCTCATTGGACTCGGAGCATGAAGAACTCAAATCATCATTGATTGATTCCATCATCTGTAACCGTTCAGTATAGCTAATATTCTCATGGTTGTCTACAGCATAATACAGTTTGAGTACTTCTGAAATCACTGAATCACGAGTGTAAGACATGATGTTGATGAATCCATGGGATTTTACAAGTCTATGATTTAAACCGAGAAATAGAATCTTTCGCGGGATTTTACTAAAATCAAGACCAAACCGTTAAGCAATGACCAATGGAACGTGTTAAGATGACTGATGAATTGTCACAATGATAGATAATTATGTGTTAGGACTTAGGATTGTTTGTAGGAAGAGCAGATATGTTGTTTGGTTGAGATTAGGACTGGTTGATGCAAGATTTTACGGAGAAAATTAGGTATAAAAACTTAAAAACCTCAATAACTTCCTTCCGGAGGCGATTTGGGCCTCAAAAAATTCGTTTCACAGCTTTGCAGTGAAACCTCACCATATTCAGCCTGTTCCGCTCGTTTTGACTGGTATTTCGCTGAAAACGGAGTTACGGTTCAAAAGTTATGGCCGTTTGAAGTTTTGCCGTAAAAAGTCAACTTTTGGTCAAACCGCTTCAATCAACTCGCATCCAGGACAACTCGCTTCCAAGACAACTCGCTTAAACGACAACTCGCTTAAGGCACAACTCGCATAAGATGACAACTCGCTTAATAGACAAGTCGCATAAAACACAACTCGCATAGGCAACTCGCTTAAGCAACTCGCATAGGCAACTCTCTTTAGATACGTTGAATCTGGACAAGTCGCATAGGCAACTCTCTTTAGTATCAACTCGCTACACAATCAACTCGCTTAAATAAACAAGTCGCTTAATAACCAAGTCGCATAAATAGTCAACTCGCTAAGTAGCCAAGTCGCTTATACCAACTCGCTTCTAATGAAGAAGCAACTCGCATCCAAGAAACTCAACTACGAGTCTCAACTCGCTTTGTACCAACTTCAAAAATAACCACTTTATCAATAAAAAACAACCAAAACACAATGATTTAAGCCTTCCAATTCAAAACATAAACACATATGATGATCCTAAACACAAAAGTACTAGCAAAATTCAAACTTTAACACTAGAATTTGTCCAAATGAATCAAACTCTCCTAAACCCTTAATACCCAAAAACCTTATGAAATCCACCAAAACAAAGAGCATGAAAGATGAATGATCCAACCATGGCTCTTGATACCAACTGAAAGATATTGGATTTCACAAACACATCACATAACAATGTATGGTTCGAATTATGTATAGTTTAGAGAGAGAAAGTGGGATCCTTTCTAGAGAGAGAAAGTGAAAGAAAACATAGAAGGTTAGATTAAGATGAATGAAAGGTCCAACCCTCTACCTTGGGAGGTAGAGGGTATTTATAGTTACAAACTAAACGTCCTCCTTCGGACTGTGGATCAGGCATACAGTGGGTAAAGACCCGTCCGTCCTCCACGGTGTTGCACTAAACTAAATAACTAACTAAATAACTAGTAAATAACGTAATGTATACGAGCTAACTTATGCTAGATTATATATGGGGTGACCGACACTTCACTATGGAATTTCTAATTCCTAACATATTTCTTCCCAAAGATATTCTGCACTCTCATGGGTCCACATAAATCCATGTGAATTGTATGTAGAACTTCAGTAATTGATTTTGTAGGTTTGGGTTTATGAGCATACTTCTTGCTTTTTCCCAATTGGCATGCTGAACAAAGATGATCCTTTTCATACTTAAGTCTAGGTAAACCTACAACTAAGTCCTTTCTGGAGAGATCATTAATGTTGCCGAAGTTCAAGTGATTGAGACGACGATTCCATAACCATGACTTTGTTTTCGAAGCCTTTGACAACAAGAAAATTGGAGAAGACTTCGTCATATCTTCGATAGAGATGGTGTATAGATTTGAACCACGTGTTCCTCTTAAAAGTTCCTTACCATCAAGTTCTCTAACGAAACAAGTATGTTTTCTGAAGGCTACTTCTAGATCAGAATCACAGAATTGACCAATAGAGAACAGGTTATGACCAAGACCTTCCACATAATATACCCTGGAGATAACACTTTCACCAACAACATAATCTCCATAACCCATAATTGCACCGAAATGATCGTTCCCGAATCTAATTGTCCCGATGAATTTGCTCACGAAGTTCATGAGCCGCGACCGGTCTCCAGTCATATGCTTGGAACAACCTGAGTCCAGGTACCACAGAACGATTTGAACGATCTGCAGTTGAACACAGACAAGAATGGATAACTGGATAATTGGGAACCCCATGCAATAATGGGTTCCACTTGGTTAGTAACAGTGATTGGAACACCCACATCAGGAATAGAAACAATGGAATCATCAGAAATAGATGCAGTGCTAATGTCAATATTCAACCTATTTAAAGTGTGTTCACTTCTTAAGGGAATGGTTCTACCAGTAGGCATCCATTTTCTAGTAGGCATTGTCTTAGTAGATTGAGGGCAGAACATATTAGTCTTATGGCCAGAAGGTATCCATTGATAACCTATCTTACTAAATGTTCTTCCTGTGGGTTTCCACTGTTTTTTAACTTTCTTTCGTCCTTGCCTTTTAGCCTTCTTAGCATGATTTTTAGCATTAACAATTTTCACAAGGCAATTGACAGCATTAGACAAAACATTCACACCACATTCATGATTAGCAACAGATTTCAAGAAGACATCATTACATGGTTTGCAGATAGAATCAGAATTCAAATTAATTACAGTACGCCTATGGCTAATACTAGAATCAAAACGATTCATTTTATTCAACTCAAACTTAAAGTTCCTAGGTTGGTCTTCTATTCTCTTCCAGTGTGCATTCTTAGCTTGCGAGGTCCTATCTTGCTTGGTATTGCCTGAAGGCTTTGACCCGCTTGCTTTAATGTCACTGATTACTCCTGTAGAGGGAATTATGGGAACATTAGTTGGTTGATCTACCTTTTGCATTCCTGAACTAGATGTGCAAGGATCTGAACTACTCGAAGGCACATTAGTGTTCACTTTCTTAAAACTGGGTATAGAATGGTTTGTATGCTTGGCACTAGGCATAGAACAAGGCATCACAGCTTTACCTTTCGCACCTAAGGATTTAGGACATGTTGCAATTAAGCATTCTAGTAGTTCCTGAGATCGTTTGGCCTGAATGCACGCAAACTTAATTTCTCTATCAAGAGGCTTATTTAGGTAATCCTCCTCCACAATCTCACGGAGACATTCTAGACTATCCTTAAGGTGAGCACAGTAGTTATGAAACACAAGTTCATTATTCCTAAGATGAGGAGGAATGTATTTAACAGTCACAGTATACTTGCAGTCAGAGGATGACTTTGAAACGACATTCTCGTTAAAAACAAGTGGCAGTTTCCCTTTTTCCCGACCCCTCAGATTCTTAATTTCCTTTTGTAAAGAAGTTATTTTTTTGTTGTTTTGTCACGAGTGACTTTCATTGAATCATATAACTCTTTAAAGTGACGTTTAACTTTTTCATTTTCATCTAGAAAGCTCTCGTTTTCCTTTTGTAAAGCGTTTACTAAGTTTTGAAGATGAAAAGTTTGAGAATACTGAGAATCTAAAGGAGGAGGCATTTGGGAGCCAGTCACATTGTTCTTTTCACCCTTTAATTGAGAAATTTGTGCTTTCAACTTTCTGATCGTGCAACAATGAGCTTGAATCTGTTCATCGCGTTTATTTATCTGAAAAACTGCATCAAACTCTGGAACATCTGAGGATGTCTTGATATTTGAGGTTTTAACATTTTCTTTAATATGTTGATATTTTGGTTGCAAATCAAAATGTTCAATTTCTAGTTTAGAAAGATGTTTTACCAAATTATCGTGATCATCTCGATCAATTTTCTCACTAAGTTCTGAGTTTTTGTTTTCAAGCTCAATGACACGATCATGGGAAACTTTCAATGCAATAGATAATTCATGAAATCGAGAAGCAGTAATGGAGTGATTCGTAGCAGTGTAAAACACATCTTGACCAATACATTCAGAAATAAGATTCTCATTTAATGTGTGCAAGTTCTTCCTCTCAATCTCATTATATTTTAATTCATGCTCATAGTCACTAACCTCAACTATCATTGCATCAAATTCCTTTTCCATTTCTTTAATATCTGAATCCATCCCCTTTTTAAGACTCTCAAATTGATCTTTTAGTTATTTAAAGAAAGGCATGACCTCAGTTAAATAGCATTCTTTAGTTTGCTCAAAACCCCTTTCCCATTCTGTTATCCCAGTGGGTGTGATCCTTTTCTTACAAGTTTTCTCAAAGTCAACAAATAATTGGAAGATGACATATTGACTGATTAAGGTCTTGCTTTTAGTGGCAATAGTTCTAGGGACTAGATGCATTGGTGTATTAGGAGGATACACAGTAGCTGAAGGCATTTTCCTAAAAGGGGGGGTTTGTTACAACAAGATTCTCTGCTTTTTGTTTATCTAGATCCTTTTTCCAGAACACTTGTTCGGGTGTTAACAATGTTTGAGGCTTAAACATGTTTAAGGAAATCCAATTTTCTTTTTTGTAGTCATGGGGTTTGATAATTATGTTTTTCTCTTTACATGAAGGATTTTTGAGTTTCTTATCCATTTTCTCCCTAGTGACCTCATCTGATTTCTTATCTTCCTGAGTGCACTCAGCACAACTGGGTTTCTGTCTAGGCTTAAGGATTTCATTGCCATCATAAATTACCTTATGAGCAGTTCTAGCCTTTTTAATGACCTCTGGATTCGGTTCCTCAACAAGAGGAATGCTATGCTTATCGCTTAAGACTCTATGCTTAGTGATCATGTGAGCAGTCTGAATGGTATTCCCTTGTATGTATAACTTATTTTCAAGCTTGTTTTTCAAAGTTTTTAGATTGGAAAAATCATTCAAAAGTTTTGATTCCTTAGCATTGAATTCTTGCTTAAGCATTTTAACATTT
The DNA here is from genome assembly GCA_019973895.1 of Chrysanthemum seticuspe. Classification (NCBI taxonomy): domain Eukaryota; kingdom Viridiplantae; phylum Streptophyta; class Magnoliopsida; order Asterales; family Asteraceae; genus Chrysanthemum; species Chrysanthemum seticuspe. Next base: position 303,535,663 of record BPTQ01000006.1, read on the forward strand.
TCTTGAAGTTCTTTTTTTTGCTTAGCAGTTTTAGAAAGCTTTTCTTGTAAGGAGTTTAACTCTTGTTTTAATACTTCTTCTCTAAAATTACTTTTTCGAATAATTGTACGCATTTGGTTATCCATTTCCTGCTCACGTGTGGTTAACTCAAACTTAGCACGCTGTTCATAAATAGCAACTCGTTCTTTATAGGCATTAAGTTAAGAGATAACAGAATCAGCAGGGGCACATGCAGTGTATTCATGAAAAACATAGTCATCATTGACTGCAGAGGATGCATCATTTGGTACACTCTCACTTTCACTTTGTTTCACATATTGATCATATGGGACAACATTGATATTACCCATATTTTCAATATCTGACTCAATAGTTTCAGTTGATTGTACTTTGTTATGCATCTTTTGCACATCAGCATCATCATATAGTTTTAATACCTCAGAAATGATTTTGTCTTTGGATGGAACAGCTTGTGGTGATGAAGAGACTTTAGAAGGGACCATTGGAGAAATGCTAGCCATGAAAATTGTTTGTGCAGTAGGTTCATCATCAACGTCAGAGTCGTATGCATCACAATCAGCGACTTGAAAGGCATTCTGATGATTGTGGCCTATCTCCTGAATTGGCTGCTCATCTACATCTGCGTCATATGTCTTGGCATTTCCCTCAGCAAGAAACAACAACTCCTCTTCATCCAAAGCTGCACCATTATCCTGAGCTTGCACAAGCAACATCTTATCCCTGAAGTACTCTGCATTCTGAGGGCGTTTTGGCGATGTGCAGTTCCTTGCAATATGTCCCTCACCACCACAGTTGTAACACTTGATCGGCTTTGCTTGTCCTTGATTTCCATTCCTTCCCCTATTTTGATTTGCCACATATCCTCTACCAGCTCCACCTCTCCCTTGTTCATACTGCCTTTCTTGAACTGGTTGTACCATAACCTTCCCATCTCTGACAGTGGCTTGATTGTGTGGATTGAATGTTGTTCTGAGGTTGTTGTTGGTGTGTGGGAGAGATTTCATGTTTTGACTAATCATGAGAGCCAGTTGATTAATGAAGTTTCCCACGTGTGCATCAACATCAGCTTGTTTGAACATTGGATTGGGAATGAGTTTGTGATTACCATTACCCATGGGTATAACTTGAGATGCTTTGGTGGTAATTCCAATGTTTGAGTAGAAGTCAGTTGAATCATTTGATGAGCTTGTCTCTCCATGGTTGGTTTTGAACTGATCAAGAATCCTTTTTTCAAACATAGCATGTCTCTCATTCTGAAGAAGGAAAGCATAGAGTTGCTCATAGTTCGTATTCTTCAATCCTTTGGTTAGTTTCACAGAGGTGACAAACTTGTGCCTCATGTCATTCTGATGTTCCTCATGTCATTAACAAGCTTGTGAAATCTCACGTAATACTCATAGACACTCTCATCTGGTTTCATCTTGAAGTGCTCAAATTCATCATAGAGTTGTGATTCTCTGTCTTCCATAGTTAATTCAGAACCAGAAAGAAGCATCTTGACATTATCCCATACAACCTTTGCTTCAGTGTTGTGATTAATAAGCTTGTAGATGTCTTTTGGAAGACCTTGAAGTATAATGTTAGAAGCCCTGATATCTGCATCGAATCTCTTTTTCTCCTTATCATCGAGCTCATCATACGTCTTTGGTCTGTTTATTCCATAGATCATTGTTCCATCTGCAGCTGTATCAATTAAGTCTCTAGTAGTCTCAATATGATAAGGTCCTTCATCGATTGACTTGAGAATGTTGACTCCGTTTTCTTTTCCCAAACAGTACAATCGGATTCGTTGTGCCCATGAGTCATAATCAGTTCTGTCAAGCATAGGTGGACGTGTATCTGACCCTGCTGCTTGAACGTCCTCAGCTACGGAAGAAACAATAGTAGGAACGATGTTTGCCATGATTACAAGTTCTACGGGATTTTACTATTCTTTGATTAAACCGGGAAATTGATTCTTTCACGGGATTTTACTAAACCAAAAGAACAACCGTAAGAATGTATCACGAAGAAGTAACAAGTCTAAATAGACAAGTAGCTAAACACTCAACTCGCTTAGTAATCAAGTCGCTAAACAACCAACTCGCTCAAAGGAACAAGTCGCTTAAGGAATCAACTCGCTAAATAGCCAAGTCGCATTAGTATCAACTCGCAACACAATCAACTCGCTTGATGAAACAAGTCGCTAAATAGCCAACTCGCTTTAGTATCAACACGCAACACAATCAACTCGCTTAAAGAAACAAGTCGCTTTAGGAATCAACTCGCTTAATAGCAAGTTACAAACAGACACAACTCGCTTAACCACCAAGTCGCTTAAAAGCTTAATTCGCTAAATAGCCAAGTCGCATATATCAACTCGCATCTAGTAACAAAGCAACTCGCTTTGAAGAACTAAATATCCGAGACTCAACTCGCTTAGTACAAAGTTCAAAAATAACCACTTTATCAATAAAAAACAACCAAACCACAATGATTTAAGCCTTCCAATTCAAAACATAAACACATATGATGATCCTAAACACAAAAGTACAAGCAAAATTCAAACTTTAACACTAAAATTTGTCCAAATGAATCAAACTCTTCTAAACACTTAATACCCCAAAAACCTTATGAAATCCACCAAAACAAAGAGCATGAAAGATGAGTGATCAAACCATGGCTCTTGATACCAATTGTAAGATATAGGATTTCACAATCACATTAAACCATAACCATGTGGGGCGTTAACAAAGTTTAGAGAGAGAAAGTTCTAGAGAGAGAAAGGAAAGAGAGTTGGGAACTATGTGAAACAAAGAAAGATGGTATTGAAGCTCCAACCCTCTACCTTGGGAGGTAGAGGGTATTTATAGTTTCTTACAAACAAACGCCACCTACGGGCTGTGGATTAGGCATACAGTGGGTAAAGACCCGTCCGTCCTCCACGGTGTTACAAGACAAACAACTTAATAATATAACTAGACTACGACTACGAGCTTTCTAACGAATACATATACTTGAGGTGATCGACTCTTTAACGACTGAATTTTCTAATTCCTAACAGTACCCGACTTGACTACAACCCTAACTTTCATTATTGCCCACCAAACTTGTAGATGACAAAAATAAAACTTCACACTACCCATCTAAATAACACATTTCTGGCAACAAGTTTATTGGAGCTTAGGCTACCCCTAGCAGTGACCCTCAACGACCTTCATTTTTTTTGCCACATCAGCTTTCTCTCTCATGCGACTTACAACCGACCTTTTAGGCATAGTAAGACAACCTACAATACAAAAAACATACCCCCCAAATATTCATTTTATTTTAATTAAAACACACACAAACAAGCAATGGACCGAAATCACACTCGACCCTCTGGCTGCATCGGGGGCGACCGAGATCGACCCACAAGGACCGAAGGTCGACCGACCCCATTGTGGGTAGACTTATAAATAAGTTATCTTATAAAATAAACCTTATTTATCATAAAAGCGTGCGAAAACTATTATAAGCTATAAGCTTTTATAAGCTCAAGCTAACTAAAATAAACTTTTAAAAAAAACTTTTAAAAAAGAATACAACTTATAGATAGTCAAATTATTTAAATACGCTTGAAAGTATAATGGATAAAAAAATAAAAGCTTGAAATATATAAAAGTTTAATTTGATGTAATTTTAGGTCATTTTTTGTAACAATAAGCTTCGGTTCCTACCAAATTGTCAAAAACTTTCATGAAAATATAAAGTATAACTTCCTACTTATATTATAAAGTCAAGCTCAAACTAATTCCGGCAAACATACAACTTTACGAAACTCAAGTAAAGAATTATTAGACACTCTATTTCTTAAAATAATTGTTCACTGACAAAAAAACACATTTAAAAAAAGCATAATCATTATTGCTTTCTGTAACACCCCCAAAATTTCACAGCGGAAGCGTTCGGGTCATGGGGTGCTACTAAATCAATATACACAACACAAGGTAATAAAGAATGGAAATTATATTCCATTTTCAAAATATAGATTTATTTAAGAAATAGTTTTACATCATTGTTTCAAAGTGCGGAAGTAAAGCCCATAAAAATATATGTTGTCCCATTAAAAGTTGTATTAAAATATTTGGAAACACTTCGGATGCCAGTCTTCAACGAATGCCTTTGCTATTGCCCACGCCAAGTAATAAACCTGAGAAAAAACATGCTAAAATGTCAACACAAAGGTTGGTGAGTTCATAGGTTTAAGTAATTAAGTTTTCAAGTTGGACCACAGTTGCACATATAGCATCTCCGTGAATGACACTATATGCAAAAAGGCTATTACGCTAGTACCAAGTTCATGTGACCAAAACTACGACAGTGTGCATGCATCTAGAAGCATGATAAATAAAAGCCCAGCAAGTGTATTTCCAGTACACTCAATCAATACGATATGGTATACGTTCGACGTTTGCCTATCCGGTCAAACTCGAACGGGGGTGTCATCCCCAATAGATCTATTCATAACAATCGCGCCTCCCAAAAGGGAACTAACGGTAGCATAGTTGGGATTCAAGGTTGTTCCACGTAATAGTGTTTTCAGTTTCAGGTCCGAAAAGAGTTTTGCATGTTTCTCACCCCAAAGTTTTATAAAGCAAGTAAATAAGAGTAAAAGTGGGGCTATAAACTCACCTTAGCAGTTCGGTGAATAAAGCACAAAGAGATCAAGTAACAAGTAGCTCCAACAAGCAACCTAAATATATTATGGCAAGTCTCAGTTTGCAGTTTTGAGTACTCACGACTCGATGTGTGTGAATAACTTTAAGTGTTTACAAGTGGTTGTGTTTAATGTTGCTTGTGTGGCAGCATTTAAGTTTAAAACAGTTTACAATTATTTGTAACTATTGGCTCTTGGAATAGATGTGAAAAAAATGCATACGAAACTTTCGTATAAGAGTTGACTCAAATTTTGACTCAAGTATTATCGATGTGGGAATGATTACAAGTCGAGTTGGTTTTGTTAATCTTCGAGGTGTGAAAATTATATATACAATATATATTTATCGGAGTTGTGAGACAGTAATATATTTGGGAAAATATAATATTTATAGTTTACGGGGATGTGGTCGTCAAATAAAAATATGTGTTAAATATATTTACTTAGAAGAAAAAGTGGTAAAATGTATAAGTTCATCAAGTTTGTAAAAGTTTTAGGGTGACAAGTGTCAAAGTACTATGCTTGAGGATTGAAGTTGTAAAGATTTTTATATGTTTCAAAACTTATAAAAGTTTCTAAGAAAATTGTTATTTGGTTTGAAGTTAAGGGACTATAGTTGTAAAAATACCTATAAGTTACAAACTTATAAGAGTTTAAAGAAAAGTGGTAAGGGATTTGAAGTTGAGGGGCTAAGGGTGCCAAAATGCGAAACTTGAAAAATAACTAATCAAAAATAAAAATAAACCTGCCACGGCAGGATTCGAACTTGCGACCTCTACTATAAACGGAAGCGTCCCTCCCAGCTGAACCACTAGGCCAATCGTGCCCTATTTCCTAACTATTTTTATTTAACCCATACTTAACTGTTTTATATATATGTATAAAAAAAGATCTTCACAGTTT
>BPTQ01000006.1:303541274-303551600 GCA_019973895.1 Chrysanthemum seticuspe
TATTCTCTGTCATATATGTGGTGAACTGTGGGAAGAAAAGGGAAGTGTCTATGAAGTAGAGAAAACCTATGATGTTCAGGTTCGAATTCGTTCCAAATCCTCGTAACCATAGAACCCAAAATCTTCGTTCCAGAATCTCTCCCAATATAAGCCAACTCCCAATTCTCGAAAATTTAGAGAGGAAACAAGGTAAGCTGTGTGTGGAAGGAGTGACATTCCAGAGTTAAAAAAAAAAACTTTGAAACAAAGGGGAACTTATATATGTGCATGTACGTATGTTCAAACGTTCAACCAAAATAACAAATTTTGGAACACACCATGAAAGCTTTGAGCGAAATTATGTGTTCACGAGTAAACGAATTGTGATAGTTGTGTGTATAAAGTACTGTTCAAACAATTCCAAAAACTTGTGTATTACTACTTTTCTTTTGACAAACCAAGATGAGCATTAATCTAAGATGGAGCCAAGACTCAAGTTTTACGTTTCTTTTCATGTTTTCTTTTCATCATTATGTGTTCAAAAACCTTAACAAACTTGTCATGAAATATGTGTGTTGATAGTGTTAAGCAAATGAGCACTTGTGTATTAAAGCGAGTTTCGAAAGTACCACACAAGGTTTTAAACAATAAAACCAACTTGCAAACTTGTATGCATGTACGTGTATATATTCAAGGGGAAACAAAGTTTCAAAAAAAAAAATTGAGACCTTACAGTGAGGAAGGTGTGTGTCGAATGGAACAAAGGAGAGATTTAAAAGCTCTTAACCCTCAACCGAATATAACCCTCTCTAAGACCTTGCTTCTAAAACCCAAGATACCAATGCTCCTAAACCTTGCTTAAGCTTGGACTTGTAGTATCCAAAAGAGATGAAGTATCTGTGAAGGGAAAAGAAGGGTGTCAAGTGGTGTATATATGGACCAAAGGAGGTTTTTGAATGAGATGTGTGATGGAGTTGTGGCTCGTGGGTTTTTAAGAAGAAAAAGGAGGAGAGCCTTTGGTTAAAGACCAAGGGTTTATGTTGAGCTTGGATACATGCAATCTTGATTTTACTTGCACCTAGGAAGTATTTAGGAAACAAGCAAATGGGTTTGTGGATTCTTGGGTGGTATTCGGCTGCTACAAGGTCAAAAAGGAGATGAGATGAGTTATGTGCATGGGGAACATGCTTCTCAAAGTCAAATGTCTAGTTATATGTTGGTTATTGAGTTTATTTCTTAAATTATGTTCCAAGGTCATTGCATTAGCAAGGTTTTTGAAAGAGATGGGTGTACCTCTTGGCTTTGCTTTTCGTTTACTACACAAGAGAAAAGAAGAAAAAGACTTGTCTCCTATTTGGATTACAAGCATGATGCATTTGACTAAAGGTGAATGTTGAATTTTTGTTTTGTGCTTTGTTGGGTTCACGCATGCATTCACAGAAACATAGAAATCACAATTTGTCACAATATTTGACAAAGTGTATATGTTGGGCTAGGAGTTGGAAATGGGCTTGGCTCAAAAGAAATAATAGAAAGGATTGGGTTGGTTTGTGTCTAACGAGCCCAAGATAAAGAATAGAAGAGTTGGATCGGGTTTGGGTTAAGAGGCCCGGTGAAATATAAAAGTATAAAAGTTTATTATATATTTATTTTATAAAGTTTTTATTATCGAGGTCGAGGTGAAAAATATCCCGTGACTTGTCGTGTTTAAAGTTCGAAACGGAGAAGAAAAAAAAATATGGCCGCGAAAATCGGTAGGGGAATTTACGAGTTGTTATAGTACCTACCCCTTAAAAGAAACCACGTCCTCGTGGTTTACGATGCGAGAATCGTCGAGGTCGATACGGTGATGAAATGTGAGAATATATACTTAAAACGTGACGTGGAAGAGAGGCTAGTCGTTTAAGAAAGATTTAATGACATGAGGCAATAAGTAAACAAAAGATAAAGGATTCATTAAGCGGAATATTCAGAATACATCACGGTTACACAAAAGGGTACAATAGATAGGAAACTTAAAGGATTGCAATCTAAGAGGGCGGAGAATTTCTTTGTTGTCGTCAGTTTAGATAGTGTTGAAGTTGATCTTGACGCTCCTCTTTTTCTCCAAGGAAATAAGCTCTTCCTCGGGCTGGTTTAATCTGGGTGTTTCCATTCTGATCCCTTGGATTGGGGCATTCATTCTTGTAGTGTCCTCGTTCTCCACACCCGAAGCAAGTTATGTTAGCAAGATCCTTTGACTTGCAGTCTTTGGCCATGTGCCCAATCTTCTGGCAGTTGCGACATTTCACATTACACTGACCACTGTGGTGGAGTTTACAACGGTTGCACAAAGGGTGCTTCCCTTCGTAGCCCTTCTTTTCTTCTGTTCCAGCAGGGCGGACCTTAGCTACTTCTTGCCTCTTGTTTTGATTGCTGTTGTTGTCCTTGGAGTTATCACTCCACTTTCGCTTGTTGTTATCTGCTGCTTCAGCGGCATCCTCAATCACTTGATCCATTAACTTGTTTGACACTTCAATAGTCTCGTGAAGGTCAGCAGCCTTGGAGGTAGTCACATTTCCTTTAATAGATGGAGGTAGCCCTCCGATGTATCGCTCTATCAATCGAGTTTCAGTTGGTACCATCTCTGGACATAGCAAGGCCAACTCTTGGAAACGTTGGTTGTAGAATGCCATATCAGTACCCTTCACCTTGAGATTCCAGAACTCATTCTCTAGCTTCTTGACCTCATTGCGAGGGCAATATTTCTTGAGCACCATATCCTTGAATTCTTCCCAAGGCATGGCATAAGCAGCATCGATGCCTGCAGACTTCAAGTAATTATTCCACCAAGTTAAGGCAACCTCTTGAAAAGTGAACGAGGCAAACTTCACCCTATCTTCATCTTCACAGTTGCAGATCCTGAACACAGTTTCCAGCTTTTCAATCCATCGGGTTAAAACAACAGCTCCCTCCGTTCCATTATAACCGCCAGTCATACAGTTACGGAACTCCTTGTACGTGCAGCCACGTTTATTACCAGTAGGCCTAGAAGTTCCAGCATCAGTGGTTGAGTTGTTCGAATTGATCGCAGCTAGCGCTGCTGCCACGCGTTCATTGACCAGTTGGTCAATCATGGCTTGATCCATAGCAGGTGGGTTTACAGCAGCCCCGGCAGGAGCAGGAGTGGGAGTGGGAGTAGCGGCGGGTCGACCACGGGTGATTCTTGTTGACTTTCTCCTAGCCATCTTCTATGATACAAGAAAAGACGATAATTGAGTTTAGAATAGACGGAGTAATGTCGTATGAGGTTAGGAAGGATAGAATCTATGAGTGAAATAAGAGGATGTGACCAGTGACAAAGGTGGTTTTAAATATGTGGGTGAAAATAATATAAATCAAGTAGTTGTATGTTACATAAAGAAATAACATAGAAGCAATTAGGGGCATATCATAGTGCGATATTGTAATAGTGGGCATGTTACGCAGTTTAACATAGAGAGGTAACAAGTATAAGCATTCGTAGTCTACTCTACACTATCCTTAAATTAATTATTCCTTAATTTCATTCAGTTTGTTACATCAACATTATTCGCATTTAAACTTCGCGACCCAATCAAACAAGAACAGCCTTAAAGTTTAAATATGAGTTAATTAAGAAACTTAATGATTTTGAGAAATAACTAATTTAATTCAAATAAGAGCTTATACGAACCTAAGATACAGTAGTAACACATAGCACGACTACATCGTGTAACAGTAGGCAAGGCATGGCAGACATTGGCAGCTGTGGCGGCGTTGAAGTGTTTTTAAGGAAATGTTTGGTTATAGTTTAAGGTTTTGAAAAATACCTAATTCTCTATAACCTTGGCTCTGATACCAATCTGTAACACCCCCAAAATTTCACAGCGGAAGCGTTCGGGTCATGGGGTGCTACTAAATCAATATACACAACACAAGGTAATAAAGAATGAAAATTATATTCCATTTTCAAAATATAGATTTATTTAAGAAATAGTTTTACATCATTGTTTCAAAGTGCGGAAGTAAAGCCCATAAAAATATATGTTGTCCCATTAAAAGTTGTATTAAAATATTTGGAAACACTTCGGATGCCAGCCTTCAACGAATGCCTTTGCCATTGCCCACGCCAAGTAATAAACCTGAGAAAAAACATGCTAAAATGTCAACACAAAGGTTGGTGAGTTCATAGGTTTAAGTAATCAAGTTTTCAAGTTGGACCACAGTTGCACATATAGCATCTCCGTGAATGACACTATATGCAAAAAGGCTATTACGCTAGTACCAAGTTCATGCGACCGAAACTACGACAGTGTGCATGCATCTAGAAGCATGATAAATAAAAGCCCAGCAAGTGTATTTCCAGTACACTCAATCAATACGATATGGTATACGTTCGACGTTTGCCTATCCGGTCAAACTCGAACGGGGGTGTCATCCCCAATAGATCTATTCATAACAATCGCGCCTCCCAAAAGGGAACTAACGGTAGCATAGTTGGGATTCAAGGTTGTTCCACGTAATAGTGTTTTCAGTTTCAGGTCCGAAAAGAGTTTTGCATGTTTCTCACCCCAAAGTTTTATAAAGCAAGTAAATAAGAGTAAAAGTGGGGCTATAAACTCACCTTAGCAGTTCGGTGAATAAAGCACAAAGAGATCAAGTAACAAGTAGCTCCAACAAGCAACCTAAATATATTATGGCAAGTCTCAGTTTACAGTTTTGAGTACTCACGACTCGATGTGTGTGAATAACTTTAAGTGTTTACAAGTGGTTGTGTTTAATATTGCTTGTGTGGCAGCATTTAAGTTTCAAACAGTTTACAATTATTTGTAAGTATTGGCTCTTGGAATAGATGTGAAGAAAATGCATACGAAACTTTCGTATAAGAGTTGACTCAAATTTTGACTCAAGTATTATCGATGTGGGAATGATTACAAGTCGAGTTGGTTTTGTTAATCTTCGAGGTGTGAAAATTATATATACAATATATATTTATCGGAGTTGTGAGACAGTAATATATTTGGGAAAATATAATATTTATAGTTTACGGGGATGTGGTCGTCAAATAAAAATATGTGTTAAATATATTTACTTAGAAGAAAAAGTGGTAAAATGTATAAGTTCATCAAGTTTGTAAAAGTTTTAGGGTGACAAGTGTCAAAGTACTATGCTTGAGGATTGAAGTTGTAAAGATTTTTATATGTTTCAAAACTTATAAAAGTTTCTAAGAAAATTGTTATTTGGTTTGAAGTTAAGGGACTATAGTTGTAAAAATACCTATAAGTTACAAACTTATAAGAGTTTAAAGAAAAGTGGTAAGGGATTTGAAGTTGAGGGGCTAAGGGTGCCAAAATGCGAAACTTGCAAAATAACTAATCAAAAATAAAAATAAACCTGCCACGGCAGGATTCGAACTTGCGACCTCTACTATAAACGGAAGCGTCCCTCCCAGCTGAACCACTAGGCCAATCGTGCCCTATTTCCTAACTATTTTTATTTAACCCATACTTAACTGTTTTATATATATGTATAAAAAAAGATCTTCACAGTTTGCATGTATATGTCTTTGAGTTGTGTTTCTCTCTTTTCTTTCAGTTGCCATTCGACAATTATAACATGAGTTTCCAAGTTTTACAAAACGTTTAGCTTGTTACTTCCGAGGTATATTTATGAGATAAGTGAGTTGAGTTGTAGTTTATTCGTACTAAGAGTTTATACCATAAACTCTCGAATAAACTTAACTTAACGTCGCAATAGATTCAAACAACTTAGTTTTGTATAGTGTTTCACATAGGAACCCGACATGGTTTAGAATCAACAAGCCAATATCTCACGAGTTTAACTCGTATAGCTATATGCGTGTCGAGTATGCATATATATATCGAGTAGAATGAGTTCAAAAACGAGTACAAAACCGAAATAAACACGGACTAAGCCAACAAACCAAGATGAGCATTAATCTAAGATGGAGCCAAGACTCAAGTTTTACGTTTCTTTTCATGTTTTCTTTTCCTCATTATGTGTTCAAAAACCTTAACAAACTTGTCATGAAATATGTGTGTTGATAGTGTTAAGCAAATGAGCACTTGTGTATTAAAGCGAGTTTCGAAAGTACCACACAAGGTTTTAAACAATAAAACCAACTTGCAAACTTGTATGCATGTACGTGTATATTGATGAGTGTGTAAATACTCATCATTTTTGTACTGTTTAAACTGCAAAAACATCTGAAAACACTCAGAAACGCATCAAAATGATAAAAATATCACAAACAAGTGTTTTATGTGTTTTAAATGCAAAAATATCAAAATCTGGTGAAAAACGTATCAAGTTTGCATAATTGGCAGTTTTAGTCCCCCAAGTTTGAAAAATTGTCAAAAAACAGTCCCTGGTAAAACCAAATAAAGAAAAATATCATTTTAAGTCCTTAGGGATTCAAAAGTTGTCAAAATTGGTCCTTGAAACTTAAAATTACAAATTTACAACTTTAGTCCCTGAACTTTGGAAATTGGCAAAAATAGTCCTTTGAAAATAGGAAAATGGCAAGTTTAGTCCTTGCACTATTAATGGTTGTCAATTTTAGTCCTTATGGTAACTTTGGAAAAATGGCAGGAATAGTCCTTCAAGTTTTCAGAATTGCAAGATTAGTCCTTGTCAAATTAGCTAAACCTAAAGCCTTGTCAAAACTGAATTGACCCCTGCCATTATCTCCTTTTGAACCCCCTGTCACAAACCAATTTTGACCCCTTGGTCAAAATAAGTCAAAATCCAGAAAAGGGCGCGCCACCTCCTGCTTATCTTCTTCCCCACCTTTCTCTGCAAACACTGGCCACCTCTCCTCCCATCACCTCAACTTTTCCACCCTCATCATCATCTACCACCCACAATTAATGCCACCCCCCCTACTTGCCTGTTACAGTACCTATAAGTCAAATATGCACTTCCCGCCAAAAATAAGCTAACACTCAAAACACTTCCATTGGTCCAATTGAGAGGTGGGATTGCATCAGAAAGCCACGTGGATGATATTTGAAGCATAAAAGAGGAGGAAGAGTAAAGAGAGAAGAGAGTTTTTTGTTTTTTTAATTACTGTATGTCGCATTTTTCTTAAATGTCTTAATTAGCTTTCAACTTTGTATTTTTAAGCTTCATGATACTGAAAACAAGTTATCTAGTTGATATAATTCAGTTTGGATCTCTAAATCAAAGTTTCATTTCATTTGCATATCTTATGTACACTGTTCTAAATTTCAAACTCAAACTCTGGTATTCAAAGCTTCAATAAGCTTTATTTAAGCTCAAATCATCTTACTTAAGCTCTATATAGCTTTTTGTAAGCTTGAAGAATCAGTTTAATTAAGTTCCCTTGAAAGTCAACAAAAGTCAACTTAAAGAGCAAATTGGGTTCAAGTTGATGCAGGCATGGAAATGGGGTGATTTACAGCTATTTGGGTTGGTTTGTAATAGGTAGTGGTTCTTGTTTCACATGTTGCTAGCCATAGTGGCTTTGGATAAGTTGTAAGTGAATTTGAGATCTTAATGCATAATCTGTTTTAATGGTCACAAGTAGCTAAAATCTGTTCTAATAAAAGTAATTAAGTGATATTAAGTCAGTTTGATCATTATATCTAGTTGGTTCATTGTTTAAACCTGTTTTGTTTGCTAATCAGTCCAAATAAGGAGTGTTTGGTTCTGCTTATATTTCTGTTTTTTAAGCTTATGCAGTTGTTCATTTCTATTAGCTCATGTTTGTTAAGTTAAATTGAACTCATTTGGGTCTTAGGTTTGGTCTGCAACATCCCCAAGTCAAACTTTCACCTTAATCTGTCTCACTGATAACTGTTGTGAATTTAGGATTGCAAAATCAATATTTTGTGTTTAGAAATCATCAAGTTTACTTACTTTGTACTTATTACACCTTATTACATCACTATCAGTCTTAAAATTGGAATCAAGTCTCATATTAGTCAAACTGGTAACTAGTTTTCAAAAGTCAAAATGTCAAAAACTTGCTTTCTACAAATATTGCAGCAGTTGCACAAGTGTCATTAAAGCTTTTTAGGTTCTGGTTTTTGGAATATAAGCAGTTGGCTAGGTGTTCTTTAAGACCTCTTACCTGTTTTTGGTTTAAGCTTTCTAGATAAGCTTGGGCATAAGCTCAAAGTAAGGCTCATATGCCCTGCTCACATACCTCAGTACCACTGAGATTTTCTCAGCTTTTTGCATAGCTTGTCCAGAGTTCCATAGATCTTATCTTTGGCTCATCTTTGGTTTAAGCATAGTTAGCCAGGTCATCTTGAGGTCCTAACTTCTGTTTTTCCATTTGAGCTTATTTTGAAACTTGTGAATAAGCTACAACTTGGTACTCAGAAACTGTTTTAGTTTAAGTACTCAAATAAACCAAATCTTGGTAATTAGCTTATCAGAGGTTAAAAGTTGTTGAAATAAGTTGCATTTGGGTCATTTTAACATAACAAAGCTTCTGTGATCAGTTGGTTTCCATTGGGTACATTTTGGCTTTTTCAAGTGCTTATTTCATAAGCATTAGCATAGCAGTTCCAACTTCTTCCAAACAACACCATGTTTTTCTATTTTTCCTAGATTCCTAGTATAATTTTAGAGTTTTCCTGAAATTTTCACATTTTTCCATAACAGTTTGCTATTTTTCTTAATTAAAAACAGTTTTTAGGATTATTTAAATAGCTTTTAATAGAAAAAATTCAGAAAAAGTCCAAAAAAATAACTTTTCATTTTTATTAAGTTTAGATAAATATAAAAAGTGAAAAAAGTAATTTTCCAGATTTTTCATAGTTTATTTGGTAATTTTTAGTAATTTAATTAGTTTTTAATAGTTTAAAATTCATAAAAAATAGAAAAATAATCAGAAAAATACATAAATAGTTTTGAAAATTCTAGTTTGTTATTTTAGACTTTTCCATTTCATAATTTTATTTTTCTAGCTTAATTTCCTAATTTTTTGTATTTTAGGTAATTATTAAATAGTTAAAATAGTTTTTAATTAATAATAATTAGATAATTAGATATAAAAATAATTTTCTTTTTCTAAAAAGTTTCTTTTATCATTAGGTTTATAAAAATATCATTTTCATATTTTTAGGGTTAATATTGTGTAAGTTTCACGTTTTTAATTGTACGTCGCGTAGATTTTAATTTCAGTTTTATAAAAACATAAAAACAAAAACATCAGTTTAAAATAGTGATAGCGTTTATTTAATAGATTTTAACTTTTTAATTTCCTTTAATCTTCTGTAGTTTATAAACAACTCAAAACCCTTACTGATCACTATCCTTAGTGGTTATTCGACATCTGATTGTGTTTAACACCAGTCAACCTCCGTGGGACTTAACGACCCGGGAATCCACTGTATTCTCCTGATCTTAAATTGCAATTGGTGTGTGAGCTGTTTTAAGTTCCTTACGGCTGGTCATTCACAAGTGATCAGCTCGCGTGAGAAAACTTGACGGTTTTGCACCGATCAAATTTTGGCGCCGCTGCCGGGGAGGCTGTAAGCGTGTTCTAAACATTTTTCAGAACCGTACTTGCACATATACCACAGTTTGTAAAAAGTTTTCTGTAAAGTTAATATAAATCAAAAAGTTCATTAACACTTTTCCTAAAGTGTTAAAAACACCAAACAAAATACAAAACAACAAAACAATCGTAACGTTTTCTGATTTGTGTTTCTTTTAAGGTGATTCTTAAAGAAATACGATTTGGTTAAACGAGACGATACCAAAAATATTGTCCAAAAGTTTTTAAACCCATCAGCACAGATCTATACCTACGTCTTTTCAGTGATACTTAATATACATAAAAATCAACCACCGCAAATCAAGGCAGTGCACTACCTAACTGGGGGTGCGACCATAATAAGTTCCCGAACATCAGATTTAAAACTTGCCTTTGTGTCCCTGTGATTTGGTGTACCTTTTTCAAAGAAGCCATTTCACTTGTGATTATTGGTTAAGTTCACTTGTCGTTTTGCCTCGCATTTGTTTTGAAAACTGATTTTTATACTTAGTGCATGCGCACTCGTTCTTCCAGTTCTACAAGTCCACTTTCAGAACTTGGAAAGATTCCTCGTAGACGTAGAGGACGTTCTGCTCCTTCAGCTGTGACTAAGGAACGTCTACCACCACCACCACCTGCCATAATGGCAGAAGATAAGCCGATGAATGAGCTTCTCCAAGCACCCATCGAGGGTTACGGAGATGCCATTGTTGTCCCAGCCATCGTGGCTGACACTTTTGAGCTCAAAACCGGGTTACTTAATCTGGTAACCCAAAGCCAATTCTATGGTTTTGAGCGGGATGATCCTCATGCAC
>BPTQ01000006.1:303551610-303772632 GCA_019973895.1 Chrysanthemum seticuspe
CAAACATGTATGGAATTCACTAAGTCTAAACTCTGCGGCGTTCTACAACTATGCACGTACGTAACTACTAAACGTATTTGTTCATTGAATACGTGAAATGCAATACATAATGTCCAACGTACAAACAGTAGTAATTTTATATTTCTGTGACATATCTAATTTAAAGCATTGCAAACGTGATTGTTTAATCAATTACCATTTTAACAATAAAACTTTTTTTTTATTCGCTCTCTTTCATATTGTTGAGCATTTAAGGGGATGGCTAAAAGCGCCGGTATAAAAAAAAAGAAGAGGCAAAGCTTGAAATTTGTGCTGTTCAGTGCCCTATAAAAAGTGGAGCTGGAGCTATTATTTTTGAAATATTTTATTTATATATTATTTGAAAATATGAAAATATAAAGTGGCCCGGAGAATTGGGTTTGGGCTAGGATAGAAGAGTTGGATCGGGTTTGGGTTAAGAGGCCCGGTGAAATATAAAAGTATAAAAGTTTATTATATATTTATTTTATAAAGTTTTTATTATCGAGGTCGAGGTGAAAAATATCCCGTGACTTGTCGTGTTTAAAGTTCGAAACGGAGAAGAAAAAAAAATATGGCCGCGAAAATCGGTAGGGGAATTTACGAGTTGTTATACTTTCTCTCGCTTATTTTTTTTTCAAAATAACAATTTTACCATTAACTAATTTGTTAGTGCAAACGTTACGAAATTTAATCTATACAGTGTCTTTATATTTTAATGATGACAAACATGCAACCTGTAATACATAACGTAAAGTGCATAAGTTACTTGTTTATGCAAATCATCAATGCATGCACGTATCAACATCTTGCGGCGTCTCAAATCTGAATCACTTAAGGTATGTACAAACAAGTTACCAAACTAGTTAAGTGATCAAATAAGTTATTTTTCTTCAAAACTCACATTTTTATGTGACAAAACATTTTTATAAAATAGTTTTTGTACATATAAATAAATATTTTAATAAGAAAAATTAATTTGAATTTGAAATTCTCTGATAGCAATTTTTCCTGCCCAAATAAGTTAAAAGTTTCACCAAAAATTTTTCACCACATCAGGACAAAATTTGGAGCGTTTCTTGGGACGGTCCCGTAAACATGTGGACGGTCCCTTATATATAGGGGACCGTCCAAGGTTTAAGGGACCGTCCTCCGCTCCTTCTGGTGACTATAAATACATCACTATTCCATAGAAAAATGCAACCGTCTTTAGCACAAAACTTTCTGCTCTTTTTCAATCCCTTATTTTACCTTCTTTGATCAGATTAGCTTGTTCGAACCTTGTTTAAATGTGATTTTTTCTTTCTCACCTCAAGTTCAAAGATAAGAACTTTCGTTATCATCTAGATACGAAGTTATGTAGTCAAGATAGTCCACATGTAACATTAGCTACATATTGATCGAGTCCATATCTTTCAACCATGTGTAATAGGTAGATCCGGACGATGTGCAAGTTCGTGAGTTGTTGTATGTTGATTGGGTAGATTGTGTTGATTGTGTTGACCATGTGGATTGGTTCTAGCCAAGATTAGAACTCAACATTTTGCTTAGTGTCAAAAATTGGTGTAAGCAATGGTGTATGGTCTTCTCCGCCTAAAGGGAGCTTGTTGATTAGGGAAGTAACTCCCGAATTGGGTACTCGGGGAGTGGAGTAGGGAAAAAAGGTGCTTCATGACCAAACCACTATAAATCATCGTGTCTGGTTTGCTCTTTCCTTTACTTATTGCTTTACGTTTATATTCGTTTTGATTACTTCTTATTAAGTAGTATTATTGTGGCACTTGTGATGATTGCATGTTAAGCTTTATCTTCATATTTACTAGCTAACTTAAAAAATGCAAAACATCAGAAAATTTGATCACATGTCTTAGAAACGCCACTGGTAACGGTCCTGTAAATTTACAGGCGGTCCCACATATATATAGGATCGTCCATACATTTCAGGGACCGTCCTAGCTCAATCATTTATGTTTATGTGATTGATTGTTTATATTGTATTGATGATATGTTAGTCTTGGTTTTGTAAACATACTTGTATTTACGTGACATATATTTGTTATAAGTGTTGTAACCACTATTCATATTTAAACACGCTTGATCGAAAATTTGAGACAAAAATATTTTAGATTATAAATAGAAGCGTATTCACCCCCTCTACGTTTCTACAATTGGTATCAGAGCCACATCGCTCTAATTTTGAAAACAAATGGTTTTTAAAATAGAGTACGATCATTGTATCAAATTTCTCATTAAAGGTGATTAAATATGAAAAGTGTTTCTGTTGCTTAATTTGTAGTAGAATGCCCTATCGCTTGATTCGTACTAATTTTGTTGGTTAAATGCACTTCGTATACTTGCTTGAAGGTTATTGACTCTACTTTCATTTAAAAATACTTCCAAATATTTAGTCCAAACTTAATTAATTCATAAATGCAAAATACTACATAGTGGTCAAAACTTTGTGTTATATTTTAACGTAAAACTTGCATTTTACTTTTTATTTCGAGTCAGACACTTTTAGTCGATGAATCTTTGAAAAATGATGTCTTTATCTTTTCAAAATATTAATCTTAATTAATTTTTGAAATGGAGAGGAAACTATTTTATCTTAAAATAAAATCAAGCTAAGTATACATTGTTGTATCTAACACACAAAATGATAACGAATATTTTTATGTGTGTTATGCTAAATGATTATGTGTTTCCTTGTGCTATAATTTTGCTATTAGATATTATTAAGTAATAATTGCTATTGTGCTACTTATATATCTAAACACATGTGCCATTTACATTATCTGTTTGTCACTAACTTTCCGGATTAGGGCTAAATTGAACTTATGCTACATTTCTTGCATTAAGATTACAAAATTGTTCTTGCATTATGCATAGTTCACTTTACTTGTTTATGTGCTTTTGATGGCTTGCTTATCTTATAATGTTTTAGTAACTCACTTAGACATGTAGACTAAGTTGATAAATCATGTATGCTGAAAACAATTGTCTTACACAATTTTATTTCCAAAGATTAAAGTGTTAAAATATGTCACCTCAAAAATAGTTAACACTCTATCAAAATTTCAACATGATTTCTAAAACATTACATCCACTGTTAGGAATTATGGTTCCTGCTGGTACCTATGGTGGTTCCTGCTATTAGTTATAGTTCCTACTGATAGTTATAGTTTCTACTGATAGTTATGTTACTGCGGATAATAGTAATCCGTATTATTAGTATTAGTTTGTTAGATGAATGGATATGCATGAGTTATATTAGGAAGAGATAATGCATATCTTTTACGCGTTTTGTAATGGGCTGTATTAGGGTTTCTTGATGTTATAAAAGAAACCTACGACCATGAACATTGTACGTTCTCAAAAACAATCTTTAGTGATTCATATAGATCCATAGAGGATCAAAGTGTTTAGTAGTAATCTGTCTTCTTAAACTCTTGTGTTTATTTTCCGCATAAGCATAAGTTTGTTAGAGATTCTCCATAGTTTACTTGTGATTACATAAGTATTCTATCCGTTTCAAAAGGCTCAAAAGATCTATCTAGGACTGATCCAACAAGTGGGATCAGAGCTTGGTGAGAGTCTCTGTCAAAGAAGAACACTTTAATCTCTTAAAAACCCTCAAACTCTATTACAATGTCAGAATCAGGAGATGACACAGATGCCCCCTCAAGGGAAAACTCAGACACAACAACTTCAACAAGTTGTTACCACCACCATGTCAAACAATAATGCCAAGTTTCCTTATCTCAAGAAGGATGAGTATGAGATCTGGGCGATGAAGACGGAGAACTGGATCACAAATAGTGATTACAATCTCTGGAATGTAGTTCTAAATGGTAACAGCAGAAAGAAAACTGGAAGAGACACTAAATGCAACATTGTGATTCTTTCTCCTGTTTTTGCTGATGAACATATTGCTGTCCAAAGGGAAACCAAGGCAAGGACTATCTTGCTTCAGTCACTCCCAGATGACCATATGGGTGATTTTCATCACCTTGATGATGCTAAGGAAATCTGGTTGGCGATTAAAGCAAGGTTTGGAGGTAATGATGAGTCCAAAAAGATGAGAAAGACAATGTTGAAGCAGGAGTTCCAAGAGTTCAAGATCTCTGAAAAAGAAGGCATACACAAAGGTTATGATAGGTTTCAGAAGATTTTGAGTCAACTCAATTAGATGCAGTCAAAACCTGACAATAAAGACTATAATACCAAGTTCTTAAGGGCACTACATTCTTCCTGGTCACAAGTCTGCATGACTCTCAAGGAAAAAGGTGGACTTGAGTACTTAAGCTTTGATGACCTGTACAACAAGCTCAGGACTCTTGAGATTGACATTAGGGGTCACTCAAGCTATTCTCCCACTCCAACTAATTCAGCATTTGTTAGTACCACTAGTACTAACACCAAGATGTCATATGCTGATAATCCAAGCTCATCATCAACATCAACCTTATATACCTCTTCTGGACCAAGGACTCACTTAAAGTCTAGTAATGTGTTGGAAGATGTACTTTATTCATTTGTTTCTGAAAGTGAACCACAACAACAACTAGCTTATGAAGATTTTGATCAAATTGATAAGTTGGAATTGGAGGAATTATATATAAAGTGGCAGATGGCAATGATTTCAGTGAAGATAAACACGTTTGAAAAGAAGGCTGGAAGAAAGGTCCAATTCAAGGGAAGAGATCCAACAAGGTTTGATAAGAAGAAGGTTAGGTGTTATGAATGCAATCAACTGGGTCACTTTGCCAGGGAATGCACTATAAAGAAGGCAAATGACATGAAGAGATATTCTGCATTCAAGATCAAAGAACATGAGGAACCTAAAGCCCTAGTATCCGTTGATTCAATGGTTGATTGGACTGGACATGAGCTTTTAGATGAGGAAAGTGGAGCTTCTCATCAGTTTGGAATGCTTGCTGGATGTGAGACAGAAGGTGATGCTGAGGAATTTGCTATGATGGGTATCTCATCTCATGTACATACTTGTTTGTTTGGTTGTGATGATAAATATGATGACCTTAAAAAGGAGTTTGATGATATAGAAGCACAATATAAAGATTATTATGTTCAGGTTCAAGCTTTTAAAAATACAGTTAAAACTCTGGAAAAACAAAAGGCTTGGTACCAAAATAATCAATTGGCTTATGAAGAAAAGATCAGGGTTTTAGAAAGAGATTTAGAAAATACTACTAGTTTGTTAAAATATTCTGAGAATGAAAATGCTAAGGTAAACTTAAAAAAGAGGATTTAAAGGCTAAGTTAGATAGTGAAGTAGCTAGACATAATCAGTGGCAAGAACAAGCTAAAAATCTAAACAAGTTGGTAGATAGTTCTCATTCTATAAGGGCTAGGCGAGCATTGGGTTATGGAGAGTATATGGGGCTAGATGAAGTTTATGACCCCCTTTACCCAAGTGTATTTGACCCTACCCCTGAGGAAGAAAATTTTCAAATTCCTGTTAAGTATGTTAAAGACGGAGAAATGCATTCAGTTTCTCCATCAATAACAGGAACTTTTAAGCCAACCTCCACACACATAGACTTTGATGAATCACACATGACTTATGCCAAAAAGTCCAATGACTTACCTAAATCTGGCAGTGAAACTAATGACTTTGTCTCTTGTTCTTTCAGTGATAATACCTTAGAGACCCACACCAATGACTTTGCTAGTTGTGATTCAAGTGACAAGTCTACCTCACCCAAGACTGTTGACCTTTCCCTAAGAGTAGCTGCTGATGAATCCATTTCAAAGACAACTTCTTTTGAAGACATTCCTTTTAATTCTGTTAAAAACAATTCAGTTTCTGGCTTTGGTTTTAATAAGTTTGTTTGTAATAAGATATCTCATGTTATGAACAAATCTTTTAGGAAGAAATATTGTTTTGTTTGTGATAGTATTTATCATCTTATTAAGGATTGTGATTATTATGACAAAAGAATGGGTGTGTGTGCTAACCAACAGAAGTCTAGACCAATATGGAATGATGTGAATAATATTCCCCCATTTGTTCCTCAAACAACTCATATGCGGGTTGTGATGCAGGTTTTACTGACCAGGTTTTAATATTTATAATTACTCGTTATACCTATGGTCTACCCTAATACACTAACGGGCAGTGTACCCGGTCGTGTGTAGTGTAGTATTTGGTAAAACCGAGGTCGTCCCAAGAGCTATGTGTGTGGATTTATACTAAGTCTATGTGTCACAGATTTTAATATGGAATTAACTAATTAACTACTAAAGCAGATAAAGGCAAAGGTTGTGATCAATAAAGGAGAGTGGTGCTAACCTAGTTACTCATCTTAACTAGTAGTGTTTACGTCTAATTACTTCCAATTACTTCAGGTGGGGTCAAAGTCGATAGGACAACATTTGGTCAGTTCATCCTAACCTATCAGAAAAGGGTACCACTGGGGAAGTCAGGTGTCCCCTCATAAGTCCAGTTGTTCCTGGTCCCCTAAGCCAAGTCATTAAGTACCGCTACATGCTAGATTTATAATAGTGAGTGCCCACACTCACCCCTTACTTCTTAAGTTCATCCAAACGGTAGGTGATCAGTTGGTCAAATCTGTTAGGTTCCCATATTCATAACATAAGCATCAATAAGTAAGAAAGATAGATAAGATGATCGGTTGAAAACGTTAAACACACACACGTATGAATGAGAAATGTTATGCGTAGAGTGAATGAATAAAATAAACAACCAACCCTCAAGTGAGGGTTTACAAGCATTATTTATAGGAAGGAACTAGGGCAACATGAAAATTCCCTTCCTTTCCTTTATGGGCTTGGGCCAAGGCTCATGGGCTTTCTACATAAGCCTTGGCATGATTACTAACATAAAAGCCATATTAAGCTAACTATTACATATTAATTACTAACACTTGAAATCTAGTTTAGGAGTGATTCCAACAATCTCCCCCTAAGTGTTAGTGATTGATGATATAAACGTTGAAGGTGCTGATGTAATAGTAGCTTTGAAGTCTTCTGACATTCTTCTTTCTTGTGAGAAGAATTGCCTCGATTCGAACAATCTCCCCAGTGTAGAGAAATTGTTTCCTTTAAAAAGGTCTGCTTTGACGTCATCATATTCTTTGTTCTTTGATCTTTGTTCTTTGTGATGGTAGTGATAGTATGTTGTTGTTGTCTGCATCAGGTCTGCTTCGTTGCTCCAGTGTCTCCACGTCTTTCTTCAACATGCTCACACGCTCTTTAATGTTGGATTTCAGTACTGATGTAGTTCTCTTAGTCTTTAAACTTTGTAGATTCTTTGACTTTGACGAAGAATCATTCTGACTTTGTGTTTCCTTTTGAGAGAACTTCAATTAGTGATGTTGTTGGTATGAGCATGTGAAGAATCTGCACGATCAGTCCGCTCCAGAGCTTCCATAAGAAGAAAACATAAGAATGGTTAGTGATAAGCGGATTCTAGCACTTACAAGTTTGAACTTCGAGCGTGTTAACAACATAGTGTGAAAACACAACTCTAATTCTCACAAAGGTTGTTCCTGAACTGGAGTCCCACAAGTGAGATAACGCGATGTACTGAAGTACACCTACAGTTCAGATGAGTCGCTGAGGTACACCGAAGCATCACCTCACGACTGTAGACCGTTTGAGACACACTAAGCGTAATCCACGGGGAGTTACCGAAGTGACCTGCTGTCAGGGCTGTTTGATGTTGACCATGGCAGGAGTTTCCATTCAATCACCGAGGATCACATATGTGAACCTCTCATAAATGTTCTCGACAGATTGCTAAGATCTGTGAAGGACACGATAATATATAACTTGTGTTCTTATTGTTGAACGACAAGCGATGAATTGTCAAGTGTACCTAAGAGATCTTTTGATGAATCTCGTGGCTCTAGACTCAATAGTGCACTTTGGTTTTCCTGAGCGGAGACTAGGGATAGGGTCTCCTCCTTCAATACCAGCAATGTCTAAGAGAATGCCGATAGTTTACGTAGGGTTCCCTGTGAGAATGAAACAAGCTTCTGTTGAGAGAAACTTGAGTGGCAAAGAAGGTTTATTGCATGCGTCACTGGGTCCATGACGACTTTGTTCTTCAATAGCGGTGTCATCAAGTGACAACCAGTAGCATATGAATTGAACCCGGTGTCTGCCCTAAGTTGAATAATCTGGAGGGCTATTTCTTTTCACCCTTTACTTTGCTTTTCTTTTTAATTCTTCAACTCCTTCTTTCTTCGATTCTCATTTTCTCCTTTTTATAATCATACCTAAGGACTTCTAATTCTAACTATTAGTAGTGTCCTTGGGTAGATCCCTCCGGCTCTGGCGGATCATAGGACGGTTATTCCTAACCTTAGTCACCTTATAACTCCATTGCCATAAAACCGATTTCTTGAAAATTTCTCAAAGTGTTTATGAATAAGAAACATTTTGAAACACTTTGAGAATTTTATTTTGCAAAAATACTCCCCCTCCACACATGCTTAAGTGTTTTGACAGAAATTTGCATGGTGAGAGAAGAGCACGCACTTTTTGAATTGATCGACTCAAGATAGACAATTCCCTGCGAGACACGGTTACGTTGCATAGTTAAAGAGTTACATTGTCAGCTTTTAGGTGACAACTAGCTCTAATAGCTACCTTGAAGGTGTGGACAAACCTCGAAAGGTTGTCAAACCCGTCAAAGTTCATGTCTATCAAGAGCTTCTCGAATAGGTACAATTTACTTGGATAAGTCTTGGAAGACAAATCTTTTCAATGTATGACTGTTCAGATCCCGTCAATTCATGGGTTGAAGTCTGTTCATAAGAGGATTCAATAGCAATTCACAACATATTTCTTATCACATAATTTTTCTCCCCCTCAAAAATGGCATATAAATGTTATTTTTGACGAAATTTTGATATCAAATATGACCATTTCGAGTTTTGTGGGAAGATTATCACGAAGAACAATTTGTGAACAAAGTTTTTAATCAAATACTCCCCCTCAACAAGTGATATAAACTTTTGAGGTTTTGAAAATCATAAGGGGAAGTATTTGTCCTTTTGAGAAAAACTTTGAAAAGTGAAAGTTTTGATAAGTTTTACTCAAAAGTAAGAAGCTTTCGCTCCTTTTATAAGGATTGTGGCACTGAAGTGTACCACAGGGTCCTTTCATTACAAGAATGGGTTGTACACTGTTATGTGTGCACAAGCCATCGTCAAATAATCATACCAACAAAATCACAATCAAGAATGTTAAGAGAGTACCCAATGATTACACACGACCAGCTACTTTCTGAGGACGTTGGTATGTCTGAATCGGGAAGCTTGGTCTTCCTCCTACATAGCTTTCCAACCGTCGCATCTGATCCCGATGAATCAACCTTTCATCAATCCTAGAGATAAATCGAAGAACATCCTTGCGATCCTTTGAATTCCAACTCTCTGTCTGAATTGTACCCAACTCAATAACCTTCAATTGATAAGCCAATCCATCTCGAACCATCTTTAGGGTGGCGTCATAGAACTTTGTGAATTTCATCGAAAGCCATGAAGCAAGTATGATGATTTTCACTTTGGTAGACGAACCTAAACTTTAGATTATGAACAATTTTGTACTGAGGTTCTTGATTGATTTTGTTGAAGTGTAAAAGTGATGCGGTGATATTTGAGTTGTTTATGGTAAGATTCGACCCCGAGGTGGAGATCTTCAACACGCTCTTAGATTAGATGCGTATGACAATAAGGAATGCAGTAATGTACCTGATCTTAATCTTGGTTGAGGTTCAGGTTGGGGCTCAGGCATGTCATGATTCTCACCACCAGTGTATTTAAGTGATTACTGGTTTTATCCATTGGTGGTGTGGTTTATGAAACCCTTGGTTGATCAGATGGTGGTGGTTATGAAGTTTGTTGTGTAGTGGTGATAACCTGCTTAACCATTTGTCGAATCATTGGATGGAGTAGCCTTCTTGACAGATTTTGTTGTTCACTTAGTTGTTTCTTATGTTGATGGAGGTGATGATTGAGATGATGATTTGGGTTTGGTGGAAGTGTTAAGAGGTGTTTCAGAAGACTGTTGAGTTTGTGTATTGGATTGTCAACTATGTAGTTGTCTGATTCCTTCTTAAACTTTTCCTTCTCAGCTCTAGTAGCTTCTTTTGCCTCTTTTCGAATCATTTCCTCTTCAGCCGCCAAATTATCATCATCAGGGACTCTTTCATGCTTATCATGATCGTAATCTCCTTCGTAATATATTTCCACATCTTCACCATGATTTTCTTCTTGCAGATGTTTTAGTTGTTGTTGTGGTTGCTTCATTTCAACAGTTGTGGTGACAGTGACACCCTGATCCTTACCGGGTTGATTAACCAGATCGGATGGGGTAAGAGATGTTTGCAATGGATCTTCCATAAGTGGAGGACTACTACTTGACCCTCCTGCCCCAGCGGGTTGATTAACTGGAAAGGTTGAAGCATGGTATTCCATCATTTTCTGCTTTAATGTCTTATGAAATTTTATTTCCTCTTCCATTGAATCATACTCATTATCAGGATGACTTTGTGAGCATGAATTTGAATGGATGTTGAAGAAGGATGACCACAACAATTCTGCAAGATGATTATGAGCATATGAAGTTGTTGAATATGACACGGAGATTGTTCTTGCCAATTGTTTTGTCGTATCCAGCTGGGAATGTGTTTGCCATCAAGAGCTCTGCTGGGGCATTTATGATTGCTTGATTTGCAGCCATTTTGTGATCTGAAAGACATTAGACAAAAAGACAGACATATGGAAACACAATGTGTTTGTTTTAGTCTGATTTATTATCTAATTCCTTGTTTGATGGTAACATGTTTATGTGAGTTACAAGGCCTAAGTCACATTATTCTAATTGATTGAAGTTGATGTGATAAGTTACAAGAACATGTTAATTTTGAAATTTCAAAGTCCAAATTTTCACTTAACACACAATATATTAACTTTTGTAAGCTTATACGAAACATCAGGTATTTGTGACTTATGCGTAACATTTAACAAGTAACATATGCGTAATAGGCCAAAATGTAGTGAACAGTGGGTTATGAGTAACAAGGATCCTTATGCGTAAGAAATGAGCTTATGCGTAGGAGTAAGCTAAAGTGTAAGACCAAGCTTATGCGTAAGAGTTTCTTACGCGTAAGACAAGTTCAAAGGCTTTAGGCTTACGCGTAGGAATAAGCAAGATGTTACGCGTAAAGTTTACTCGTAAGAGTAAAGCTTATGCGTAGCAAGCCTTGTTTACGAATATCTTTCCAAGATACGCGTAATCCACTGTAGACCTCTTATGCGTAAGAGTTACGTGTAAGATTTCTCTTAGGCGTTACCTTTACGCATAAAAGTATTCTTTAAGCGTAACGGTTTGAACACCTGAAGATTCTGACATTATGAATAATTAACCTGTTAACTATAAACATGAAAAATTGATTGCAGTTAATTCCAAACATCTTTTAGATCACAAAACAATCATAAGAACATATCAGATACACACAGAAAGACTTAGGCGTAAAATTACTTCAACCCTAAACCCTTAATCTACGTGTAAGGGATATAGCTACACAAATCAAACAAGAATGTTTCTAGAGTGTTCTAGATGTCATATGAGTGCAATGGAACAAGATTTAACATATTTCCACCACAGAATCAGAAGATTCATGGGAGATGAACCCTAAAAACCTAAAACTTAAATTCTTACAGTTTAAATGTTTCTGGGCTAATTTGAAGGTTCAAATCATGCATATATACTTATTCTAATACTTTCTTGACCACATAAAACATCACAGAATAGAAAAACCCTAAATTAGCGCAAGAACCTTAGAATTCAAAATAATGAAATTTAAGATTCTGGATGGTTTTGGACGATTGAAACAAGTTTAATAGACACTAAGAAAGGTTTTAACATAACTCATTTCAATCCAAACACTTTTATGCATAAACACCCAGTTCGTTCGAGTGAACAATTTTCCAAAATCAGTTTAAAGAGTTTTAACCGTTGGATTTGAAAGAATTTTAGAAACCCTTGTTTATCATCTTGATCAAAACAGTTTAGAACTTATAGATTATGAAAAGCTTGAACGGATTTGAAAAGTTGATTCGGGCCGTTTGATCTTGGTGGTTGTTTATGAGAAAATGCACATGAAGTGGTGCATTGAATGTGTTAGGAGAATGTTTTTGTTAAAATTAATTTTTCAAACTTGACACATTTGACCCTTTAACCTCAAATAGGTTCCAACCAAGATCCTTTAACTCCTATTTTGATTACACAAAACACTTTTAGGTGAGAAACAGGATGATACTCCCCCTCAACTTTTGAAATAATGAATTTTGAAAAACATTTGAGTCCTGAGGAGAGTATTTGACAAGAAACGTATCCATCATTTTAGAAGAAACAACATATTTTTTGGAAACATGCAAGTACAAGGTTTTATGAAACTGAAAAATATTTACTTTCTCCCCCTCAACACTTGTTCGGGAAAATTGTGAAAAGTTTGATAGAACACAGTGTTGACGGAAGACTTGTACTTGCGATGTTTGAAAGAAATTTAGATAGAAGAATATTTTTGGATTTTATCAGATTTTATATTTTTCTATTTTGTTTTTGAAAAATATTTAAAAAAGAGGTTTTGGTGTTTGACTTGTTTTTAAGAATGTTTTAAAAGTTCATCCAGTTCCTCTAGAGTCAAACACCGCATACCAATCCGGTGGACCAACTCATTAAACCTAGCAGGAGCTAAGGCTTTGGTGAGGAGATCTGCCAATTGGTATTCAGTACCCACAAAGTATAATTCAACAATACCCTTTTCTATGTGCTCCTTGATGAAATGATATCGAAGATCGATGTGCTTTGATTTCGAATGTTGAACAGAGTTGCACGAGATCGCAATAGCACTTCGATTGTTGCAGTACATCGGGATTCTGTCAAATACGTAACCATAGTCTTTGAGTTGTGTTCTCATCCAAATGACTTGAGCACAACACGCCGACATGGCTACATATTCTGCTTCGGTTGATGACAGCGATGTACAATCCTACTTCTTCGATTGCCATGACACCAGTTTATCACCAAGAAATTGTAATGCTCCTGAAGTACTTTTCTGTGAATCTAAGCATCCTGCGTGATCAGCGTCTGAAAAAGCTATTAGTTCAAAACCAGAATCCTTCGGATACCAGATCCCCAAGTTAATGGTTCCCTTGATGTATCGGAGGATTCTTTTAGCCTCTGAGAGGTGAGTTTCAATTGGTCTCAACTGATAACGGGAGCAAAGATATACGGCAAAAACAATATCAGGCCTGCTAGCTGTTAGATACATGAGAGACCCAATGATAATACGGTATTTAGTAGGGTCCACCAATTTCCCATGTAAATCAGCGTCTAGCTTCTCGGTATGAGCCATTGGTGTGGCATAGGTGTCACAGTTTTGCATTCCAAATTTGTTAAGAAGTTCAAGGGCATATTTGGACTGACTCAAGAAAATACCACGGGGTGATTGATGAACTTGCATTCCAAGAAAGAATGTGAGTTCACCCATCATTGACATTTCAAAATGTTTTGTCATTAGTTTTGCAAAAGCATTTGAGTATTTTAAATGTGTTGACCCAAAAATGATGCCATCCACATAGATTGAACGATTAAGATGTGAGCCCCGTGATATTGTATGAAAAGTGTAGGATCGACCGAACCTTTGGTGAAATTATTGGCAATGAGGAAGGATGATAACTTATCGTACCACGCCCTTGGAGCTTGTTTGAGTCCGTACAGAGCTTTGTTCAGTTTATAGACATGGTTCGGGAACTCGGGATCAACGAATCCTTCTGGCTGGCTGACATAAACCGTTTCTTTCAGTTGACCATTCAGAAAAGCAGTTTTGACGTCCATCTGAAAGACCGTTATATTCATATGAGCCGCGAACGCCAGAAATATCCGAACAGCCTCAAGACGAGCAACCGGAGCGAATGATTCTTCAAAGTCAATACCTTCTTCCTGTCTATAACCCTTAGCCACCAGACGTGACTTATTTCTGATTACGTTCCCTTCAGCATCCAATTTGTTTTTCCAAATCCATTTGAGACCAATGACGTAGACCCATGTTAGTCTTTCAACCAGTTCCCATACTTCAAGACGTTTAAACTGATTGAGTTCTTCCTGCATGGATTCAATCCAGTTGTCTTTGGTCATTGTGTCTTTAATGTTTTTAGGTTCAGATTGGCAGACAGTGAGTGCATAAATGCAATGTTCACCATCTGTGTGAAGACGTTGTCTAGTTACCACTGGTTGATTCGAGTTACCAATAATATTCTCAAGAGGATGGTCTTTTGTCCAACGATGTGTCGAGGGTTGATGTTGGTATACATTGTGCAGATTTTGAGGATTCAAATGGCTTGTAGATGATTCCGCAACATCAGGTGCAGCAGTTTCATTAGCAAACGGGTTAAAGAACGCATTTGGATCAAAATCTGCAGGTGGGGGTACTTCATTGTTCGGAACATCATCAGCTGGTTCAGCGTCGTTGGAAGCAGTTTGTTCAACTGTTGTTGTAGAATCAACTGGTGGTGCTTCTTCAACAGTAGTTGTTGTAGTAGGTGTATCAGGTATTGGAATATGATCAGGTTGAGCAGCGGAAACAGCGGATACACCTGGAGCACGTTCATCAATGTCATCACTAAACAGCGGAGCAAATAGCTTATCCATTTGTTGACGAGTAAGCTGGGGGCTTGGTTCAGCTGATGATGGGGTTTGGGGGAAGTTTAAACGGTTGTGACCGGGTTCCAAGCTATTATGCTCAGAAGCCATTTCAGTAAGTTCATCGAAATTTGCATGAATCGTTTCCATAACCTGCTTTGTACGACGATTCCAGATCCGGAAACCCTTAGAATTTTCACAATATCCTATAAAGACTCCAATGTCAGCTTTTGCTTTGAGATTACCAAAGTCATCACGATCATTATTCGGATAACAAAGGGATCCAAATACATGAAAGTGTTTGAGGTTCGGTTTATGGTTGTGGATAAGCTCATAAGGTGTTTTGTTGTGGCGCTTGGTAATCATTGATCGATTCTGAGTGTAGCATGCAGTTGACACGGCTTCAGCCCATAAGTAATCCGGAAGTTTAGCATTGATTAACATCGTTCTTGCGGCTTCCAGTAACGTACGGTTCCGTCTTTCAACAACTCCGTTTTGTTCTGGTGTGCGTGCAATAGATGTTTGATGCTCAATTCCCACTTTCTCATAAAATTCCCGAAGAGTTTGATTCACAAATTCAGTTCCTTTGTCTGTTTTGATTTGTCGGACTGTGTTTCGGAGCTAAACTTGAATTTTTGTGAGAAAGGTGATGATCATCTGTGGAGCTTGATCTTTACTTCGAAGAAAGTAGACCCAAGTCTATCTTGAGTAGTCATCGACAATTACCAAGATGTAGCGTTTGCCATTAATCGTTTGCACACGCATCGGGCCACACAAATCCATGTGAAGAAGATGAAGCACATGCTGAGAGCTGTGTTCCATCTTTGAAGGAAAGTGAGCACGAGTGCTTTTCCCTTGTTCACACGCTGAGCATAGGTGATCTTTAGAATATCGGAATCTCGGGAGACCTTCAACAAGTTTGTATCGAGCAAGGTTGGTTATGGTTTAAAAGTTTAAATGTGAGAGACGACGGTGCCATAGCCAAGATTTTGTTGATGTTGCCTTTGAAAGTAGACAGATGGGAGATGAAGCAATCATGTCTTGCATGAAGATAGTGTAGAGACTTGAATTGCGAGTGTCAGACATAAGATCGTTTCCATGTAGATCACGAATGAAACAAGTTTTCTCTCGAAAAGCAACTTCCAAATCTCCATCACAAAATTGACCTACGGAGAAGAGATTGTGACCGAGGCCTTCCACATAATAAACCCTGCTAATTTTGATGTTGCCATTGATGTAATCTCCGTAGCCCATGATAGCTGCGAAGTGATCATTCCCAAATCTGACAGTGCCAATAAACTTTGCAACAAAGTTTGATAACAGTTTAAGATTGCCTGTCATGTGTCGGGAACATCCGCTATCAACAATCCAAAGGATGATCTGTATCACCTGCATTACACACAATTGACACAGATGGAATAGAAGTAGATGTGGAACCCGAATTGTTAGATGGTTCCGAAGCAGTTATAGTAGAAATGCACACATCAATGATTTTAGGCATCCATTTAAATCCTAGTGTATTATGTATCCATTTCTGCCATCTCCAACTAGTCTTTGCTTTAGTCTTAGTGAATGCACTAGGTGGTACTACATTCTTTGGAGGTGATAATTGAGCTACAGGGACATCAATGCGTTTCTTAGAATCTATAGAGGGCGGTCTACCAAGCACAGACTTAGAAGCATTAGTGGGCCTAGAGGTATTCCGTTTCTTAGGATTCCTTAAACGAGACAAGATAGCTTTAGCAACACATTTATCATGACAATCAGAAAGCATACTTTTACGACAAATAACACAAGAAGCTTCAGACTGAATATCAAAAGTACTTAAAGGTTCAACATTCGTTACAACACTTTTTCCATTACATTTTTCAGACGCAATATCTAAAGTGGGTGCAACATGGGTCTTATTCAAAGTCCTAGGGTGTTCTTCTACTTCAGCATTCTTTATTGACCTTTTCTTAGGTCGCAACTTCCTATTCTTCCTTGTGTTGCTCCTAGGCTGTGAAGTGCGGACTTTGGAAAAAGAGGCAACTATTCCTGTTTCAGTAGAGGGAAGCACGTTAGTTTCTTGTGTTTTGTCATTAGATGTTCTAGAGTCATTTTGAATCTGTTTTGGTGCAGTTACAGTTGTGTTACTATCCTTATCTTGCTTAAATAGCACCAACTCTGCCTTAAGATCATGGATTTTGTGTAATAAATCTAGATTTTCAGAACGAGTGAGTCCTTCTCGTCGTAAAACATCTTTGGTATATGCCAGATGATTATCAACATCTTGTGACGCTTTAGCGCGAGTCTTTTTGAGTAAATCAAATATGACGCTATATTCCTTTTTCACTTTTGAAATTTCTTGTTCATATTTTGAGATTTGACACTTCAAAGACACATTTTGATCATCCAGTTGCTTAATTTTAGGACAAAGAGTTTTGGTATGCAACTGGTTGATCTTGTTTTGCAAAGCGAGTTCACGATTATGACAATCTTTTTGACACCATTGAAGACGACGTTTTGCGTTTGAAAGTTCATTTAATAAACCATCATTTTCATCGTTTAAAAACTTGATTTGTGACACAGTATCAGTATTCTCAACAATTTCAACAGTATCAGCAGAGATATAATGAAATGCATATGACAAAGAATGCAATAACACAACATTATGGATATCAGCACATATAACATCTTTCAAGAGTCGATCAACATCTTTTCGTAACATTTTCTTTTTACGTTTTGTATTTAAAATTGATGTTTCTGTTTGTTCGAAAACTCTTTTCATAAGTCCAAGCTCCTTGTGAAAATCCCTTTCCCAATATATAGCACAATTTTTCAAATTTCGGACATGAGGTAAAATTCTTTTCTGAAGAATATCTCTTTGTGCACGCGCGAGAGGCGATTGAAAATGTTCAATTTTTATTTCATAATGAAATTCAATTTCACGTTCAAAAAGTTTGATGTCCGAAGTGAATGTTTCAAAATATTTTATGACTTTACATTGTTCAGCTAATGGTTTTATTTCACTAAGTGAAGGTAAAGGACCATTAATTTGTACGTTATTGGAAAGGGGACCCTCAGAAGTAGGTGTGATAACCCAAGGTATGTTAGAAAAATCCTTTTGTGCAACGAAAGTGACGGCTTTTGAATAGTTAAATGGTTTGTTATAAACAACATTTTCTAATTTTGATCGACTCTCGTCTTCTGCATCTAATTCCTCTTGACGGTTATATTCAACAACACTCATAATTGAATCATCAACTCTATATTCTGCTGTTAGGAATTGGAAATTCTATTGTGAAGCATCGGTCACCCCATGTATAATCTAGCTTAAGTTAGCTCATAGACATATCATTTATTATGTTTATAGTTAGTATATTATTAGATTAGTTTTAGTCTAGTGCAACACCGTGGAGGAAGGACGGGTCTTTACCCACTGTATACCTGATCCACAGGCCGTCAGGAGGTCGTTTTGTATGTAACCTATAAATACCCTCTACCTTGCAAGGTAGAGGGTTGGATGTTCATTTGGAATCTAACCTTCCATAAGTTTTCTCTTACTAGAACATTTCCCTTTCTCTCTCTAAACATACTTGAACGTCCCACTTTGATTATGGTTTAATGTGTTTGTGAAATCCTATATCTTACAATTGGTATCAAGAGCCATGGTTTGATCACTCATCTTTCATGCTCCTTGTTTTGGTGGATTTCATAAGGTTTTGGGGTATTAAGTGTTTAGAAGAGTTTGATTCATTTCGACAAATTCTAGTGTTAAAGTTTGAATTTTGCTTGTACTTTTGTGCTTAGGATCATCATATGTGTTTATGTTTTGAATTGGAAGGCTTAAATCATTGTGGTTTGGTTGTTTTTGATTGATAAAGTGGTTATTTGTGAACATAGGACGAAGCGAGTTGAGTCTCGGACTTGTTTTTCTTCAAAGCGAGTTGCTTTGTTTCTGTATGCGTGTTAGTATATGCGACTTGGCTATTTAGCGAGTTGATTTTCATGCGACTTGGGTTCTAAGCGAGTTGTTTCCTTAAGCGACTTGAGTTCTAAAGCGACTTGTTTCATTAAGCGAGTTGTGTGTCTTGCGAGTTGATACTAAAGCGAGTTGTGTCTGTTTGCGACTTGCCATTAAGCGAGTTGATTCCTAAAGCGACTTGTTTCTTTAAGCGAGTTGATTGTGTTGCGAGTTGATGCTAATGCGACTTGGCTATCTAGCGAGTTGATTCCTTAAGCGACTTGTTCCTTTGAGCAAGTTGGTTGGTTAGCGAGTTGATTACTAAGCGAGTTGAGTGTTTTTGCTACTTGTCTATTTAGACTTGTTACTTCTTCGTGATACACTCTTACGGTTGTTCTTTTGGTTTAGTAAAATCCCGTGAAAGAATCAATTTCACGATTTAATCAAAGAATTGTAAAATCCCGTAGAACTTGCAATCATGGCAAACAACGTTCCAACTATTGTTTCTTCTGTTGCTGAGGATGTTCAAGCAGCTGGCTAAGATACTCGTTCACCAACTATGTCTTACATCACTGACCCTTTTATCTCCAAAGTGCTTGAATTGTATGATACCTCACAGAACAATGAAGCTGGTGGCATCTCTGAATGTCCTACCTTGATTGAATCAACAAACTTTGATCAAAACCCTTCACATCCTAAATCAAACTTCAATGAATCGCACCCGTCAATGACCCATGATGCAAAGCATTCTGAATGCAACATTGAGCCTTTTCAATTACTTCATCATCACCTCACACAACTGTTATCCACTCCTATCGGTCGAACATGCTGTGCTCTCTTCCGCCAAGACTTACCTACGATGACAAAGTCTGTGTTGCTGAACTTAGAACAACTGAAGCTTCAACTTACCGATGAGAAAGTATCAATTGATGATTCTAATGCTGCACTTCAAGTTATCTACAACCAATTTCAGCCATTTATTAAAGGGGAATACTCTGCTGACTTTGATCAACACGTGACTGGAATATCATTCAAGAAACACACTGGAATGGAAATTCATGAGTTCATCAACACATATATCCAACTTATGAATAGTGTGAAAGAGTACATTAAGGATGCTGCTCAAAGAAATGGGTATTTGAATGATTTGAATGAGTGTCA
The DNA here is from genome assembly GCA_019973895.1 of Chrysanthemum seticuspe. Lineage (NCBI taxonomy): Eukaryota > Viridiplantae > Streptophyta > Magnoliopsida > Asterales > Asteraceae > Chrysanthemum > Chrysanthemum seticuspe. Next base: position 303,571,436 of record BPTQ01000006.1, read on the forward strand.
TGGAAAATTAATGGAAAGTTGTGATATTTTGGGTAATGGATCAATTGAAAGAACAGATGATGCGGATGCTGACTGCGGAATTTCAGAATCAAACATGAATGATGAAATTGACTGTACTGAACACAATGGCTCAGAGTCCGAAAAACATGAATCTGCTTGCATGTCAGTAAGTCCTGTTGTGCATGATGTGAATACAGATGCCATACCAACAAATGAACACGTGTCATGCATTGAGGTACCCTTAACTGAACCTATCTTTGAAAATGATATAGATAAATGTGTCTTGGTTGAGTCTGGATCTAAAATCTTTTAAACAAATAACATGGTTGAAAAAAGGGTTTATGATGAACTTTCAAACAAATACTCAATTCTTGAAAAACATTGTATTTCACTGGAAATTGCAATACAACATAAGAAAGAAAGTTTTTGTGCTACAAACTCTTGCATTAATCCGGAATTCCCAGAATTTCGAGAATTTTTTGAAATCTATCAATTAAAAACCCAGATTCAGGACAAAGATTCAACCATATGCAATCTGAAATCACAACTCTCAGGTCTGCATAAGAAATGCAATTTTGGAATGAGCAATCCTAATCATGAGGTTAGCAGTGAACTTAAGTCTAGGAATGATGAATTGGCTCTGTTAGCCTTAATTGTTTTATTAGAAGTGATGGTCATTCACGTTTAGGAACTTTTTATCGTGTGTTAGATATCGTGATAGAATAGTCAACGGGCTCGTGGATTGGACTAAGCTAAATGGCTAGGCGTTATGATTATGCTAGCCGTTTGAAGCTTAAGTATCCAAAGCCCAATCCATGTCCAACCCACGAAAAGCCCAAGCAAAGCCTTTTAGGGTTTTAAGTAACTTGTACTATAAATACCCCTCAAATGGTCATTTGAGGGGTGTGCTTGAAAGTGTGTGTGTGTGTGTTTTTCCTTTGGAATATACAACATCTTGTGTTCATCTTTATCTCACATATACACGGTTTTATATCATTCAAGTCACCATCTTTCTCATCTTATTTCTAAGCTTTGTTTGTGTTTGTGTTTCACGTTTTATACGCGTAACTTGGGTTACGTGTGTTGGGTTTGCTTGGTAAAGTGATAAGGTTGATAAAAGTAAGGTCTTACAATTGGTATCAATTGCCTAACAATGGTTTAGGAGTGTTTGTGTTTGTTTTGAAGGGTTACGCGTAAAGGCTCTCATTTTACATATTTGTCACGCTTAAAGCTTTAATTTTTGCACTTAAAAATTCAAGATTCTTGTGGTTTAAGGTTTATTTGGTTCTAAAGTTTCAGTTTTTTGCAAAAAGTTCGAAGCTTTACGCGTTTTGGTTAAGTTTTAAACTCGTTTTTGGTTCATTGGTGGTTTCTACTCGTAACTTTTCTAAGCACTTTGGGTGAAAAAGGTCAACATTTTTGGGTTATTCGAGTGTTTTTAAGGATATCTGTGCAAAAGAAACCATTTGAATCTTTGGAAATTTCTTACGCGTAGAAGTCAAAAAGTCAAAACCCTAGTTTTCTACGCATAACATTTTGGTGAAGAATCTTCGAGCTTAAACGGTGACTCAGTGCTTCCCTCACTTGGATAAGTTGTGGAACACTTCGACTTTTGGATATCCCTTACGCTGTGACAGTGTAAAGGATTTTTGGTTCTTAACCATAGTTTACGCATAAGCTAAAAGCTTACGAGTAACTCTACGCATAACTTCACAATTACGCGTAAGGTTTACGAGTAACTTTTTGTCTACGCCTAAGGAATCCTACGCCTAAGATCCTACGCATAAGCACCAACTCTACTCGTAACTTCTTCGGTCTACGCCTAAGCTCTTCATTTTCAAAAAAAAAAAAAAAAAAAAAAAAAAAAAAAAAATCAAATTTAAATTTTTACGGCGGGAAAACTTGAGTAAAATTTAAATTTTTGAGGAGACTAAACGTTCAATTTTTACGCGAGATTCAAATTTTAGTTTAACTGTGAAAATTTTGGTAAAAAAATTCAAATTTTTGGGCCTAAATTCAAATTTTTCGGGTCAAATTTGGCGTCAAAATTGTCAAACTCAAATTTTTCATACGACCTTAGAATTGATTTTTATAGTGAATTTCAAATTTTGGGCGAAAAATTTTTAAGAACCAAGATTACGAGTACGACTTTCAGAAAAACCTCAACCGAGCTTAATCCTCATCAACCACAACTCCTTTATCGTTGAATCGATCCTACATCAACTTTATCAGATCATACCTTCATCAATGGCAACTCAACAAGACATTCATGCAGCCGGTGCCGAAAACCGACCTCCTATGTTGGCAAAAGGTGGTTATCTTCAATGGACAAGTCGAATGCTCCATTACATCAAGACCAAACCTAATGGGAAACTCATGATTAAATCCATTCAGGATGGACCCTTCCAGCCTCGACAAGTTCATGTACCTGGAAATGCAGATGCAACACCTCCCGTCCCACCATCTTCTCGTCTTCAATACGAATCTGAATACACTTCAGAGGATCAGAAACAAGTCAAAGCAGATGACATGGAAATTCATATTGTCCAACTGGGTTTACCAATAGATATCTTTGCTGCTGTAGACAGTTGTGAAACTGCTTTTGATATGTGGGAACGTGTTAGACGGCTTTGTCATGGAACAGAAATTGGTCAACAAGACATGGAGAACAAGCTGCTAACTGAATGGGAAAAGTTTACTTCTACTCCAGGAGAATCCATTGAATCATACTATGGAAGGTTTTGCACTTTGATGAATGAGCTAATCAGAAACAAGTTGACACCCAGAACTATCGTTCAAAACATCAAGTTCCTGAACAATCTTCCAGAAGAATGGGGACGATATGTAACTATTGTCAACCAAACAAAAGACCTTCATCAGGTGAACTTTGATCAACTGAATGATTTTTTGAAACAAAACCAAGCTGAAGTGAATGAAGTCAGGAAACAAAGATTGGCAAAAAATCATGATCCATTGGCACTTATTGCAAAGACTCAACCTTCAGTGAATACACAACAACAAGCTTCATCATCTTCCAACAACAACTTGCAGCAATACATACAACAACCACAACAACAATTCTATCCACCAGAACAACAAGTCATTCAACAACAGTATCCACAATACCAGGAACAAGGAATCACTGATCTCGAATCTGATCAAGAAGACCCTATGTCCCAAATACTTTCTCTCTTGGGTAAAGTAATCAAAGGTCGTTATTCCACACCTACTAACAACAACCAAAGGATATCATCAAACACTCGCAACAGGCAAATTGCACAGCCGGGTGTGAATATGGGTAATCAAGGACAAATGGTTGGAGTTATTGGGAATCAGCAGGGATATGCTACTGGATTTCGTATGGGTAATCAGGCGGTTCCGTATCAGGGTAATCAGTTGGGTCAGAATGTTGGAAATCAGATTGGACAGAATGTTGGGAATAGAGCAGTGGGTAATCAGAATGGGTATGTTGCAGCTCTAGTCGTTGGGAATTATGGAAATGTGAATCAGGGTAATCAGATTAAGTGCTACAACTGTCAAGGAGTGGGTCACATGGCAAGAAACCGTCCTACTAAACCGCACAAGAAGAATGGTGATTTTCTTCGAAAAGCTGCTTTGTTAGCAGATAAGCAAGAAGCGGGGTTACAGTTGAGTGCTGAGGAAAATGACTTTTTCGCTATTGTGGATGAATTGGAAGACCTCGAGGAACTCAATGCGAATTGCATCTTCATGGCAAATCTTTAGGAAGCTAAGTATGACACGGAGTCAGACTCACCTCCTGTCTATGACGCCAATGCAGTATCTGAGGTACCAATCATTGATCCATGTTATAACAATGTCATATTAGATGTGTTTACTCATGACGAACAGAATTCTGTGACGCCAGCACCCACTTATGATACATACCTGGACAATCCGAGTTGTAGCAATACGAACTCCGAAACTCCAGATGTGGATCCTAGTGGAGGCTGTGTGGCACAAAATACTGAGACTGATGAGGAAACATGTGCTTATGTTGAATCCTTAATCAATCAATGTGGCATTGAAGTTGAGAAAGTTAGAACGGTCAATCGCGATGTTAAGGCCGCGAATGCTAAATTGACCGCTGAGCTTGAGAGTTACAAAGAGAACGCCAGAGCCTATGAATTTCATACAAACAAAATGTTAGAATTAGAAATTGGTTATCGAGATTCTGTTTTAAGAGAAAAAGATTTGCAACTCAAGTATGACACACTTGATGTGAATCTGAATTTGAAAATCAAATCTGTTGGGAATTATGTGAAGTCTGGATTATGCTGATATTAATGCCGAAGTGTTTCTACTGAAGAGAAGTGGATTCTGCTGAAGACATAATCTGCTGAAGTATAATAGTTAATAGTCTATTTCTGCGGATGTGTTTATTCCGTGTTTAGTTTATTTAGTGTGGATATACATGAGCTTTATTAGGAAGTGATTGTGTATATCTTATTTAGTTTTATGATTATACGTTTCTTGGGAAACGGTTTAGCGATATTGTTTAGGGTTCCTTGTCTATAAAAGGAACACATTAGAAAGAGTTATGTACCGATTGGAAAAACTCAGTTTTAGTTAATATAAAGATCCATAGAGGATCAAGAAGTTCTTAGTTATTTGTTACTTGTGTTTATATTCCGCTGATAAACATTAGTAGTAGAGATTGTCTTTTATTGTGCTTGTGATTACATAGGCATACATAACGATCCACGAGCTCAAGATCTATCAAGGTCTTTGTTTGTTTCAACAAGTGGTATCAGAGCCTCGTGAGAGTCTCTACGATACTAAGGACAAGCTTTTTCTAAACACCCATACAACCATAACAAAATCATCATGCCTGGTTCAGATGTTGATACTGAACTCACCAACAACCAAAACTCCACCCATCTGCAGCAACTAAGTCTCTCTAATAGCAATGCTAAGTTTCCTTACCTTAAAAGGGAGGAATATGATCTTTGGGCTATGAAGATGCAAAACTGGATCTCCAACATTGATTGGAATCTATGGCAGGTAATTTTGAAGGGGAACAGTTTGAAGAGAACTACCACGGATGCTGCTGGTAATATGATGAATGTTCCTCCCAAAACTGCTGAAGAGTTGCTGGCAGTTCAGAGAGAAACAAAGGTCAGAACTATTCTTCTGCAAGCTATTCCTGAGGATCACTTGAGTGATTTTCACTTCATGCAAGATGCTAAGGATATATGGTTAGCAATTAAGGCGAAGTTCGGTGGGAATGAGGAGTCTAGGAGACTGAAGAAGTCCATGCTAAGACAACAGTTTCAGGACTTTCAAATCTCTGAAGAGGAAGGAATTCACAAGGGTTATGATAAGTTTCACAAGATCTTAAGTCAGTTGAACCAGCTACAAGCAAAGCCGGATAATGATGACTGTAACTCTAAGTTTCTGAGGTCATTACCTCCATCCTGGCTACATGTAAGCATAGCTTTAAAAGCTAAAGGTGGTTTGGACATGATGACCTTTGATGAGCTGTATAACAAACTTAAAGCTCTTGAACATGATGTAAGAAGCCCTTTTCGATCATCTTCTACTGCTAGTCATACTGCATTTGTTGGAGCCTCTACTCCAAAGTCTAGTTATGGTCCAAGCCCATATCCATCATCATCTAATGCTGCTCCTTCATCAAGCTCTCTTCCTAGATCCAGTGGAATTATGGAAGATGTTCTTGGATCTTTCTTTGCTGATTATGATCCTCAGCAGGATCTAGCCTATGAAGATTTTGATCAAGTGGACCCACTTGAGATGGAAGAGATGAAGCTGAAGTGGCAGTTGGCTATGCTTTCCATGGACATCAAGAGTTTTGAGCGAAAAGCTGGAAGAAGGTTTGGATTCAAAGGACGTGATCCAGCAAGGTTTGACAAGAGGAAGGTTAAATGCTTCACATGCCAACAGATGGGTCACTTTTCTAGAGAATGCAAAGACAGGAAAGCTGGTGATGAGATAAGATACACTTCTTATCAGCAGTATCAGAAGGAGGCAGGAGCATCAAAGGGATCAACTGCTTTGGTCACGCTTGATAGCAATGTGGACTGGAAGCAACATGAGGAGGATGATAATGATGGTCCTGATAATGTTGGGTTGATTGCAAGCTGTACTTCAGAGGATAGGCATGATCAGATTGCCTTGATGGGCATCTCTCAGGTACAAAACTGTGTGTTTGGTTGTAGTGAGCGTTATAATGAACTCAAACAAGCTTATGATATTATGGAACCTAAATATAATGAATGCTATGTGGAAGTAGAAGCTTATAAACAGGCTTTAAAAACACTAGAAAGACAAAAGGTTTGGTTACAGAAGAATGAAATAGCTTATGGTGAGAAAATAGGTGTTTTAGAAAGAGATCTCGAATGTGCTTCAAATGAATTAAAATGGTCTGAGAAGTTAAGAGCAGATGTAGAGTCAGAAAATCTAGAGCTTAAGGAGAAACTTAAGGAGGAAATTGCTAGGAATAATGAGTGGATGATGAATGGTAATAAGTTGGCTAGTCTCATTTATAGCAGTCAAGCTCCCAATTCTACAGTGGCTTTAGGTTTTAAGAAATATGTAGGCTTAGAAGCTAGGGATGACACACGTAAATCTACACCAGCAGGCCTAGCTAATTTTGTGAAAGAAGGTGACCTACATGCCGTACGTGGACCAATTAGAGGTGAGCACATGCCCATTGACCTTTCCACTCTTAATGACTTTGATGGATCACACCATCTGTATGGCAAAAAGTCAAGAGACTTGCCAGACCCTAATACTTCTACTAATGACTTTGTCTCTTGTGTTAACAGTGACAAGTCCTCCAAGCAAGGGTCTACAGAGTGTGATTCAAATGACAAGTCTGACCTTCCCAAGTCTGCCCTTCCCAAGTCTTCACCCTTGCCTACACCCAAGACTACCTATAAGCATGACAGAGTTGCTGCCAAGGAATGCACTTCCAAGACAGTTGCCTCTGAAGACTTGCTTTTTAATACTTTGCATAATAATACTGTTAAAAAAATTCTTTTCATGGTTTTGGTTTGAATACTTCTGCTTGTAAGAATACTTCTTTTGGTTTGAATAAATCTTCTCTTCAGAAGAAATGTTTTGTGTGTGGAAGTAAATCTCATTTAATTAAGGATTGTGATTATCATGAGCAAAGAATGAGTAGGTGTGGTGATTCTAGGCATACTAGACCCATGTGGACCAATGTTAATGATATACCTCCTTATGTTCCACAAGCTACTAATTATAATACTTCTTTTCCTTGGAGAAGATCAATTAGAAAACCATATGTTCAACCAACCAGTGAATATTTTAAAAATGGTTTTTGGTCTAGATATGTTAACCCTATGACTGATGGGAAAGGGTACTGGGATACTGCTGTCAAGACCTCAGCAGGTTGTTCTTGGAATAAACAGAGACCTAAGTTTCATTGGAAACCCAAGAACAATAGTGGATCTTATACTTCTACATGGCACAACTCATATGATCCACAAGGCAGGTTCAAGTCAGCAATGACTTGAGCCTCCATAGTGTACTAATTCTCTGTATATTTTTGTTGTTGTTGTAGGATCATCCCCTTAAGCATAAAGATGTTGGAATTGTTGACAGTGGTTGTTCTAGAAGTATGTCAGGAAACAGGGACATGATGCATAACTTTGTACCTATTGAAGGTGGAGGCAATGTAATCTTTGGAGGAAGTGATGGACGAATTACTGGAAAAGGGACCATCAAAACACCTCAGCTGGACTTTGAGAATGTTTACTATGTTAAGGAACTTCAACACTTCAATTTGTTTTCAGTCTCACAAATATGTGACACTAAGAACAAAGTACTCTTCACAGAGGATGAATGTCTTGTGCTGTCTAAAGACTTCAAACTCCCAGAAGATACTTCAATTCTACTGAAGGTTCCTCGAAGTCATAATCTTTATACATTCAACTTAACTAATGTTCAACCAGCAGGTGACTTAACATGTTTGGTGGCTAAAGCATCTGTGGATGAGTCCACCAAATGGCACAGAAGGATGGCCCATGTCAATTTTAAGACCATTAACCAGCTTTCAAAACTGGGCCTTGTTCAAGGTCTTCCTGCCAAAGTATTCACCAATGATCATAACTGTGTTGCATGCAACAAAGGAAAGCAGCACAGAGCCTCATACAAAGGTGTTCCTGTTACAGCAGTAACCATTATTTCTGAACCTCTTCAGCTGCTTCATATGGATCTGTTTGGTCCAACTAAAGTGAGAAGCATTGATCATAAATATTTTTGTCTGGTGATCACTGATGGTTTTAGTAAATTTTGTTGGGTATTCTTTCTAAGGTCCAATGATGAAACATCTGACATATTGAAAGATTTCATTACCCTTATTGAGAATCAGTTGAACAAGAAGGTGAAAGGAATTAGGTGTGATAATGGTACAGAGTTCAAAAATGCCATTCTAATAGAACTCTGCAGGTTAAAGGGAATAAAAAGGGACTATAGCACTCCAAGAACCCCTTAACAAAATGGGGTGGCAGAAAGAAAAAATAGAACCTTAATAGAGGCTGCAAGATCAATGCTAGCAGACTCTAAACTTCCTACCATGTTTTGGACTGAGGCTGTTGGTACAGCTTGTTATGTACTCAATAGAGTGTCCATTACTAGACCACACCTTAAAACACCATATGAACTTCTTTTTGGGAAAGTTCCTGTTATTCATTACCTTAAACCGTTTGGCTGCCAAGTGACAATTTTGAATACCAGTGATCCTTTGGGCAAATTTGATGAGAAAGCTGATGATGGTTATATTGTGGGATATTCTGCTCATAGTAAGGCATACAGGGTTTACAATGTATCTGCTAAGAAGATTGAGGAGACATTGAATCTGAGGTATCTTGAAGACAAGCCTAATGTTCAAGGGCAGGGTCATGTTTGGTCATTTGATCTTGATTACTTGACTGATTACTTGGGTTATGTTAGACATATGGCTAACCAAAATGCAGATTCTGAAGCATCTCCAACTACTAGTGCAGAAACTGTGGAAGCTCATTCTGACAGTGGGTCTGATGATGATGAACACCCCATTGTAGTACCTTCCTTCTCTCCTAACAATTTTGTAGGTGACACTTCTAAAGGTTATACTGATGTGGGTGAAGATGAATTCTATTATGCTGAGGACCTTGCTAGACTGAAGAAACAAGAGTATGCAGCCAATTTAGATGCTGAGAGGAATGTTGAAGAAAGTTCAAATGAAGCACTCGGCAGAAACTTCAATTCTGCTGAAGGTAGTTCTGTTTCTCCTCACCTCTCCAATTCGGCTGAAAGACATGGTGACACTACTCCTATTTCTACTAGAGTGTCAACAGACCTTGGAGAACCTTATACAAGGTTTCCAAAACCTTCAGATCTTGGTCATCATCAACCTAAAGCAGGCATCTTCAACACACCTTCCTATGATACTGACTTTGAACCTACTATGACTAATCTTGATTCCTCAATTGATGTCAACACCACCACTACTACAAGGATCAACAATGTTCATCCACAGTCTAATATAATTGGTGATCCTAATGCACCTATTAGAACAAGAGGTACTGTGGCGCGTTCTAAATATGGACAGGTGGCTTTTGTCTCTTATGTCTCCAATCAGCAGAGAGACAATCACACAGACTATCAACATTGTCTGTTTGCTTGTTTTCTCTCACAAGTGGAACCAACCAGTGTTACTCAGGCTCTTGAAGACTCAAGTTGGCTTGAAGCAATGCAGGATGAGATGCAACAATTTCAAAATCAGCAGGTTTGGATATTGGTACCACTACCTGATGGTAAGTATGCTATTGGGACTAAATGGATTCTGAAGAATAAGAGAGATGCTCGGGGTGTTGTCATTAAAAACAAAGCCAGATTAGTTGCACAGGGTTATAGACAAGAGGAGGGGATCGATTATGATGAAGTGTTTGCACCAGTGGCAAGAGTTGAGGCTATACGGATTTTCTTAGCTTATGCATCCTATATGGGCTTTATGGTCTATCAAATGGATGTTAAAGGAGCATTCTTGTATGGTGAAATTGAAGAGGAGGTGTATGTCACTCAACCTAAAGGATTTGAAGATCCAGATCATCCTAATCATGTTTATAAGGTAGTCAAAGCTCTCTATGGACTACATCAGGCACCCAGAGCCTGGTATGCTAGGCTCTCTACATTTCTGCTGAAGCATGGTTACAGAAGAGGTGCGATTGATAAGACTCTTTTCCTAAAGAAGAATTCCACTGACATTATTCTTGTGCAAGTCTATGTGGATGACATTATCTTTGGATCCACAAAGGAAGCTTGGTGCAGGGAGTTTGAGGAGCTTATGAAGGGAGAGTTTCAGATGAGTGCAATGGGAGAGATGACTTTCTTTTTAGGTCTTCAAGTTCAGCAGAAACCTGATGGTATCTTTATCAGTCAGGACAAGTATGTGAGGGACATCCTGAAGAAGTTTGGTATGGAGGGTGTAAGGACTGCCACTACACCTTATGAAGCTCCAAAGACAAAGACCAACAATGAAGTTGATCCACCTGTGAATGTTCATTTGTACAGGTCTATGATTGGGTCTTTGATGTATTTAACAGCTTCCAGGCCTGATATTACTTTTGCTGTGAGTGTTTGTTCGCGACATCAAGTTACTCCACTGACTTCCCATCTCAATGTTGTTAAGAAGATCTTTAAGTACCTTAAAGGCCAACCTTTTCTAGGTCTTTGGTACCCAAAAGAGTCTCCTTTTACGTTGGAAGCTTATAGTGATAGTGACTATGCTGGTGCTAATCTGGATAGGAGGTCCACCACTGGAGGTTGCCAATTCCTTGGAAAGAGATTGATTTCTTGGCAATGCAAGAAACAAACTATTGTGGCTACCTCATCCACTGAAGCAGAGTATGTGGCTGCTGCAAATTGCTGTGGACAGGTTCTTTGGATTCAAAATCAGTTGTTGGATTATGGGTATAATTTCATGAACACAACAATTTTTATTGATAATCAAAGTACCATATGCATTGTTAAAAATCCAGTTTTTCACAGTCGAACAAAACATATTGAAATCAGGCACCACTTTATAAGAGATGCATATGATAAAAATTTGATAAATGTGGTCAAAATTCATACTGATGATAATGTGGCAGATTTGTTAACAAAGGCTTTTGAAGGACCAAGGTTTCAACACCTTGTGGTCCATATTGGCATGCTTAACCCTTAACTGCAAAGTTTAAGGGGAGGCATAGGCCTCAGGGGAGGCATATGCCTCAGGGGAGGATTTGTGTATAACTTTGCATTTTGCTATTTGCTATGTAATTTTGTATATTTAGTGTGTTTTAACTAACTCTAACCTGCTAATGTAATTTTAGTGTGTTTCTTTGTTGGTTTGTGTTTGTTTCTGTGTTTGTTTTGCAGAATGGTTGTCCCTGATCAGTTGAGATATGGTCAAGAAAGCTTAAGCTTATTTCCACTGAGTTTAAAGTGCTGAAGAGTGTCATTTGTTTCCTCTGAAGTTGAAGTACTGAAGTTATATGATTCAATCAAAAGAAGTACTGAAGCAATAATTCATTCATTCAAGAAACAGTTTACAGCTTACAGAGTACTAGCAACATCAAAAGCATCTACATGATCTAATAGTCCTAATCTATTACATATCATCTGTTCCAACATCTAAATTGAAGTGAAGATGAGCACGATGAGTATGACTGCTCACATCTTTCACACTAAAAGCTGGCTATGCTTTTGTGATAAGCATAACCAACCCTAACAGATGATAAGGATCAAAATGGAGAGGATGGATTGATGAAAACGAAGAAGCTGAAGCTGATTGTGGTAGAGAGATGAGAAGGAAAGATTTTCATTTGTGCACCATCTACTCTTTCCATCATACAACAACTTACATCATTTTCCTTTTTCCATTCCCTTATACGATATGTGATGATGCACCAAAACCTGATGCAGAGAGACCAAGCACCACCTTTCTACCCATAGGAAGTGGTGGATTTTTGGCTCGTGGCCTTCGTTGAGGCCTAGGTGCTGAGGGTTGGGAGTAAGATGTTCCCTCATTATAGGATTCATCAGAATCTTCAGCAGATACACTTGGTTTCTCAACACTTTCATCTTCTGATGAGGAGAGAAAGGGTGACTTCTTTGGTAGTGGATATGGTTTTGGAAAATAGTGAAACCATGGATTGGTATCTTCACTAGATGATGATGATGATGATGATGAGGATGTTGTTATGAGATCTATGATCTCAGGTTTGGTACTCATGATGAATGATGGCTAATTTTGAAGTATTGGAGGAATTAGGGTTTGAAATATTATTTGGGGATTTTTTATGAAGAAGTCTATGTGCATTGGGATTGTTTTATAGCCGGGTTCAAGTGGTAAGAGAATTAATGCGTGTGGGTGAAACAGTAAAAAGATATTTACTGAAGCTTCGTGAGTAAGTCATTTGTTTCTGCTGATTGTTCTACTTCAGCAGAATGGTTTCCATTTCTACCGAAGTTATAAGTGAATCCGAGTAAAAGTAGAAATCCACGTCATCTTTGGTCAACTTTGACCAAAATTGGGAACTTTCTATTTATTCTCTACGGCATATTTTCGCTCCACATTAAGTGATTCGATTGTTACTCTCATTAAAAACACTTCCTTTTGTGCAAAATCGTAACCCTAATCTTCAAAATCTCTCATGGAACTTCAATTTAAACATGATCATAATAAGGTTGCTTTTCTTGGTACTGCTCGAGGAGATGAGCTGTATAGGCCGATGATTTCATTCTTACAAAGATCAAAGATTCAGTATGCATTATCACATTCTCCAAATGCTATATATGAATCCTTGATTACTCAATTCTGGGCATCGGCAGAAAAGAGAGGTGATACTGAGATAGTTGCAAGTGTTGATGGACAAGAGTATGTGGTGACAGAGGAACTGATCAGAAGACAACTTCGCTTGGATGATGAGAATGGAGTTTATCATTCAGATTCTACGATGGTACTTGAAGGGCTTAGAGCAATTGGATATCAAAGTACGAGGACAGATATGTGGTTGAAAAATAAGCTTTGTCCTATGTGGAGGTTCTTGGTTCATACGTTACTACAGTGTATGAGCAATAAGTCTGGAGGATGGGATCAGTTTTCAACACAAATGGGATGTGGTATTGTTTGTTTATCTAAGGGTTTGACTTATAATTTCTCTAAGTATATCTTTGATAATATGGTAGAAAATATAACTAGGAAAAAGGGTAAGTTTTTGATGTACCCTAGGTTCTTACAGATGATATTGAATGTTTCTACACAAATCCAAGCTTTTCATCCCATAAGTGTTTTGACTCCTAAGTTATTTGCTACAATGAGGACTAAATTTGAAGGGACACATTTTCCTTTGTTAGCTGCCATGTTACCTCAGGAGAATGAGACTGCTAATGAGATTAATGTTGTTTTACCTTCTTCCAATCCTACTGATGGAAATCTTTCAGTGGATGGTGATGAGGGTCCTTCTGTTGTTGCTGAGGCATCTATATCTTTACCTAGACCATGTCCTAGTCCAGCACTTATCCAAGTTCCTATTGATGAAGTTCAGGATCCAATTGATGAAGTTCAGGATCAAATTGATGAAGTTCGGGTTGATACTGATAGATTGCCTACACCAAGTCCTGTTAGGACTCCATTTGGTGAAGGATGTTCTAATGTTGATCAGGTTAATGTTGCTTCTGAACAGTCTACTGAAGTTCCAATTTCAACTGAGCAATCACCTGTTGCTGATGAGGATCCTATTACACTTACCTCATTATATGCTCTGATGAACAAGCTTACAGGTGAGGTGACTGGTCTTAAGAAAGAACTTGCAGAAACCAAGTCTATTCTTGGTAATAAGATTGTGGAATTGGAGACTAAAGTTGAGCACTTGGAGGAATTACTAAGTCAGAAAGGTAAAAAGAGAAGTTTGGTTTCTTCTGAGGAGGAGGATGAAGAGAATATTCATGCATCCCTTGGCATATTGGCTGATGTAGCACTTATATCTGATGTTTCTTCTCCTATTACTAAATCTTCACGAAGCAAGAAGCCTAGCAAGGAGCCTATTCTATATACTAGCAAAAGACGAAGACAATATTTGAATAAGGTGTCTGCTGACACTTCAAAGGAGCCACAAATGGTTGATACATCTGCTGATGTTATAGTTGAGGAGATTGCTTCTGATCATGGTCAAACTTCATCTATACAAGAACAACCAAATGTTTCACCTTCAGCAGATGACGAAGAGGTTATGTTTATATTTGTTGGGTGATCTTCAGGTTATGTTTGATTCTGATTCTCCACATGGTAAAGGGTATTCTATTTGGAAGAATTCTCATAAATGGGAGATTGAGAGTATGCTATCAGATAAGCTTTATCCTTTATCTGTTCCTTTTATGGAAAGGTTGCTGAGACACAAGTTGGAAGTGCCTCCTAATCCGGTTGGCAATGATGACCTTCATGCTACTCAATGTGTTGGTTTGATTAAAAATCAGCTTATGTCAGATCAAGGTTCATCTTGCTTGTAATTTACTAGTTCTTGTGTCATATTTGTTTTATTTGTTTATTAGTTAAAAAAAAAATGTGATTTTGGTTTTATCTAACTTTTATTGCAGGTTTGTTGTATATTTTTCTTGGTTATTGACTCACCTGATATACTTTGTGTATGTCAAAGAGTTAGCTAGTCCAAAGGGTACAGCTTTGGTAAAGACACATCAAATCTGTTGATAGCTGTAATGGTTTGCTAAAAATCATAGGGTATGCAACCACCTTTGCTTTATTGCTGAGTGTTGTATGGTTTTCAATTCATCATGGTTTATTCCTATTTGGAATCCAAGAATTGGCTAGCCCACATGTGTATGGCTTGTGGTAAAGGCAGTGGCATTCCATATTTGGTTCTCAATTCACCAATTCTAAGAATTGACTAGTCCTGAGCAAACGGCTACAGGTAAAGACATATCAAATCCGTTTATATGGTTGCTGGTTTGCCAATAAATCAGATGGTTATCAGTGTACCATAGTTTACGAACTGAAACATATGGCTACTCCAGTAGTGATGGCTATTGGTAAAGAGACATCAAATCCATTTATTTTCAATGATTCACCTCTCACAGGAGTTAACACACCTGGATGTGATGAGAATAGTATGAAACTAATCTGTTTTGATGTACCTCTTGTCCTGTGTTGCTGCAAAGATATGGAGTTTCAGAGTTTCTTCATCATAGAGATGTTCTTTGGATTCTTTGTTGCTGTTGTTCGTATACAATCCTCTGGTGCTGTAAGATCTATCTAGAAACTGGTGCTGTAAGATCTATCTAGAAACTGGAACTTAACAAGTCAAATTCCAGTTTAGGGGAGGATTGTTGGGAATTATGTGAAGTCTGGATTATGCTGATATTAATGCCGAAGTGTTTCTACTGAAGAGAAGTGGATTCTGCTGAAGACATAATCTGCTGAAGTATAATAGTTAATAGTCTGTTTCTGCGGATGTGTTTATTCCGTGTTTAGTTTATTTAGTGTGGATATACATGAGCTTTATTAGGAAGTGATTGTGTATATCTTATTTAGTTTTATGATTATACGTTTCTTGGGAAATGGTTTAGCGATATTGTTTAGGGTTCCTTGTCTATAAAAGGAACACATTAGAAAGAGTTATGTACCGATTGAAAAAACTCAGTTTTAGTTAATATAAAGATCCATAGAGGATCAAGAAGTTCTTAGTTATTTGTTACTTGTGTTTATATTCCGCTGATAAACATTAGTAGTAGAGATTGTCTTTTATTGTGCTTGTGATTACATAGGCATACATAACGATCCACGAGCTCAAGATCTATCAAGGTCTTTGTTTGTTTCAACAAAATCTTTAAACAAGGAAATTTCTGAACTAAATGACCAACTTTCAAAACAAAAAGCAACATATTCTGATCTTGAAAAAGAGAAGAAGAAGTTGATAACTGATTTTGCAAAACGAGAAGATTCTCTTCTTGATGAGATTCTGGATAAAACTGAAACGATCAAAAAATTAGACAATTTACTTCTTACAACGGGTCATTCCGCTAAGACAATCAAGATGCTTTCTAATCAAGTAAATCCGATTTTTTATACTACACATAAAATGGCTCTTGGTAACTCACCTCCTTGTTTTCTCAAGAAAGCTTAGAAAGAATGGAATGTGTTGAACAATGGAAAACCATTGCATGAACCTATAATTGTGCATGATTCTCTTGAAACGTTAGAACTATCTGAGGAGAGTAGATCTAAAATGAAACAAAAACATCCGGAAATCAAACCGATTGATTATAACAAATGGAACCAAATTAATGTTCTTCCTTTTGTTTCTCAAAAAGGACAATCAAAGTTTTCCACCACACAAAGTGTTTCATACAAACAGTCAACACCAGTTTCAAAATCTGTTTCAAAACCAGTAGAAGTCTCAAAATCTCTTTCGAACATTGAACAAATGTCTTCAAACAATCCTTTTAACACAAGTGATGCGAGAAGTATTTTAGAAAATGTGAAAACTAGAATTGCGGATCTTCAAGAGACTGTTAAAACTAAAACCAACATTACAACAAATATCTGGTTTAATAGTTTTGATAATGAACAGAAAAAGTTTTTTGAAACTCAAATTGCCCCTCTGCTGAATAACATCAACTCAAGGGTAATTCATTTTGAACAAGCATTCTTGAAAGAAACAGCTGACTTTGTCAAGGACCATAAATCCCTGGTAAAGCAAGTTAACGAAAGTGTTGAACAAATCAAACTCTTGGAAACATTAAATGATTCTCTCTTCGAAGATGTTCTGACTACTGATATTATGTCCATCACTTTGCAAACATATTCTGTTGAAGATCATGAAAGACTCCAGTCTGAGACCTCTGAAATTGTTTCAAAATATGAAAAAGCTCTTGAAAAACTTGAAAAAGAAAATATCTCATATTTTAAACAACTTGATCGAAAAACTGAGGAATGCAAGTATGACAAACTGTCATATGAGCGTGCCTACAATGACATGAAAGCAAAAAATGATCTTTTGAGGGCTCAGCTGGAAAGTCAAAAAGGAAAGGTAGTGGAAACTGTGATTACAAAACCATTGACTCAGGAGAAAGCAAATGTTCCCAAACCGGTTTCCAAAACAAAAATGTCTGTTTCTATGCCTCCTCCAAAAGTCAATGAGAAAAATGTTTCATCAAAACCAGTCACTCCACCTGCCCTACCTAAACAAAATGTTGATAAGGGAAAAGCGGTTATCGAGAAACCAAAAGTTTTAGCACCTGGCCTTTTTAAGATGAGTACCACTAATGCGTCTGCCTCCACATCTAAAACATATGGAACAAACGACATAAGTTTAGAAAAGCACTCTAAAGAGACTAGGAAAGCTGAAACCACCTCCCTTCATAAAAATGTGAATCCTAATGCGTGTGCCTTACCTTCTACAGGACTAGAAAGCACCTCTAGGAGCAGCAGACTAAAGCCTAAGAGCAATACAAGGAACAATAGAGTCTCGCATGCCTCTAGGAGTAGTAGCTTGAATAAAGAGAAGAAAGTAGAAGAACACCCTAGGAATTTACCGTTTTTTAATAAGAAAGACATTTCATCTGAATGTACTGAACCTATGAAATCTGCTAAGTTTAATGAATCTGTTGAATCTGTTTGTTTAACTTGCAAGAAATCTTTAACTACTGTTCATGATGATTGTGTTTCTAAGAATGAGATTGTTAAGCCTGTTAAGAAGAATGTTCCCAAAAGAACTTATGCTAAACGAATAGGAAGACTAGTTGCGAGACTTAGGCTTTACACTACTGATAGAGAGCATAATGTTTACTTTAGGGATGACATTTGGAAACCAACGGGTAGAACATTCACCCTCGAGAATGGTAGAATGAGTAATGCACCTGTCTTACCAATAGATGACTTCTATGAGTGTGATCAGGATTTTACCTCTAACCCAAAGGAACCAAAATCGAAACGGTTTCCAAAATCTTCTTCTTCTGTAATTGGCAGGTTATCGAAATATGTCTTTGGATCGTCGACTCGGGTTGCTCCAGGCACATGACCGGGAATCTGAAGCTGCTGATCAATTTCGTCTGGAAATTCATGGGAACCGTACGTTTCAGAAATGATCATGTAGCAGCTATCATGGGTTATGGAGATCTACCTTTTGGAAATTATTTGATCTCTCGGGTTTACTATGTCGAAGGGTTGGGACACAATTTGTTTTCAGTCGGGCAGTTCTGTGATGCAGATTTAGAGGTTGCTTTTAGGAAAAATGCTTGCTTCGTTAGAAACTTGGATGGCACTGATCTCTTAACTGGGAATCGTGATACAAACTTGTATGCTATCGACATAAACCAAATGGCCTCTTCATCACCAATATGTCTTATGACACGAGCATCTGGAACACAGTCCTGGTTGTGGCATAGAAGGTTATCTCATCTCAATTTTGACACCATAAACAATCTTGCCAAAGACAACATCGTCAACGGACTTCCAAAGTTCAAATACACCAAGGATCACTTATGTCCATCATGCGAACAAGGAAAAAGCAAAAGAGCATCATATAAACCCAAAATCGTACCTAGTTCGGAAGCAAAGTTGCATATGTTGCACATGGACTTATGTGGCCCAATGAGAGTTGAAAGCATTAATGGGAAAAAGTATATTCTTGTTATCGTCGATGATTATTCAAGATATACATGGGTTAAGTTTCTGAGATCA
Source organism: Chrysanthemum seticuspe (assembly GCA_019973895.1). Taxonomy (NCBI): domain Eukaryota; kingdom Viridiplantae; phylum Streptophyta; class Magnoliopsida; order Asterales; family Asteraceae; genus Chrysanthemum; species Chrysanthemum seticuspe. The sequence continues at coordinate 303,590,163 of BPTQ01000006.1, forward strand.
AAAGACGAAGCACCAGGCATCATCATCACCTTTCTGAAGCGTATTCAAGTACTTCTTCAAACTCCAGTAAGGGTTGTAAGAACAGACAACGGCACAGAATTCACTAATCAGGAGTTAAGAACTTATTTTGAAGATGTTGGAATTACACATCAGACATTAGTTGTTAGAACTCCACAGCAAAATGGGGTAGTTGAAAGAAGAAATAGAACTCTTGTGGAAGCTGCTCGCACAATGCTAATTTATTCTAGTGCACCGTTATTTCTTTGGGCTGATGCTGTTGCCACTGCTTGTTTCACTCAGAACCGATCCCTCATCCATCCAAGATTCAATAAAACCCCATATGAGCTTGTGAACAACAGAAAACCTGATATCTCTTACTTTCACGTGTTTGGCGCTTTGTGCTATCCAACAAATGACAGAGAAGATCTTAGAAAACTGAAAGCGAAAGGTGATATTGGAATCTTCATTGGATATTCAGATAACTCGAGGGCATTCAGGGTGTATAACAGGAGAACTAGGAGGATCATGGAGACGATGAATGTGAAATTTGATGAACTTTCAAAGATGGCTTCTGAGAGACTCGCTCTAGAATCCGCACTAAACCAGCAGACTTCTGGACACATCAGTTCAGGACTCGTACCTCAAAGAGCTCAATCAACTTCGTTTGACAATCCTAAAGAACAAGAATGGGAGAATTTCTTCGAGTTAATGTTCGATGAATACTATGGTGGAACTTCGACAAATGCATCAAACCATCATTCCGCTGCACCCGCTCAAAATCATCCTCCACCACCAACAGAAGATGCATCTACAATGGTCGAAACCAATGCACCAACTCCATCAACATCATCTACATCGACTCAAGTTCTTGCACCCCTTCTACCAGCAGTTGATGAGCAAAACCAAAACCAGAACGATGCAACGTTAGATGAAGACTTATTTGAAAACCCGTTTGCCACAGAATCAGCTGAATCATCCTCAAGCTTACGAGAACCATCTAACTCGCATACGTATAACCAACGGTATCCTTCTACTCTGAAGTGGACAAAAGACCACCCTATTGAACAAGTTATTGGTGAACCTTCAAGGCCAATTCAGACGAGACGTCAACTTGCCACCGATTGCGACTTGTGCATTTACCTTTGCTCAATTAGCAATATAGAGCCAAAGAATATTCGCGAGGCAATGGCAGAACCCGCATGGATAGAAGCGATGCAGGAGGAACTTCTCCAATACCATCTTCATGACTCTTGGGAAATGGTTCCAAGACCAATTGACGTTCGCGTCATCGATCTCAAATGGTTATGGAAGAACAAAAGGGATGAAGAGATGACTGTTATTCGCAATAAAGCTCGTCTTGTGGCCAAAGGATACAGACAAGAGGAAGGAATAGACTTTGAAGAGTCATTCGCGCCGGTAGCTAGACTAGAAGCAGTCAGGATATTCTTGGCCTATGCAGCTCACAAAAACATCACAGTTTATCAGATGGACATTAAGACCGCGTTCTTGAATGGAACTCTGAAAGAAGAAGTATACGTGAGTCAGCCAGAAGGCTTCATCGACTTGGAACATCCAGACTACGTCTACAAACTCAAAAAGGCAATCTATGGTTTAAAACAAGCTCCGAGAGCGTGGTATGACGAACTGTCCTCTTTCCTTATCCAAAACAATTTCACCAAAGGAACAATTGATCCTACCTTGTTTACACAAAAATGCAAAAACGACATTTTGATTTTTCAGATTTATGTGGACGACATCATCTTTGGGTCCACTAATCCAAAACTTTCAAAACATTTTGAAAATCTCATGAAAAGCAAATTTGAAATGTCCATGATGGGGGAACTAAAATTCTTTCTTGGTTTACAAATACATCAGTCCCCTCGTGGAATTTTTATAAATAAAGCTAAATACACCACTGAGATTTTGAAAAATCGTGGTATGGATAATTGTGACTCTGTCGGAACACCAATGGTAACTTCACCAAAAATTGGAGCCGATTTGTTTGGGAAACCTATTGATCCGAAGAAATATATGAGCATGATTGGTTCTCTCATGTACCTCACTGCTAGTCGACCAGATATTCATTTTGCTGTTTGCTTATTAGCACGGTTTCAGGCTAAGCCTACCGAACTGCACCTCAAAGAGGTTAAAAGGATCTTTCGGTACCTGAAGACATCCATTCACATGGGACTTTGGTATCCGAAGGAATCCGGATTTGATCTAATTGCCTTTTCAGATGCGGACCACGCAGGTGATCAAGTTACAGCAAAAAGTACATCCGGAGGAGCACAATTTTTGGGTGAAAAGTTAGTCAGCTGGTCTTCAGAGAAACAAGATTGCACTGCACTTTCAACCGCTGAAGCTGAGTATGTGTCTCTATCTGCGTGTTGTGCTCAAGTTCTATGGATGAGAACACAACTCACAGATTATGGCTTTACTTTCGATAAAATACCTATGTATTGTGACTCGAAAAGTGCCATAGCCATATCATGCAATCCTGTTCATCACTCAAAGACTAAGCATATCAGAGTCCGCTACCACTTCATCAAAGAGTACGTCGAAAATGGTACTGTTGAATTATTTTTCGTGAAGACAGATTACCAACTCGCCGATCTATTAACTAAAGCCCTTCCAAAAGAAAGGTTTGATTATTTAGTTCAACGAATTGGAATGCGAAGCCTAACCCCTGAGGAGTTAGAACGTCTTCTCGAATCTTCTTGAAAATGGTTTTACAAAAAGCTTCGCTGTAAATATTTTTGAAAAACAAAATACAAAATTTGAAAAACCAACAAAAGAAAAATATAAAAATATAAAACTTTCAAAAAATTCAAAAACAATAGAAAATATAAAATCCAAAAATATTCTTCTCACGACATGTCTCTCGTATAATCGATATTCTGTATGTTTCTAGAAATGTCATTCAACAATGATACGGGCATGTACAAATGCTTGAGCGAGAGTTATTTATATGTTTTCTAAAACATGTCGTTTCTCAAAATTTCTTCATAAAATGGCTTTCGTATACATCAGTACGAAACCCGGACCGAAATGATGACTTTTGATTATTTCATATCAAAACTCGTGTTTTTTAAGGAAAAATCAAGTGTACGCTTCAGTGCACTACATTTATAAATGGTGAGAAATCATCATCATCTTGAGCACCTTTTCAAGATTGTTCAAAAAGATTTTCAAAATCTTTCAAAATATTTTGTGCTCAAGATAACTCCCTCTAAAACCCTTTAATTGATTATGCTTTATTAAAGGGGGAGTATAAAACCAAAATATTCCAAATTCATGCTTAAATCAAATCCGTTTGTCTCCCCAAAAGATTCTAAAATGTTTTTAATCCGTTGATATCAAAAATATCACGAATATGCTATTTTTGAGGGGGAGGAGACGTGATTAAAATGTGATCAAAAATTTTAATGATCGTTGCTTGAATCTCATAATGAGCTCGACTCACCTGAAACCAATGAATTGACGAGGAATCATGTACCATCTCGAGAAAATTTCTATGGACTTGACCAGGACGGGTAATAATTTCAAGCTAGTTCTCTAGTGATGTAAACGTGTCTCGAATCGGTCTTGTTCATTTAAAGTCGATCAATTCAAAAAGTGCGAACTCTACCCTCTATGTGCAGATTTCTGTCAAAACTTATAAGCACATGTGAAGGGGGAGTGTTTCTGAAAATACAAAACTCACGGAGTGTTGCAAACATGTTTTCTATCATAAACACTCTGAGAGATTTTCAAGAAAAATGGTTTTATGGCAACAATAGGACAGTCATGGAGTTATAAGGTGACTAAGGATAGGAAATTCGTCCTATGATCCGCCAGAGCCGGAGGGATCTACCCAAGGACATCACCAATAGTGTAGAACTAGAAGTCCTTAGGAATGATTGAAAAAAGGAGTAATGTGAGAAAGGAGAAAGAAGGGGTTGAAGAATTAAAAAGAAATGTAAAGAAAGGGTGAAAAGAAATAGCCCTCCATAATCAACCTTAGGGCAGAAACCGGGTTCAATTCATCTGTTACTGGTTGTCACTAAGATGACGCTGGTATTGAAGACAAAGACGTCATGGACCCAGTGACGCACTGCACTAAACCTTCTAGCCACTCAATTCCTCTTAAAAGGATTTGTTTCATTCTCACTGGGAACCCTACATAATCTATCGACTTTCTCTTAGAGATCGTTGGTATTGAAGAAGGAGACCCTCTCCCGAGTCTCCGCTCAGGAAAACCAAAATGCACTTATTGAGTCTAGAGCCACGAGATTCATTAAAAAGATCTCATAGGAACACTTGACATGACATCGCTTGTTGTTCATCAATAAGGATACAAGTGATATATTACAGAGTCCTACGCAGATCTTAGCAATCTGCCAGAACATTTATGAGAAGTTTCACATCTGTGATCTTCAGTGAGTGAATGGAAACTCCTGCCAGGGTCAACATCAAGCAGCCCTGACAGCAGGTCACTTTGGTAACTCCCCGTGGATTACGCTTAGCGTATCTCAAACGGTCTACAGTCGTGGGGTGATGCTTCGGTGTACCTCAGTGACTCATTTGAACTATAGGTGTACTTCGGTATATCGTGTTATGCCACTTGTGGGACTCCAGTTCAGGAACGGCCCTTGTGAGAATTAGAGATGTGTTTTCACACTATGCTGTTAACACCCTCGAAATTCAAACTTGTAAGTGCCGGAATCCGCTTATTACTAACCTGTTTTTATGTTTTCTTCTTATGGAAGCTCCGGAGCAGATTGATCGTGCAGACTCGCCACATGCTCATACCAACAACACATGAAAGTTCTCATCAAAATCAAAGGCAACTCAAAGTTAAAGATGATTCTTCGTCAATGTCAAAGAATCTACAAAGTGTAAAGACTCGAGAACTTCATCATTGGAAACTCAAAGTCAAATAGAAGTGTGAGCATGGTGGAGAAAGACGTGGAGATACCAATCCAATGAAGTTAACAACGGCAGACAACCACATTATCTGATCACAAAGCATGAAGGAACAAAGAATCAAGACTATTCTATATCTACACACAAAGTTCAAGCTCAAGGAAAGTAATGACCTAATCAAGTGGAGCATCTTTTGAATGACCACCCCTTAGGGGGAGATTGTTAGCCTTAATTGTTTTATTAGAAGTGATGGTCATTCACGTTTAGGAACTTTGTATCGTGTGTTAGATATCGTGATAGAATAGTTAACGGGCTCGTGGATTGGACTAAGCTAAATGGCTAGGCGTTATGATTATGCTAGCCGTTTGAAGCTTAAGTATCCAAAGCCCAATCCATGTCCAACCCACGAAAAGCCCAAGCAAAGCCTTTTAGGGTTTTAAGTAACTTGTACTATAAATACCCCTCAAATGGTCATTTGAGAGGTGTGCTTGAAAGTGTGTATGTGTGTGTGTGTTTTTCCTTTGGAATATACAACATCTTGTGTTCATCTTTATCTCACATATACACGATTTTATATCATTCAAGTCACCATCTTTCTCATCTTATTTCTAAGCTTTGTTTGTGTTTGTGTTTCACGTTTTATACGCGTAACTTGGGTTACGTGTGTTGGGTTTGCTTGGTAAAGTGATAAGGTTGATAAAAGTAAGGTCCTATAGGCTCTGTGTGTATCCAACTTATTATGAGAAAATGAGTCCTTAAGAAAGAACTTATTAGATAATAATTCCAAGTTGATTGATCAAACAAATTCCTTTTTGGCTGACATTGATGTCCTCAAAGCCTAAATTCAGGATAAGAGCTTCAATATTGTTGCCTTAAAAAATGAGCTTAGGAAATCTATTGGAAATAGGGTGAACACTAAGCTTGCAAAGCCATCAACCTTGAGAAAGTCAACTGTTCAGAACAACTCAAAATATACCGTAGTTAGGCAGCCCAATGCTTTTAGATCTCAAAGATTTAAACCATCGACATCTAGGCTTGCCTCCCAAGTTGACGCAAATACTGTTTTAACTAAACCAGTCACTTCACTATGTTGTTCTAATATGATGAATCACAAACCCCAGGTTAATGTTCAAAATTCAAAAATTAGAAATATCGGGAGTTTGCTTAGTTCTCATAAGAAGCATCAAATGGCTGATCAATCCCCTAAGAAACGAAATAGTTACATAAGGACCAATAGTCATAACAAGGAAGTGCACACACACAAATCTACCAGCAGCTGCTTTAAGTGGATTCCCACTGGCAGATTATTTAAGTTCACAGGACCCAAACGGTCTTACACACCTAGATCTTGTCTTAAGTGGATGCCCACAGGAAAACTTTTCAAGAATATTGAACCTAACGGGATCCCTACTAATGATACACATATATCAAACTGTGAAACATCCAATAGTGAGATTACTCGTGTAACTAACTCTTCCATTTGCAATTCTACATGTACTTCTAGTGCAATGTGCTCTCAGTCTTTTTCAGGTACAATGCTCAGCTCAATCAGGAACCTCATGACTTGGTTTCCATCAGAAATGAAAAGTGCTTACTCAGGAGCTATAGCATGCCAGAATTGACGTACCCTGTACTTTGACTCCTATTCGAATTGATTTAGGTCTCGCTCTTATAAATCTGTGTACAAATTCTCTTAAAAAAAATAAAAAAAAATCTCATTCTTACTCTTGTTTCTGTCATCGATAACATCTACGGCCCTAGAAATGTCATTCAACAATGACACGGGATTTTAGATGAAGTTCGAACAGAGTAGTTATAATCCTTTATTTTCTTCACTTTTACAATCTTATACTTTACCTGTAGTAATCTCTTAATACTATGTCAATCAATGATTACTCACCATCTCGTATCATTGCTTGAGGGGGAGAAATGTGCGCCTTTAGTTTACTCATAACATTGATTAATTAATCATCTGCATTCTTATTTGTGTGCCTTGGCTGTTGCATGCTAGGTGGTAATGTATGATTCTTGGTATGATAAAAGGTGGGGTGATATGTGATGTTATTATGCGAGTTACTCTTTTATGCGTATTGCTATGCCATGCGAATTGCTTTGATATATTAAGCGAGTTGATATGATCTGTATTTATGCGAGTTGCTTAATTTGATAAGTAGAGGGACTAAAAGTGTCAACTTGCTATAACTGTTTTACTAAGTATGCGGGTTGAGTGTCATGGTCATATCAGTTTCTCTCTCTTGGTCAAAACACACATCTCTTGGTCAAAACCTCTCTTATAAGCGAGTTATCAATTGAAGTTTGTGTGGTAGGTTGTTAATGATATCTGATCATGTTTATCTTAACACTTTGTAATGACTCATACTTTAATCATTGTTATCTTAACCCATCTGCAGATCTTGTCCTCTCATTCTCTTCGTGATCAATTATTCGGACCCTAGGTTTGTATGTTTTTGATGAATTGTTGGTGATTGTAGTATTTGAACCACTCATTTGATGATATAACATATTTAGTTAAGGTCTGAGAGATCCTGTTTGATTATGCATGTTTTGGGTGTCGAATGGGTAGGGTTAAGAAATTACTTTTGGATGTGAGTGGGTTGAGTGGCATTACCATTTCTACACAACTGAGACCTTGTTTAAATATATATTAGTGTTTTTCGAATGTTTAAGTGGGTTGCGTATGAAGAGTTTTTGTTGTTTGTTGTTAGCAAGGTGGATTGAATTTCTTTAATGCGAGTTGAACTGATGCGTTTTTAAAAATGTGCTTACATGTGAGTTGTTGTTGTTGAAAGCAAGTTGCTATATGCGAGTTGCTCTATCATATATGCGTGTTTTCTGTTGTATATGTGATTTGTCCAGATTCAATGTATCCTATGCGAGTTGACTATGCGTGTTATCATTCATCATATGCGAGTTTCCATATGCGACTTGCTTCATGTCTATAATGCGTGTTAGCATATATGTTGACCATCCATTGTTTGACCAAAGCGAGTTGATGCATGCGAGTTGCCAAATGCGACTTGCTTCATACTTTGTAATGTATGCGAGTTGTCTATGATATTGAATGTATGCGAGTTACTCTGTAGTCTAAGTGAGTTGATGGATGCGAGTTACCATATGCTATCATGAATCTTGTAGTATGCATGTTCTTACTTATGTGTAGTATGTTATGCGAGTTGCTCAAATTTTTGGTTCAAAGCAAGTTGCAGTGTGTAACTTAACATATATCTTTGTCAATATTGCGTTTGGTATTACCTATTTTGATGTCTTCTCCTAAATGGTATCCTACACTCATAAGTTTCTGCATACTAGTCACATTTATCTGTATGTTGCATCCTATGTCTCCATATATGTCATATCCTTATTTTCGGTAACTCAAAATGTTAGGTTATAAAGTGGTCATAATATGAATCAGTGACTTAACCTAACAATTTTCCTGGATATGGTTTGTGTTGTATGTGTATTCTTCAGATCTCAATGGCTGACATCACATCCTCTGATGTTCCTACTGCTTCAGCACCAACTGTCACTCTGACCGATGAAGAATTACTTCCTCGTGCGGAATGGGTGTCAATTGCTAAGAGCAACTGCTTCTTGGACATAGATAGAGGGCAACGTAATCCTACGTTTCGTCTGGCTGTTGACATCTTGAAGGATACCAACTTCTTTAATGCCCTTACCAAATGTTGCACTATCCGATCCATCTATCTACAGCAATTCTGGAAAACATTTACTTGGGATAAGATTTTTGCGTCATACTCGTGTAAGCTCGATGACAAATCGTATGACATCTCGGTTGAAACACTCAGGGATGCTCTTCAGATCACACCAAGAAACCCATCCATCAAATTCATTTCTCCACCCTCCATTCATGATATCTTAAACTTTGTCCAAGAATTAGGATACCCATAAAGAATAACCAAGATTTCATCACTCATCAATGCAGAAATATATCAACCCTGGAGATCTATCGTCACAATCCTCAACCTATGCCTAACTGGTAAAACATCAGGGACAGACAGAGTTCGTGCTCCCATTATGTAGATTCTGTGAGGTATTGTCAAAGGGAAAAATATTGACTTCACTGAACTTATCTGGGAAGAATTCATTTTGTCGTTAGACACATTTATCTCTGATAGAATCAACTTTGAAAATAAAGTCAAAGGTAGAAAAAGTCTTGGTAAAAGAGTGATACCCAGCATCAGATTCTCAAAACTCATTATCCATCATCTGCTACATATTCACTGGATCAACTTACGTAGCGAGTCTACACAACATGAATCCAGTGATGAGTTTGTTCTTGGCAACATTAAATATAGTGACAGAGGACATGACAAGGAGATATTTGGAATGCCAGTTCCTGAAGTTTTGCTTAATGATAGAATCAAGAATGCTGATTACTTCAAGAGCTATGTAAAGAAAGCCTCCGCCTCAATAGCTAATGACACACACATGTCTTCACCCACCTACTCAAGCCTACCTAAGAAAATGAAGAGACCCGATACTTCTGTATCTAATGTCTCTCCCTCACAAAAGCAAAAGAGGAGAAAAAGAGAAGCTGGTAAGGGAAATGATGAGGGATCTAAGGTACCAGGAAGTGGAGCAAAGTTGATTGATGAAGACGAAGCTGCACTCCAACAAGGAATACAGCAAAGCCTTGATAGTCTGATCGAGTCTCAAAGACCACCAGTGGGAGGGGTCACGATAAGAGAGCCAGAGTTAAATCCTCAACAAATCAATATTTCCACACATGACAAAGGTAAAGGAATTGCTGGGGGAGAAGCAGAACAAGCAGCACACATGCTACTGAATATCTCTTCTCCACCTCCCAAAACCACTACCAGGTTCATTATCAAGAGAAGAGATGTTATATCATCCTCTACACAAGAACAATCTGGGATGAATATTGATATGGGAGACAGATTAGTTGAATCCTTCGTGCCCAGTAATACACAAGAAGATAATCAGGAGACTCCTTCCTCTGCAGAGATCCCAGTACTTGAATCAGTAGGTGATAAAATTGAGCCTGTTAAAGACCCACATGAGAATCTTGAGCAAGAATCTGAAGAACACAGGCGCCTTGAAGAAACAAACTTATCTACAGGATCTCTTTCCTCTCTTAAGAATCTTGATGCTGACTTCACATACGGAGACCAATTCTTAAAAGATGGACCATCTGACATCGAATCAGAAAAGCAAACTAATGAAAAAGAGGAAGTTCAGTCAATGTTCTCGGTCACTATTCAACAAGACTCTTCAACAGTTCCCCCGATGTCAATCACACCAACTCTCGATCCTGCTAAGACTACTGCACTTTCATCACCCAAATCCACTAATGATCCACCACAAGTTGTCTCTATCAGTGATCTTGTCACTCCTCCTGTCTCACCACCTCATGCCTCACCCCCTCCTGTTAAGACTACTGACAAATTGCTTGAAGAGGCCATGTTACGCATTTCAACTATTGAGAAACATTTTCCTATAGCGGTTAACAATCTTGATAGTCGTATCAAGAAATTGGATACTCTTAAGCCCAATGAAGTCGTAACAAGGGCAATAGAAGCAGACATTAAAGATGCGGTCGAATGGGCAATGAGGGCTCCATTACTTCAGAGATTCAAAGATTTGCCAATCTCTGACATGAGATCTGCTTTATCAGAAAGAATGTTTGAGGCAGGAGAGGACGAGCACAGTGTACATAAGAAATTATACGAGGCACTTGAGGAATCCATGAGGCATGATAATCATGAGCAGTTTGTGATCGATATTCATGAAAGGGAGGCCAAGAAGAAAAGAAAATCAGCTCCAATGGACTCAAAGGATATGTCTGGGGGTCCAAAGTCACCACCACCACCTCCTATGGGTGGCACTGGCACTTCAGGAGTTGGAGGATCCTCTGGAACAACCACATCTCACAAAGCAAGGTCACCCTCACCACCACCAACAACTCAGAAACAAACAGGTACTTCAAGTGGTCAAAAATCTCAAAAGATGTCTACTGCATGGACCACTGTCGACTCCCAGTTTATACCAACCATCCCTACTATTCCAGAAGAGCAAATAATGAATGAAGAATCTTTTGTTGCTCAAGAATCTGAATCGGAAGATGATGACGCTTCTACCAAGCACATCCCTAATATTAAAGAAGATGAGGATTGGTAGGATGCTTATATTGAGGGAAGACGAATCAAAACTGCTAGAGCTACACCTTCAAAGGTTGTTACTCAAAGTTGGCTCTCCCAAGATAAACCTCAAACTCCTAAGCCTTCTTGGTTCATTCTCGAATCTGATTTAACAAATCCAGCAAACAATTGGGCTTCAACTATCATTTCCAACTATGAAGCACCGGCAGAAGATTCTCTTCTTCACGGCACAGGGGATATGGGAAGCTTTATAAACTGGTTTTGTGAGAAGAAGGAAATTACATCTATCACCCCTAAAGATCTTGAAGGCCCAGCGTATGAAATAGTCAAAGTGTTCCACTCAGATGCTAATCAGCTTCAATATCAAATGGAGGAATGCTATAGAATGCTGAATGATCAAGTTGGTGAGCAGATCAATAGGTTTGATGTGAACAACCCTCTTCCTCTAGGCGGTAAACCTGGATTTTTGACCATTCAGTCAGAATTCTTCTTTAACCATGATCTGGACTATCTATGTGATCGCACCTCTGAAAGAAGACCTGCTCTATCAATTTCAAAGATGAAAGCAACTACCTATACTGATCAAGGTCTCGAACATATGGAGATCAATTCTGGGCAGACAAAGAGCAACAACATGACATTGTCGCTTCATATGGGATTTCTCATTGGTGGTTCAAGAAGAAACAATTCTACATCGAAAGACATAGTGCCAAGAAGAGACGCAGAGCTGTTCGATCCGGACTGCGTATTCTAAGTGTTATTAGTGTTGAGATCTTCTCAATCTACGGGTATGATTACCTGAAGAAGATTGTCCTTCGAAGAGCTGACTTGAAAGAGTACATCATAGAAGAAAACGACTTCAAACATCTAACGCCAAATGACTTTGAAGATCTCTATCTTCTGAACCTCCAAGGACACCTGGACCACCTTCATGCTCGTGAGAAGAAGGCTCTCTCGGCTGCTGTCAATCTCTGGATCAGAGGCTTGGTCATTCGACTAAGAGTTGGAGATTTTCAATTGGGAATAGAAAGTTACCAGACTAGAGTCAATCTTACAAGACCAAAATGGGAAGCCAATGGACTTGAATTTCATCACGAATATAAAGTGATTGACACCCCCAGAGCAATCATCTTTACTGACAGATACGGGTCAAGGATGTTAATGAGACTATGTGAGTTATACAAATTCAGTGATGGTACACTCAAGATGGTCGAAGAAGAATTAAACTCCAGAGTGAAAGATATCAAAGTTGATATGAAGCCGGGGAACAAAACGAAATTCTGGTTTGATGAGGATTTGAAGAGGTGTGAAGAGTTCATTGCTGCAATCAGACGAAGATTGAAGACTAGAATGATCTATCACAGCCTTGAAAGCTTTGTGGGTGGAAGACTTCGTGCATGTCACTACAAACTACTGCAAAGGACTGAATGAAGACATCTTCTGGATGTAGTTTCTATTTTGTTGTATTTATGTGTAATATGTGGTATACAAACTATGAATAACTATAATGCATGTAATAGTGTTAGGTTACGTTCTGTGGTTTCCCTTTTGTGTCTAAAAAGGGAACCTCAGTGTTGTCCACTTATGATCATATAAAATCGGACACATTTTTCTCCAACAAATGTTTTGTCTCACACATATTCAAATCACTTGAGATCCAAAATCTCAAAGGATTTGAAATTTTTGATCGGGGGAGAAAATGTGATATTAATATGAAAGTTGATAAAAGATGAACATTTTTGTGCATGTTGCTCTCCAACATGTGCTAAACTATTTTCGAATCTCGAAGCATATATTTAGGGGGAGCATTTATAAACATATTTAAAACTTCAGGCTACAAAGTTTTCCATGCTTTTATATAAAGTACCTTGATTGTTGGATAAATGGTTTCTAAATGTCTAGTAATCATGGTTGTACTACAAAGAACTTCCTTCTAATATGTGCAAAACCATTTCAAATTTTGAGGCACATATTGAGGGGGAGCAAACTTTTTGAAAACCTCATCATTCCTTAAAATGTTTTATCAAAAGTAAATTGATTGGGAAGTGATGATGATCATTTTAGAAAATGTTAATCAAAAGATTGGACCTTTCACTCTTAATCTAACGATTTCAAAGATCTCTTGCCTCCATGTGCTAAACAATTTCTGAATTATATGCATATGTTGAGGGGGAGCATTTCTAAAATATCAAAACAATTGAGATACAAAATGCTTTGATTTTATATCACAAGTATCTTGATTGATTTTCAATTGGTTTCAAGGCGGAAGAACTATACCAAATGACCGACCAATCCTACTTTATGCATGGTGATATAAGGATGATATGGTTAGGTTATGGTCCCATGATCCGCCAGAACTGGAGGGATCTACCCAGGGACAATCCACTAGTTAGTGTAGAAGTCCTTAGGTATGATGATAAAAGGAGTAAAATGAGATATGGGAAGAGTGCGGATTGAGACAGAGCTAGTACTGGAATAAACCCAACAAGGTTCTGGCTATGAAGTCTCGGTAAGCACTGAAGGGGTTGAATAATGAAAAAGAATTGAATGAGAACAGGGTGAAAAGAAATAGCCCTCCATTTATTCAACCATAGGGCAGAAACCGGGTACAATTCATATGCTACTGATGGTAACATCGGTATTGAAGACAAGACGTCATGGACCCAGTGACGCTCTGCACTACAACCTCCCAAACCACTCAAGTTCCTCTTATAAGGGCTTGTTTCATTCTCACGGGGAACCTACATTAACTATCGACCTTCTCTTAGAGTTTGTTGATATTGAAGAAGGAGACCCTCTCCCTAGTCTCCGGCATAGGAATCAAATGTGCACAATTGAGTCTAGAGCCACGAGATCATCAATAAATCTCTTTAGGACACTGTCAATGAAGACTCTCTGTTTCACACAATGTGGAAAGAGAGATTATATATTATGAGTCCTTCGCATTATCCTTGTGGTATTGCCAGAACATCTGAGTGATATGCTAACATATTCACAATGAAGATGGAAAGCCTTCTGGAGCCATCATCAAACAAGCTCCTGGTGGGTGGCATGTGAGATCTATTCAATAGATCAACCATGTGACAACTGAACAGAAACAATGGGGCGATTCAATCTGTTGAATCAATCCTGGTTCAGGTTATGGATTGACGGATACCTTTTAAAAACCAGTCATTGTGCTTAAAAACTCTTTTCTTTAGCACATCGATTGTGTACAAATTTCTCAAAATAAAAGGTGTTTATGATTGATAATTGATTTTCATTAAAACCTTCGTTGTATTGCAAAAACAATTTCTATTGAGCGATACACGATTGTTTATCAAATATCATTTTATCAATCAGTGAATCTCAATTCGCTGGTTCACTCACTCCGTGTTGTCTTCTTTGAGACGTTCTGGTTTGAGAACGGCTAGAGCAGCTGCGAAACCCTGTCAAGGAGATTCCTCGGAATTATAGTTGATCACAGGCAGTACATGTACTGATCAACGGGGAACCGTGGGCCGTGTACCTCAATTCAATGAAAGTGATCAAAGACACTTTCGTGCGTTTTTGTTGCTAACTGTTGTATGCAGGTACGCCCGACGTTTGCAGCTGATCAGAATGAAGCGGTCAATCCATAGCCGCATGCTCACACAACTCATTCATCTCTAAAGAAATCATGATTAGTGCATCAATGACTCTGATATTTTCACTCCATGCTTCTGCTACGCTGCTGCCAATATCATGAATCAACGAAAGCTTCCGCTACTTTGATAAGAAGAAATCATGATCCATAATGTGAGCATGTCGGTCCAAATGTCACAGCATCATATGCTGGCAACACAACAATGGATGATGCTGAGACTTACTGTGGCTGATGATCTCTAGTTATGCTCAAAGGTCATCAATGTGGATCAGCTCAATAACCTCCACGAAACATACATTGTAGTTGAACAATGATGAAATCTCCACAGAAGCACATAGTTTGAATACTTTGATGAAGAGAAGTCTACGAGCTCAAGTCTGAAGATCTATTAGAATGCTAGGATTCACAATGTAATTCATGGGTGACCTCCCTTAGGGGGAGATTGTTAGGAATTGGAAATTCTATTGTGAAGCATCGGTCACCCCATGTATAATCTAGCTTAAGTTAGCTCATAGACATATCATTTATTATGTTTATAGTTAGTATATTATTAGCTTAGTTTTAGTCTAGTGCAACACCGTGGAGGAAGGACGGGTCTTTACCCACTGTATACCTGATCCACAGGCCGTCAGGAGGTCATTTTGTATGTAACCTTTAAATACCCTCTACCTTGCAAGGTAGAGGGTTAGATGTTCATTTGGAATCTAACCTTCCATAAGTTTTCTCTTACTAAAACATTTCCCTTTCTCTTTCTAAACATACATGAACGTCCCACTTTGATTATGGTTTAATGTGTTTGTGAAATCCTATATCTTACATCTGCACTGTAAACTTCAGGATTTGTTTGAATGCTCGGTTTGAAAACTTTGGTTTGTAATCAGCAAGATTCGGTCCATATCCATTTGGATTTGGTTTGAAAGTGAACTTTTGAATCGTTGTGATTGATTCACCATATTTATAAACAACAGTTCAAAACTCTTTGATTTTGTTTTGTAAGTCTACAATTTCCTCAAGATAGTCATCTATTCGTTTCGTGGAACGCTTTTTGTACTCAGAGAACTGTTTTTGACAAGTTAACAACTCAGACTTGGATTTTTGAGTTTCCAAAGTAAGAGTGTTAAGTTGTTTTTTATGTTCATGTTTCAGTTGTTCTATTTGAGACAACAAAGCATTCTTCGATGCGGCTAGATCACGAATCTGTCGTTCTAAAGATTTTTCGTTTTGGTGTGATTTAGCAAAAGCGACTTCAAAACCTTTTTCACGTTTTTCTTGAGTTTTGAAAAAATTGAATTGTCGTTTTAAGCATTCAATATCCCTGGTTAACAGTGCATTTTTACTGTGTGATTGCTGATTTAATGAACGACATTCATCCATTTAGGATTGATAATCTTTAAGTAATAGATCAACATCTGGATTAGGCAAAGGTTCAGCGTGTTCAATGTGAGTCACAACATGTTCACTATTCAGATCCTCAAGTATGACCACAGAGTCACTTTGAGTATCAAAGGTAACCATAAGGTCATCTTGATCATCAAATGTAACTACTGGATCTAATTTAGAATCGTTAGAATGAGATGTGGACGGCTCATGTTGAACATTCTGAGCCTCGTCGGATTCAGATGTTGGCTGAGATATAAGATCAGTGATGAATATGGTTTGTTCGGGTACCTGAGACAAGCCATCAGTGTCATACACTGGGCCTGTGTCACTCATGTAGAGAGCTTGCATTTGTGCCATCAACATCACTGCTGCATTGCCTGCAAGTCTTCCATATCATCATCTGAGTCTGCATCTGCCATAAAGCTCTGTTCTTTGTTTGTAAGAGTTCCACCAGCTTCATCCTTAAGAGCCAAAAGTAAAGCCTCCTTGTGATAAGCACTGCCTCTAGTCCTCGGCTTTGGGCATGCATTAGCTAGGTGACCCTTCTCATTACAGTTGTAGGAACGAAGACCATTTCTCCCATTCTGAGCATTCCCCTGTTCAACCACTTGGGCTCTCTATTGTTGTGGAGCACCTATGTTATTCCTTCCCATAGCATTAAACCCTTGACCACCTCTCATCTGACGACCATAACCATGATTCTGAACTTCAACACGTCCATTGTTCACAACAGCCTGATTCCTTATGTTTGATGAGGAGCGAATGCGATTTTTGGATTTGTTTGTATACCGGCCGAAGGCTTTAGCAATCATAACAAATCCTTGTTGCAATGCATTGAAAGCTTCTGAGTCCTCATTAGCTTCACTGTAAAGTGCTTGATCATTGTTGTTGTTTTATGGAACTAATTGAGTTTGTTGAGATTGTTGCTGTGACGGATCATATGGTGTAATAGTTGCATTTGGTTGAGGAGCTGGTTGAGGAGCGGGTTGAGGATTGGGTTGAGGAGGATAACTAGTTTAAGCCCACAAAGAAAGTTGTTGATTGTCCGGAAGTGATGGTGGGGCAGGGAGTCCACGGATAGTCATTTCTTTGTCAACTTCTTTTTGGTGTGGCTTCAAATAGTCGTACAACAATCCGTAAGTAGCATGATGAAGATTCTTTGCTTGACGGATGAAAATGACATATTTTTCCCTCTCAGGACCAAGACTACTTAGGAACTTAGTGTTAACAGCAATTCTTGGCATGATGATGTTGTGTCTGTCCAAATCATTGATGATGTCTGAGAATCGATAATGATATGACTCTAATGTCTCTCCAGGTTCAATCATGAAGTGTTCATATGCCAAATAAATTTTGGATTCCATGTCTTCTTGATTAAGTTCAGTGCCTTCCATAAGAAGATGAATATGTTCCCACATTTTCTTAGCAGTCTTTTGAGCATCAACACTTCGAAGGATTGGATTGGGTAATCCTAAAAGGATATATTGCATTGCTAGCTCATCAGCTTCGTAGTGTAGAAGTTCATCACCAGAAAAGTCAGCGAAAATTGCAATGTTTGTGAGATCATCTCTTGGTGGAATAGCATTTGGATCTCCGGGTGTAACGAGAATAGGCATCTAAAATAGACCTTCCAAGATGACCTTCTTTAAGAACTTTCCATGTGGCTTCTTTAGATCACAAAACCTAAAGAACCTAATCACCCATTGATCATAGTTTCCGGGAGTGAGCATTGGAGGTCTATCAAGTGATCCTGCCTCATGAATGGATTG
Organism: Chrysanthemum seticuspe; assembly: GCA_019973895.1. NCBI lineage: Eukaryota > Viridiplantae > Streptophyta > Magnoliopsida > Asterales > Asteraceae > Chrysanthemum > Chrysanthemum seticuspe. The sequence goes on from BPTQ01000006.1 coordinate 303,608,003, forward strand.
TTGGCTACTTAAAGCTTCACACATCTTTGCAAACCAAGATGGTTCCTTCATAGTATTCCTAGATGGATGTTGATTGTAAACATTTGTGTAAGGTTGTACTTGAAGACTAGGTGGTGGTTGAACCATTTGAGGTGGAATTGCTCCTTGTTGTGGATAATGTTGTTGGTTAAATTGTTGTTGATAATTTTGTTGTTGTTGATTAAATTGTTGATGTTGTGGACTTAGTTGTTGTTGTTGTTGAGTATACGTGTAAGGAAAGTAGTTAGAGTATGGTGGTTGAGACATGTTGAAAACTTGTGTTGTTAAATGGATCTTTGTAGTCGAATGAAACGTTGTTGATGAAGTATCCTTAGGTGTAGAAAACACGTTAAGGCAAAGTAATGCTTATGCGTAAAAACACCAAACTTACGCGTAAAAGTGATATTTACGATTAGCTTGCGCGTAAGAATTGAGAAACACTAAGATTAGGCGTAAACTGAAAGTTAGGTGTAGAAAACTTATGCGTAAGATTAGCTTATGCGTAAGACTAGGCTTAGGCGTAAGATTAAGCTTAGGCGTAAAGAGTTCTACGCGTAAGAGTAAGCTTATGCGTAAAATTAGGGTTTTTCCCAAAAATCCTTTACACTATCACAGTGTAAACGATATCCGAAGTCAAAGTGTTTTCAGGCTTATCTAAGCAAGAAAACACTGAGTAAACCATGAAAACTGAAGATCAAACCAAGGAAGTCTTATGCGTAAGACTAGGGTTTTGTTACGCGTAAAATGTAACCAAAACGGATTCTTAGCCAAAAGTGATTCTAAACCAGATTTTTGTGATGAAACAGCTTCAATATCACCAAAATAACACAAAAGTGTGAAACTTGATGATCCAAAACTTAGAAACACCTTACGCGTAAAAAAGTATACACGTATAAAAACAAGCTTAAAATCAATGAAATACACGTAAAGTTCGAAACTTTTTGCCAAAAACAGATATTTTAACACCTAAAAACGTTGAAAGTAAAAGAATCTTGGATTTAAAAGTGTAAAAAATGAGTTTTTATGCGTATCAAAGTTTCTAAACCGAGAGCTTTACACGTAAACTACAAAACTTTCAAAAACAAAAACTTTTCACCCAACTATTTGGCGATTGATACCACTGTTAGGTTCCCATATTCATAACACAAGCATCAATAAGTAAGAAAGATAGATAAGATGATCGGTTGAACACGTTAAACACACACACGTATGAATGAGAAATGTTATGCGTAGAGTGAATGAATAAAATGAACAACCAACCCTCAAGTGAGGGTTACAAGCATTATTTATAGGAAGGAACTAGGGCAACATGCAAGTTCCCTTCCTTTCCTTTATGGGCTTGGGCCAAGGCTCATAGGATTTCTACATAAGCCTTGGCATGATTACTAACATAAAAGCCATATTATGCTAACTATTACATATTAATTACTAACACTTGAAATCTAGTTTAGGAGTGATTCCAACAAAATCGCACAAGTAGAAAGGGTCGTCAGTTGGTCATATCTTACCCTTTCCGTCTCAGTCTACTCACTTAGGGTCAGTTGGTCATATCTCCTAAGCAACTAGCCTCTACCGCCATTCAAAACTACCAAAACAAGGGTAGCTACCAATAAACTATGCATGCATACACTTAGAAATAATTATAAGGAAGCAATGTAAACACAAACAAAAAAATTAAGTAATCATAACTAGGCCAGCACCAAGAGGTGCTTAGCCGCTCATATTAACCATAACAATCAATTAAATGTTTAATATTACGAAATACATGAATTGAAAGTAAAGAAAAGATAAAAAGCTAATGCTTATCGTAGGGGAGTGATTTCTCCCTTGGAGATAGCTCTGTATGCTCCTCAAGATCTGCCTTCGACTTCTTCTCATGTTCTCTGATTGTTGTGTGTGAAATGGGATAATTAGAAATGTTGGAAATCGTGGGGGTATTTATAGGCCAGATCTGGTTACGACGTAACTATTAAAAGAGTTACGCCGTAACATACAATTCTTCATAAATTGCACTAATAATGCTGGTTACGGCGTAACCTCAGGAAGGAGTTACGCCGTATCTTCAATAAATCTTGGTTACGCCGTAGTTGATGCATGAGTTACGGCGTAATTAGTAGCGACGCGGAACCTCATTTGACCTAATATGGTTACGTCGTAATCTTGGATAGAGTTACGCCGTAATCTTCTGTTAAGTTGGTTTTCTGAGCCACGCTTTAGTTACGGCGTAATGTGAGAGAGGAGTTACGCCGTAACTTCTTCAAAGTGAGCATACTATGATAAATCTTCAATAAACTCTCCAATTCCACGTCTCTTTAGCTCCAATGCTCGTAATTTACCTGAAAGTGAAATATAATGGAAAACAAGCGTAAATCCATATAAATGATATAAATTACAAGCATTATCGGGAGAAATTGACACTTAATATTCAGGATTATTTGATGTTATCAGGCTGGCAGGACTAATCCTGCTGGTAAACCAGTTTCTACTGGTAGGACTGTTCCTACTGGTAAATCGGTTCCTGCTGGTAAGCCAGATTCTGCTGGTAGACCGTTTCCAACTCATTGGAAAAGAAATGTTGCTCGAACATTAATCAGACCTACAAGCACTTACTTTCAGAATGACTATAGGCCTATTTATTATGACCAAATGTATATGGGAGGGGCAAAATGGGACACTGCTGTTAAGTCCTCAGCAAGTTGTTCTTGGAAACAAAGCAAACAATACTTAAAGAAGGGGTCTGATAACATCAAATAGTCCTGAATATTAAGTGTCAATTTCCCCCGTTAATGCTCGTTATTTATATCATTTATATGGATTTACGCTTGTTTTCCATTGTTTTCCACTTTCAGGTAAATTACGAGCATTGGAGCTAAAGAGACGCGGAAATAGAAACATTACTAAAGATTTATCACAGTATGCTTATTTTGAAGAAGTTACGGCGTAACTCATCTCTCACATTACACCGTAACTATTTCGTGACCCAGAAGTCCAACTTATCAAGAGGTTACGGCGTAACTCTTCCCAAAGGTTACGACGTAACTCCATTAGGTCAAAAGAGGTTCCACGCTGCTGATACTTACGCCGTAACTACTGCATCACTTACGACGTAACCGAGTTTATTGAAGACTACGGCGTAACCACTTATAAGGTTACGCCATAACTAACAGATCTAGTGCATTTACGAAGAAATAGAAGGTTACGGCGTAACTCCTCTATTGGTTACGCCGTAACCCAGACCTGGCCTATAAATACCCCACGAGTTCCAGCATATCAAAGCATCCCATTCCACACACAACACTCTGAGAACGTGGGAAAAAGCTCAAGGGAGGTCTAGGGAAGCATACGGAGCTGTTTCCAAGACCATTACGATAAGCTTTAGCGTTTATTATTTCTTTTACTTTCAATTCATGTATTTCGTACATTTGAATATTGAATTGATGTGCATGATTAATATGAGCGGGTAAGCACCCTTTGGTGCTAGCCTAGTTATGATTCCTTAATTGTTTTGTTTGCGTTTACCTTTACTTCCGTACAATTATTTCTAAGTGTATGCATGCATAGTTCTTTGGTAGTCACCCCTGGTTCGGTAGTTTTGAATGGCGATAGAGGCCAATTTCCTAGGAGATATGACCAACTGACCCTAGGTGAGCGGACTAAGACGGGAAGGGTAAGATATGACCAACTGATGACCCTTTCTACTTGTGCGATTTGACCAAATGATCACCTATCGTTTGGATGAACTTAAGAATTGGGGGTGTAGTGTCTAAGTTCTTAACAGCCGGGCACTCACTATTTAGAATCTAGCATGTAGCGGTACTTAATGACTCAGCTTAGGGGACCAGGAACAACAGGACTTATGACGGTACGCCTGATTTCTCCTGTGGTGGCATCTTTGCTGATAGGTTAGGGCGAATTGACCAAATGTTGTCCTCTCGAATTTGACCCCACCTGAAGTAATTGGAAGTAAGTAGACGTAGACATAACTAGCTAGGAGGATTAACTAGGTTAGAACCACTATTCCTCTATTTATTTCCCTTCACACATTTATTTGCTTTTATTCTATTTTCTGCATTAGTAGTTTAATTAATTAAAACCCTATCAAACCATTTATATTCTGTGACAATTAGACTTAGTAATTATCCGACACACATAGCTCTAGGGACGACCTCGGCTTTACCATTTACTACACTACACACGACCGGGTACACTGCCCGTGATAATGCTACACGCGTCATTCGGGGTCAAAGGAACTTCCTTTTCTTCGAGCAAGTTTTATAACACCCTAGGCAGTGAACCTAATCGTTGTAGTGTAGTATTAGGGTAAGCCACGGGTATTGATATCGTTCTCTAGGGGAATAGGAATGCTAGTGAGAAGTTACTACGCTAAGGTTGGGGTTGAGGAAGATTGTTTTTGTATTTTTTATATTTTTATGAAATGGAAAGATACGAATCTCGGGGTTTGAATTTGGGGGGTTGGTATTGCTACCGATTACTCTACTTATCTAATTATCTAATCTAAGGTGTATGTAGTCTATGTCTAATTAATGTGTGCTCGTATAATAGTTTAAATATGTGTTTACTTAGGTTTTACTACTCCTTAATTATCTCCTATTGGTGGTTGAATTGTCACGTTCTTATTCCTAGTTGCGTTGTGTGTCTAAGGTTGTAGGGTATGCGTTTCTCCCTAACTCTTTGAACTTACAAAAGGGTCTCGTCTACAAAACCCACTAGGGATAATAAACTCTTACTCTAAGGCACTCTTTGGATGGTTTAGCTTACAACTACTCAAGGAGTCATATTCTAAGGTTCACAAAGATTTAATCAAGCATTAAGTACACAACGAATGACCTATCGCATTACTAGATCATTAATAAACTAAGATAAGAACCAACCAATCAATATTCAATAATTAAGTTTCATATTCCCTAAGCAAACACACAAGTAAATTAGCCGGACATGGAGAACATGCAAGCATACACACAAATAATCAAAGACATAATTGTATTAATGAAGTAAAACACTTATCTTGGTGTAAGATAGGGTTTGGAACCCTAAAATACTGTACAAGACAGCCTTGGTTCGGTTTAGGTTTTTACTCCAAAAGACAACACACTAAATACTGAAAAATTCGGATTCTATATATAATATTACATATGCGACGGCGTCACCTTATGTTTTGTGACGCTGTCGTGTCGCCGTCATTAGGGTTTCGTCTTGGCCACGTTAGACTTGCGACGACGTCACCTTATGCTTGTGACGCCGTCCTCTTCAGCTTCTGACGCCGTCTGGATTACATCTAGGCCGTCTGAGTTGCGACGGCCTACTCTTTTATAACTTGACGTCGTCACTTGAAAATAGGAGTTTTGGCTTCTGTCCCGTCACAAAAATCCTCCGACGGCGTCGCAATTTAACACCTGACGCCGTCACCTTATGTTTTCAGCAACTTTGAGTGTCTCGATTCTAACTTTGGCCATTTTCTTCGTATATTCGCGCCTTTTCATCCAAATAAGTGCCTTTCCAGCATTTTGCCTTCAAGAGACCTAAAAAGTGAAAAGGAACGATATTAAGCAATAACGGATACAAAAGTGATCAAATAAGGGCTTAAACGACCCCTCAAAAAGGTACCTTTTAAAACCTTATCAAATATCCCTACACTTGGTATTTGCTTGTCCTCAAGCAAATGTGCTTTTAGCCAATTAATTTATAAGTTAGGGGTCATGAAGCATTCGTTCAAAACGGTCCACAACACATATAAGCCCCGCAAAAGTCATAACAAGCACGGAAATCACATACTAGCACCTCACATGGGGTGTTTGGATACTCACATCTCTCTCGGGTGTATATGAAATATAACAAATTGGAAATGGAAGATAAACACTCATTAACCGGTCCTAGTACATAGATTACCATAGGCTTGAGAATAGATCAAACCTCCATCGCTTTGGCGTAAGCACCTAGGAAAGACTATCAAAGAGGTCTTTAAAGGGTTGTAATGTTAGGCTTACGATAGGGAAACAAAGGGTTTGGTGGGATAGGCTATCTAGTGGTGGCAAGTCAAAAATCTCTTATGTTACAAGCATACGAAGAATGGTGTTGCTAAGCCAAGACTCGACACTCTAGACTCTAGGAAACTGAAATAAGCAAACATAAAATTAAAGGATAGATGTAGGATGGTAGCCCGTATGTTTTTTTTTTTTTTTTTTTTTTTTTTTTTTTTTTTTTTTTTACTCTATTTTTTTTTCTTTTCTTTTCTCTTTTTCTCTTTTTTTTCGATTTTTTTTTTCAATACACTTTTACTCTACCATCCTCTACGGTAACATCAAAATGATAGGGATTTATAGGCACATCCCTACACTTGAGTTTTTATTACTCTAACACTAATTTGACCCGAATTGAAAAGATCAAAACACTTGGGGTACATTATTACGCAAACAAAGGGAATTTGAATTTAACATTCCCTTCCAGTCATTTCATAAACTTTAACTTTTCCCATGAATCCCAATCATCCCAAAACTGTATACAAAGGATATGACTCGACTTAGCAACTCATGCAAGCAACTAGATAATTGAACTAAGGGTTTGGGTGATAACAATAATGCACTAAAAGTGAGTGCATAAAGGGTAGGATAAGGCGATTTGGGTGTATATTTGGGGGTGAGGTGTAAACAATGCTCTTCATTGATATTCTGGAAAAACTGAAACATCACGAGAACCGCGAAAAGGATAGGCTCTGAGGGGTTAACTAGGGGTATCGTGTACTAAAGATGAGTACAACGCAAAGGGTGTGGGGGAATTACTCAACCGATGTGGAAGAAGTAATTATATTACGGGTATCAAACAAGGGTTATCCTAATGCCTCTTATCATTTAGTTATTCCTAACTACACAAGTGTAGTCTTACTAGCGATCTCGGGATGCATCACAAAACAAGTTCTAGAATCTAATATACTACCGGTTCACACTCTAAGCATTAAAGATGAATGCTTTTAATTCCTACTAATCTAAGGGCGATCCTCACATTTTGGGTGGAATTTAGATGGTAAAGGGTTTTTTGTGCTAGTCATGCAACTTCCTATCCGTGAGACGCTTTTGTTAAGACTAATGGCCCACTCCTATATATCATGAAAAATTTTAAATTTGGTGCCAAAATTACCCTAACCGACATTTTCTCATGGTTTATTACACAAATACAATTGGACAAAGCAAATAATCAAGGATAAGCATAGTTTCAAAGTTCCCGTTTTATTTTCCCTCCCTACACTTAAACTGAACATTGTCCCCAATGTTCCCCGAAAGTATCAAAGTTATGATAATAGAAGGTAATTAAAAACGAAAGAAACTAGTACTCCCCTAATTAGCTCGGTAGGATCCGTGTGTGAAGTAGTGGTTAAATCCTGTCTAAGAAGAATTTATGCGTGAAAAGCTCCTTCCAATCTTATGTAACTTCTTCTTGATAAATTAAACCTGCACACTTGATGAAACAAATGAAACCTTCGCGTAAAATCGGCGGTAATAATATATATAAGACTCGATTTAAACTAGGATATAATGCTTGTGGAATGGATGTTTACAGAATTTCTGGAAAATTAAGACCTGGAAAATTCCAAAAAATTTTAAGTAGCTCAGAAAACGAGAAAAAAGTAATCTGTTGTTTTTACTCCTTCCGGACGCCGTCAGGTTGCGATCCTGACGCCGTCAGGTTATCCTGACAAAAACTGGTCTGCGATTTTCTGGAAAAAATTCTGGAAAATTTACATCTTTAGAATCTGGAAAAATTTCTGCAAAACATCCATTATGACTCGATACAAGCACTTGACTCGAACAAACACACAAATATATCTTTTAATGAATTGTTATTCTCATGTTTACGTTTCCTTGAAAACGTGTGTAATCCTCCCTACACTTATCCCTTATGTAAAATACCTTTATATGCCATTAAGACGAGGTTAAAAACAAAATAAAGCATTTTTACAAATTTAAACATGAGAATAAACAATCAATAAAAGACATATGACACTAACAAGCAAACAATTATGCATGGGTTGCCTCCCATGAAGCGCTTTTCTTTATTTAAGAGTCTTGTAGCTAGACTCGTATCCGTGCTCTTACGTACCGATATAAGTAAGCCTATCCTCCACAATGTTATAAGGATCAAACTTATCATTCAAGTTCCTAATAGTACGTTCGGTTAGATATGCCTTTTCAAACTTTTCTCCATCGGGATCATAGATTGTTATCCTAATGTGCCACTCTCCATTACCGTCACTAGGCGGTCTATCCCAATCCCATTTGTGTTTAGATTTCTCAACTTTCCACTTATTCATGACAAGGTTGACGGGCAAGCTTCCTAAGAACTCGGTCATCTTCCTAAATACTAAGGCGTCCTCGAACGGGTTCACTTCCATGTCCCTAGCCATTTCTTTTTCTTGGAAAGTTGCTTTACTAGTGAAGGCTTCATCTAGGTAAAAAGGTCTTTGGGGGCCTATGAGGTTCTTATCTATCCAAGGTCCATATCTAGAAGGCTCTCTATCCAACCTAATCTTATGTGGGATTTCCTCTTCTTTGTAGTACGTATGCTTTTTGACATAGTAAATTGACCTAGCACTCCCCTCTCCTACCATTATCTTGGACATCTTATAATCGATGATGGCACTAGCGGTATCTAAGAATCCTCTTCCTACTAGTAATGGGCATGTCAGGTCCTTATTCATGTCTAGCACATGAAAGTCGGCCAAAAGAGTCAACTCTCCTACGTGTACTACCATGTCTTTTATTATTCCTACCGGACGTGCAACACTACCATCCGCTAGACCTAAGATGGTTTCCGTTGGTTCTATTTTACCTAAGTTAAGGCTTCTATGGAGAGACAACGGAACAAGATTGATGCATGACCCTAAGTCGGCTAGAGCGTCGAGAGGTTTGGAAGTTCCAAGCCTACACGGAAGAGTGAATAGCCCGGGATCGTCTAACTTCTTAGGTAAATTATTTTGCACAAAAGCGGACCCATGTTTTCCAAGCTTAAGTTCTAACTCATATTTTTCTTTTAAAGCATTATAATAAGGTGCATGAGCTAAGACCTCAAGAATCGGGTTTTTTTTTATGGAGTTCCTTGTACTCCTCCTCTAAACTAGGTTTGGATTCTTGGTTGATGGGTTTCTCAAGAGTAGGTTCCACCAATGGTGTAGGGCCTTGGTACCTCATTTTGGATGGCTTGGAACCCTTTTTGATAGCGTTTACCGAGTGAACCGTTGGGTGTGAGGGGCATGGATGTGTGTTCTCCCATGGTGAACAAGAATATGAAGTCGATGAAATCGAATTCACTTTTGGGTTCTTTATAGTATCACTTGGGAGTGCTCCAACTTCCCGTTCATTGAAGGCTTTTAAAAGGGCATCAAGCTTGTTTGTCATCTCGCTTTGTCTTTGCTTAAAATTAGCTTCAAGCTTAGTCAATCGAGTCTCTTGAGATGACAGGAATCTAGATGCAATTGCCTCAAGATTAGTGGGGTTCCCGGTGTTTAGAGAGTTGAACCTATTAGGTGGACTAGATGAGCTTTGGGGTGTGCTTGAGTTTTGGTTCTGTTAGAATCACTCCTAAACAGTATTTCAAGTATTTATATTTCATATGTAATAGGTAGCTTTATTATGGCCTTTATGTTTGTTTAAGGTCAAGCTTATGTAGAAGGCCCATAAGCTTGATCCAAGCCCAATAAGGAATAGGGAAGGAGAGGGAGTGTTGCCCTAGCTCCTTGCCTATATAAACTCTTGTAAACCCTCATTTGAGGGTTGGTTGTTCAAGTTCTTTTCTTTCACTCACCTCCTACGCATAACCGTATACTATATTGTGTGTGTGTGTGTTTGATACTTGTTCAATCGCCTTATCTCTTCTCTTATAACTTGTGTTTGTAAAACTAGTGACCTAAAAGTGGTATCAATCGCCAAATAGTTGGGTGTACTCGTTTGTTTTTGAAGTTTTGGTTTTGGATCTTACGCGTAGAGATAACGCATTCTTTGGTTATCTTAAAAACTCGTTTTTTACACTTTTTAATCCAAGATTCTTGTACTTTCAATGTTTTGAGGTGTTAAAATACTTGTTTTTGGAAAAAAGTTTCAAACTTTACGCGTGGATTTACGTTTTTAAGCTAGTTTTTGTTCGTGGGTGTCGTTCTACGTGTAACCTGTTTAGCAGTTTTGGTACATCAAAATTCACACTTTTGTGCTCTTTTGGTACTATTGAAGCTATTCCATAACAAAAAACTGGTTTAGAAACACATTTGGGCATAATCAAAGTTACGAGTAATCCTACGCGTATCAAAACCCTAAAATTACGCGTAAGATTGTTCCTTGGTTTGATCTTCAATTTTCTGGTTTAATCCGTGTTTTCTTACTTGGATAAGTCTGAAAATACGTCGACTTTGGATATCTTTTGCACTGTGAAGTGTAAAAGATCATTTGGGCAAAAACCCTAAAATTACGCATAAGCATAAGCTTACGCGTAGAATTCCTACGCATAAGATTCACTTTACGCGTAAACTACGGTCTACGCATAAGGTAATCCTACGCCTACGTTTCTACGCCTAACTTTTGTCTACGCTTAACTTTAGTGTTTTCCCTACTTACGCGTAAGCTAAAACCTACGCGTAACTCCTCATTGTTACGCGTAACTTTTGGTGTTTTTACGCATAAGTGCTACTTGGTTCTTGTTTTTTCTACGCCTAAGGATACTTCATCAACAAAGGTTCATTCAACTACAAAGATCCATCTTTACCACACAAGTTTATCATCATGTCTCAACCACCATACTCTAACTATTTCCCTCACACTTATAATCATCAACAACAACAACAATTAACTCCACAACATCAACAATGGAATCAACAACAAGCTATTTATCAACAACAATTTAATCAGCAACATACTCCACAACTTGGTGCAATTCCACAACCACAAATGGTTCAACCACAACCAAGCCTTCAAGTTCAACCCTACACAACCGATTTCAATCAACATCTATCACGGAAAACTATGAAGGAACCCACTTGGTTTGCTAAGATGTGTGAAGCTTTAAGCAGCCAACAATCAATTCATGAAGCTGGATCACTTGATAGACCTCCAATGCTCACTCCAGGAAACTACGATCAATGGGTGATACGGTTCTTTAGGTTCTGTGATCTGAAGAAGCCACATGGAAAGTTCTTAAAGAAGGTTATCTTGGAAGGTCCATTTGAGATGCCTACTGTCATTGTACCCGGAGATCCAACTGCTGTTCCACCAAGAGATGAACAAACCAACATTGCTACTGTTGCAGATTTAAATCCTACAGAACTTCTACACTATGAAGCTAATGAACTTGCAATGGAATACATCCTCTTAGGATTACCAAACCCAATTCTTCGTAGTGTTGATGTTCAAAAGACTGCACAAAAAATGTGGGATCATATTCGTCTTCTTATGGAAGGATCTGTACTCAATCAGGAGGATTTGGAATCCAAAATTTACTTGGCTTATGAACACTTCCTGATTGAACCTGGAGAGACACTAGAGTCCTATCATCATCGATTTTCAGATATCATCAATGATTTGGATAAACACAACATCATTATGCCAAGAATTGCAGTGAATACTAAGTTCCTGAGTAGTCTTGGTCCAGAATGGGAGAAGTATGTCATTTTTCTCCATCAAGCGAAGAATATGCATCATTCTACTTATGGATTGTTGTACGATTACTTGAAGCCTCATGAAAAGGAAGTTGATCGGGAAAGGATTCTCCGTGCTCAAATTGCTAAACAGTCACAACCGGACAATCAACAACTTGCCCTGTATGCTCAACAGAATTATCCCTCTCAACCATCACCTCAACCAACTGCATCAAACACACCTTCACAATCACAACCTCAACAAAATCAATTGGTTCCATACAGCAACAATGCTCAAGCATATGTCAGTGAAGCGACTGAGGAAACAGATCCGTTCGAAGCATTGCAACAAGGATTTGTGATGATTGCTAATGCTTTTGGCCGTTACACCAACAAATCCAACAATCGTATTCGTTCCTCATCTAACACACGGACTCAAGCTGTTGTGAACAATGGACGTGTTGAAGTTCAGAATCGTGATTATGGTCGTCAGATGGGAGGTGGTCAAGGGTTTAATGCTGTGGGAAGGAACACCAACAGAGCTCAAGTGGTGGAACAGGGAAATGCTCAGAATCGGTTAAATGGTCTTAGATGCTACAACTGCAATGAGAAGGGACACCTGGCTAATGCATGCCCAAAGCCAAGGACTAGGGGCAATGCTTATTTCAAAGAGGCCTTACTTCTGGCTCTTAAGGATGAAGTTGGTGGATCTCTTACAGACAAAGAACAGAGCTTTATGGCAGATGCAGACTCAGATGATGATATGGAGGACTTGCAGGCGAATGCAGCTGTTATGTTGATGGCTAATATGCATGAGCTGCACATGAGTGATACAGGCCCAGTGTATGACACTGATGGCTTGTCTCAGGTACCCGAACAAACCATCATCATATCTGAACTAATATCTCCGCAATATCTGAATCCGGCACGGATCAGACTGTTCAAAATGAGTCTTCTACATCTTCTTCTGATGATTTTCAAGTTAACCCTGTAGTTACATTTGACGATCAAGATGACCTTATGGTCTCCTTTGATAATCAAATTGACTCCGTGGTCGTACTTGAGGATCTAAAGAATGATCATGTTGAGACTCACGTTGAACAAGATGATCTGTTGCCTCATCCGGATTTTGCTCGGTTAATTCAAGACCATAAAATCAAAATGGAGGAATGTTATGCATTAAATCAATCCTTAAAAAGTAAAAATGCACTGTTAACCAAGGATTTTGAATGTTTACAAATGCAACTCAACTTTTTCAAAACTCAAGAAAACCGTGAAAAAGGTTTTGAAGCCGCTTTTGCAAAATCTCATCAAAACGAAAAATATTTAGAGAGACAGATGCGTGATCTAGCCGCCTCGAAGAATGCTTTGTTGTCCGAATTAGAACAACTGAAACATGAACATAAAAATCAAATTAACGCTCTCACCTTGGAAAATCAAAAAGCTAAGGCTGAGTTGTTAAATTGTCAAAAACAGTTCTCCGCATACAAAAAGCATTCAACGAATCGGGTAGATGACCTTCTTGCAGAAATTCTCGGTTTGCAAAACAAACTTAAAGAGTTTACAACTGTTGTTTACAAACATGGTGAATCAGTAACAGCTATTGAAAAGTTTACCTTAAAACCCAATCCAAATGGATATGGAAAAAATCTAGCTGATTACAAACCTAAGCTTTCACTAAAAACATTCAAACCAACTCCTGAAGTTTCCAGTGCAGAATACAAAATTGATAATACTGTCATGAGTGTTGTTGAATATCATCGTCAAGAGGAATTAGATGCAGAAGACGAGAGTCGATCAAAATTAAAAAATGTTGTTTACAACAAACCTTTTAATTATAAAAACGCGGTCACTTTCGTCACACCAACGGATTCTTCTAACACACCAAGGGTTATCATCAAAACACCTGAGTCTTCTAATGTTAATCCCAAAACAGCATTTGCACAAACTTATGGTCCTTTACCTTCCATTAGTGAAGTAAACTCAAAACCTGAAAATCAAAAAATCCTTCGATATTTTGACATTTTCATGGCTGACCTCAAAATTTTACAACATGAGATAGAATATCGATCTGAAATCAAAGTTAAACATTTTCAATCGCCTCTGGCGCGAGAACAACGAGACATCTTTCAGAAAAATCTTTTACCTAATGTTAAAAACTTGAAAAGTTGTGCAATTGCCTGGGAAAAGGATTTTCATAAGGAACTTGGGGTAATGAAAAACGTTTTCGAGAAAACAGAAACATCTATTTCGAACACAAAACGCAAAAAGAAACTATTGAGAAAAGATGTTGATCGACTCTTGGAAGATGTTATCTGTGCTGATATCCATAATGTTGTGTTACTTCATGCCTTGCCATTTGCATCTGATTATATCTCTGCTGATATTGTTGAAACTGTTGTAACTGTTGAGAACACCGATAATGTGCTTCAGATCGAGTCTTTAACAGCTGAAAATAAACGATTACACACGGAAATTTACAATACAAAACGTCGTCTTCATTGGTGTGAAAAATATATTCACAACCATCAACTTAGTTTTCAAAAGAAAATCGCTCAAATGAGTGCAAAATCTTCTGATCCTAAAATTGAGCAACTGGATGATCAAAACGTGTCTTTGAAAAGTCAAATCTCAAAATATGAACAAGAACTTTTAAAAGTTAAACAGGAATATGGTGTCATATTTGATTTACTCAAAAAGACTCGAGATGAAGCATCAAATGAACTTGATCACTATCTTGCTCACACTAGAGAAGTCATGAATTTTGCTGGTAATATTCGTTCTGAAAATCAAGATCTGATTCACACCATCTCTAAGTTACGGGAAATGTTAGGAAAGTATGAACAACTTCCGCCTACTGTGATTAAGAGATTAGCACCAGTCACACTTAGTAATCGTGAACCTAGAATTCCCACTGCCAAATCACAAGTTGCTAATGTGTTTCCCTCTACTGAAACAGGAATAGTTGCATCTTTTCCAAACGTCCGCACTTCACAGCCTAGGAGCACTCACTCGAAGAATAGGAAGTTGCGACCTAAGAAAAGATCAATAAGGAATGCTAAAGTAGAAGAACACCCTAGGACTCTGAATAAAATTCATGTTGCTTCCACTATAGTTGTTACGTCTGGCAAATGTAATAGAAATAGTGATGTAACGAATGCTAAACCGTTAAGTACTTTTGATATTCAGTCTGATGCACCTTGTGTTATTTGTCGAAAGAGTATGAATTCTGATTGTCATGACAAATGTGTTGCTAAAGCTATAATCTCTAGATTACGGAATCCTAAGAATCGGAATACCTCTAGGCCCACTAATCATTCTAAGTCTGTGCTTGGTAAACCACCTTCTTTAGATTCTAAGGCAACCATTGCTATCACAGTAGCTACCGCTTTACCTCCTAAGAATGTAGTACCACCTAGTGCTTTCACTAAGACTAAAGCAAAGAGTAGTTACAGATGGAAGAAATGGATACATAACACACTAGGATTTAAGTGGATGCCTAAAATTCTCAATGTGTGTATGTCTAATATACCTGCTTCGGAACCCTCTAACATTTCGGGTTCCACATCTACTTCTATTCCATCTGTGTCGTTTGTGTGTAATGCAGGTGATACAGATCATTCTCTGGATTGTTGATAGCGGATGTTCCCGACACATGACAGGCAACCTTAAACTGCTATCAAACTTTATTGCAAAGTTCATTGGCACTGTCAGATTCGGGAACGATCACTTCGCAGCCATCATGGGCTACGGAGATTATGTTAATGGGAACATTGAAATCAGCAGGGTTTACTATGTGGAAGGCCTTGGTCACAATCTGTTTTCAGTAGGTCAATTTTGTGATGGAGATTTGGAGGTTGCTTTCAGGGAGAAAACTTGTTTCATTCGTGATCTACAAGGAAACGATCTTATGTCTGGCTCGCGTAATTCTAGTCTCTACACTATCTCTATGCAAGACATGGTTGCTTCCTCTCCCATTTGCTTACTTTCAAAGGCAACATCTACAAAATCCTGGCTATGGCACCGTCGTCTCTCACATCTAAACTTTCAAACCATCACCAACCTTGCTCGACACAAACTAGTTGAAGGACTCCCACGATTCCGGTATTCAAAAGATCACCTTTGCTCAGCCTGTGAACAAGGGAAAAGCACACGTGCTCATTTTCCTTCAAAGGTGGAACACAGCTCTCAGCATGTGCTTCATCTTCTTCACATGGATTTGTGTGGCCCGATGCGCGTGCAAACGATCAATGGCAAACGCTACATCTTAGTAATTGTTGATGACTACTCACGATGGACTTGGGTCTACTTTCTTCGTAGCAAAGACCAAGCTCCACAAATGATCATCACCTTTCTCACAAAGATACAGGTTCAGCTCCGCAACACCGTCAGGATTATTCGGACAGACAAAGGAACTGAATTTGTTAACAAAACCCTTCGTGAATTTTATGAGAAAGTGGGAATTCAGCATCAAACATCTATTGCACGGACACCTGAACAAAACGGAGTTGTTGAAAGACGAAACCGAACGTTAGTGGAAGCTGCAAGAACAATGTTAATCAATGCTAAACTTCCAGATTACTTATGGGCAGAAGCTGTATCTACTGCATGCTATACTCAAAACCGTTCTATGATCACAAAACGCCACAACAAAACACCTTTCGAGCTTGTCCACAACTATAAACCGAACCTCAAACACTTTCATGTATTTGGATCCCTTTGCTATCCGAATAATGATCGTGATGATTTTGGAAAGCTCAAAGCCAAAGCTGATATTGGAGTCTTTATTGGATACTGTGACAATTCTAAAGGTTTCCGAATCTGGAATCGTCGAACTAAGGAGGTAATGGAAACGATTCATGCTCATTTCGATGAACTCATGGAAATGGCTTCTGAGTATAACAGCTTAGAACCCGGTCACAACCGTTTAAACTTCCCTCAACCCCCATCATCAGCTGAAGAAAGCCCTCAGCTAACTCGTCAACAAATGGAAAGGTTATTTGCTCCTCTGTTCTGTGATGATATTGATGAACGTGCTCCTGGTGTATCCGATGTTTCCGCTGCACAACCTGATAACATTCATATACCTGATACACCTGCTACAACAACTACTGTTGAAGATGCACCTACACCAATTGACTCCAACACAACAGTTGAACATACCGCCTCCAACAATGATGAACCAGCTGATGATATTCTGAATGAAGTACCCCCACCTGCAGATTTTGATCCAAATGCGTTCTTCAACCCGTTTGCCAATGAGACTGCTGCACCTGATGTCGCGGAATTTTCAACAAACCATTTGAATCCTCAGAATCTGCACAATGTATACCAACATCAACCCTCTACACATAGATGGACAAAAGACCATCCTCTGGCTAACATTATTGGCAACCCAAATCAACCAGTCGTTACGAGACAACGTCTTCACTCAGACGGTGAACATTGCATTTATGCACTCACTGTCTGCCAATCTGAACCTAAAAACATTAAAGATGCAATGACAAAAGACAACTGGATTGAATCCATGCAAGAAGAACTCAACCAATTCAAACGTCTTGAAGTATGGGAACTGGTTGAAAGACCAACAGGAATCTACGTCATTGGTCTAAAATGGATTTGGAAAAACAAATTGGATGCTGAAGAGAATGTCATCCGAAAAAAGTCACGGCTAGTTGCTAAGGGTTATCGTCAGGAAGAGGGAATAGACTTTGAAGAATCTTTTGCTCTGGTTGCTCGTCTTGAGGCTGTTCGGATATTTCTCGCGTTCGCAGCTCATATGAACATGACGGTCTATCAGATGGATGTCAAAATGGCGTTTCTCAATGGGCAACTTAAAAAAAACGGTCTATGTCAGCCAACCAGATGGATTCGTTGATCCTGAGTTCCCGAACCATGTCTACAAACTGAACAAAGCTCTTTATGGTCTCAAACAAGCCCCTCGGGCATGGTACGATAAGCTATCATCCTTCCTCATTGCCAACAATTTCACCAAAGGCTCGGTTGACCCAACTCTTTTTATACAATATCACGGGGCACATATCTTAATTGTTCAAATTTACGTGGATGACATCATTTTTGGGTCTACACATAAAAAGTTTTCAATCGCTTTTGCAAAACTAATGAAGAAAAATTTTGAAATGTCCATGATGGGTGAACTCACGTTCTTTCTAGGACTGCAAGTTCATCAATCACCCCGTGGTATTTTTCTGAGTCAGTCCAAATATGCCCTTGAATTGTTAAACAAATTTGGAATGAAAACCTGTGATACTTATGCCACACCAATGACTCATACCAAGAAGCTAGATGCTGATTTACATGGGAAATTAGTTGACCCCACCAAATACCGAAGTATTATTGAGTCCCTCATGTATCTAACAGCTAGCAGACCTGATATTGTCTTTGCCGTTTATCTATGCTCCCGTTATCAGTCGCGACCAACTGAAACCCACCTCTCTGAGGCTAAAAGAATCCTCCGATACATCAAGGGAACCATTAACTTGGGGATCTGGTATCCGAAGGATTCTGGTTTTGAACTAATCGCTTTTTCAGACGCTGACCACGCAGGATTCTTAGACTCAAGGAAAAGTACTTCAGGAGCTCTACAATTTCTTGGTGATAAACTGGTGTCTTGGCAATCAAAGAAACAGGATTGTACATCGCTGTCATCAACCGAAGCAGAATATGTAGCCATGTCCGCGTGTTGTGCTCAAGTCATTTGGATGAGAACACAACTCAAAGACTATGGTTACGTATTTGACAGAATCCCGATGTACTGCGACAATCGGAGTGCCATTGCAATCTCGTGCAACTCAGTTCAGCACTCGAAATCAAAGCACATCGATCTACGCTATCATTTCATCAAGGACCACGTGGAACAGGGTATCGTTGAATTATACTTTGTGGGTACTGAATACCAATTGGCAGATTTGCTCACCAAAGCCTTGCCTCCCGCTAGGTTTAATGAGTTGGTCCACCGAATTGGTATGAGGTGTTTGACTCAAGAGGAATTGGATGACCTCTTAAAACAGTCTTAAAAACCTGTCAAACACCAAAACATCTTTTGTAAATAAATTTTCAAAAACAAAATACAAAAATATAAAATCCTATAAAACAACAAAAATATTCTCCTAATCTACCTTTCTTTCAACATGGCAAGTACATTTCTTCCGTCAACACTTTTATCTTTCAAAATTCAGTATTTTTCCGATCAAGTGTTGAGGGGGAGAAAATAAGCTATTAATTGTTTCAAAACATTTGTGTACTTGCATGTTATCCTATCTCGGTTGATTTTTTTACAAATGGTGGTACACTTTCTGATTCAAAGACACTCCTTGGACTTTAATTAACAACCTTTCATTATTTTCTCAAGTCAAGGGGGAGTGTCATCAAGTTTCTTTCCTAAAATCTTCATTTGGCAACCATAAATGGATGTTAAAAAGGCTTTGTGTGAAAAAGGAAAAGGTGGAGGGACTAAAACTGTCAAAACCTTAAAGTTATTTTATACAAAATACTCCACCCACCACATTTATTTTCATCACATTAAATATTTCACCTAATATCATCCACGATCCATAATCGTTTTACAAATCCGTGCTTTTGATTATCAATCTGTAAGTGTTTCTGTGTTTGGATCATGTTTTTAAACAATGGTTTTAAATCTTTCATAAATCCAACGGTTAAAACATGTGATATATTGATTTGTGTGTTCTACGCGTAAGTATATGAACACACAATCATATTTGTGTGTTTATGGTTAAAAGGATTGTATCAAAATGTTGTAACAACATCTATGATATCATTTCTATGCTCATAACACACCCAGAATCACGAATCTACGATTTTTGAAAATTAGGGTTTATGTGTCGATTTGGGTGTTTCCAAATGTAATGTGTTTTGGTCTAAAAGATTGTTGGATTATGCTTATATGATGTTGAATTGATTATATCCTTGCTCTATAACTACCCAGAAGCACTGATTTATTCAGAAGTTGAAATTAGGGTTTAAGGTTCATAAGTTTGGGTATTTTTGATTCACCATGAGTTAGATGTTATAACTTGGTCTATATGCTCATACAACATGTTAGAACTACCAGAATCTGTTTGATGCAAATCCCATGGTTAGAAAACTTACGCGTAAGTCATAACCCTTAGGGTTTTGACCTACGCGTATGACTTTCTACGCGTAACTGGTTTATGAATGATTCATGCCATTTTTTGTTGATAAAATGAAGGTTTGTGTTAATGTTGATGATTTGATGGATTTATTTCAGGCTTTGCTACGCTTAACACTCAGAATCAAGGTCATTAGACTCTCTACGCATAAGGATCACCTTACGCGTAGCTTGTTATGCGTAAGACTAGTCTTACGCGTAGCTTCTACGCATAAGGTTCTACAATGGACTACGCGTATCATGTGAAGGATATGCGTAAACAGTGACCTCTACGCATAAGGTCAACTCTTACGAGTAGCCTTACGCGTAAGGTTAATATATGCCTACGCATAAGCTCTACGCATAAAGTCTCCTTTTCCTACGCGTAACATTTCTTACGCGTAAGTTAGAATTCTACGCGTAAGTTAGGATTCTACGCGTAAGTTTACACCTAAGCATATATCATCCCTGTCTACGCATAACTTTGCCAAAACTACGCTTAACCCTGGATTGACCTTCATGATGATTTGTTACGTGTACAAACTTGTAAATAATCTAATCATAACGTCACGAATCCAATAATGTCACTAATAAACTTAATCGTCTAATATGCTGTGAACAATAAGTGATAACATAAACTTTAAAACTTAAAGTTAACTAACTCACGAAACATTTCACGACTTCATTGGACTATTGAATATACAAGTGACTTAGGTCTCGTAACAATCAATGACACTGTACATTCAATAACTAGACAATTAGACCTTCTGTTGACTAACATTATGTCTTTCGATATGTTGGTTCTTTTGGCTAATGTTATTTCAGATTACGACATGGCTGAACAAATAAATGTGGATGCATCTGAAGTTCTCTCCATTGCTGATATCTATCCTCATGGCTATCCAATGAAGATAGGAAAGAATAATCTCCGTGTTGACTTTGACACCCTCACTTGCTCTGAATATTCGTGTTTAATTGCTATTGACATTCTGAGGACTCATCAGTATCAGAACATGCTTACACACTCTGCAACTGTTCCTGAGATCTACATCCAACAGTTCTGGAACACTATGGAAAGGGTCAAAGGACAAACTGCTGTGACGGTGACTCTGAATCACAAACAAGTCACCATTACACCTGCAGACTTAAGGGCTGTTCTCCTAATTCCTGAAGTCGATCCAACCAAACTATATGCCTCACCTGCTGAAGAACTCACTCTCCAATTCTTAATCAATATCGGTTATGACGAGGGTACAGGAGTAATCAACAAGCACTCTCACGTAGAGCTTAAGAGTATTCCTCAACCCTGGAGAACACTCTACATGATCATCACCAAGTCTGTTTCTGGTCGTGACAGCGGCTATGAGCACCCTAAGCTCATGGAACTGCAAATATTCTGGGCATTGGTCAACAAGAAACACATCGCTATCGAAGCTCTGATTTGGGATGACATGATGTCATTTCTCAACAAACTTGGCTCAAAGATTCCTTACATCAGATATACTAAATTGTTGATCCAGAGAGCACTTGGACTTCATCCTGACATTCCCAAGAGGCTCAATGACCCCGACAATCACGACATGTTGACGGAACCTATTCTATCTGTCAGAATCAAGGAAACGTCTACAAAGAAACAAGGTGCTGTGCTGCCAGATTTCCTTCTAACTGAAGATGTCAGAAAGCTCGAATCGTACAAAAGGTATCTGGAAGCAGTCAGACAAGACAAAGTTGGTCATCTCGACGAAAAATCTTCTGGTACACCTGTAAGGAGAACCAGAAAAGGAAGTGCTGGAAGTGTCACAAGTACAGATAGTCAAAGGAATGTTCCAAAGAAGAAACCTATTCCAAAGAGGAAACCCACCCCTAAGAAGAAAGTTCCTTCTCAGGAAGCCACTCCGATCCTTTCACTTGAATCGCAAAGACAGCTCAGGGACGAGGACTCTGAGGATACTGACACAGATAAAGAGATCACATTCTCTGAAACTGCAAAGGATGAAAACCCCTCAGTACCAAAACCTCCAAGTCCTCAAACTATTAAAGGGAAGACTCCTGCACTTGTACCTCAGGATGAAAGCTCTGAAGATGAAGAAGAGCAATTGGATCAAGCATACAGAAAGAAGTTTCACAAAGTCAGACACCTTCAAAAGGCTGAAGAATTTGCTAAAGATCAAATGGGTGGCCCCGGAGGATCAAGTGGAGCTGCCCACTCCTATCCAGATCCTGATGCGGTTAATCGACCCGATAAGGGATCTGGTGCCACCACTCTTCTGCAACAACAACAGCCTGTGGAGGACACTATTGTGTATGATTTTGAGAAACAGGTAACTGAGAAAGAAAAGTCTAGAGATGACGAGGATGATTATACAAAGTTTCTTCTAGACAGTCCAACACACTCAAAGGAGAAAACCTCAGAAACTCCTAAGGACATGAAGTCTCCTCATGTCTCCTCATCATCGGATTCTTCGTCTCACTCATCACAACCACCATCAACAAAGTCAACCAGATCATCATCCAAATCAGTGAAGAAACCACCTAAATCTTGGATTTCTCAAACACATGCAAGAATTGTGAAAGCGGTCAAACAAGTTAGAAAGAAGGACATGCTCCACAGAAAACTTAATTGGTATGCTGAACAAATGCAGTACTTACATGATGAGAATGACAAGATGCGGAAAGATAGGAAGACTATTCAGGAATTCATGAAAAGTCATCGCAAGGAGGAACTGAATGAAATGATTGAAGGTTACACTCAAAAGTACCTTCAGGATATCGTTCCTAAAGTCCAAAAGGAACTGGAGGAGTCAGCAAGAGATCAAACCCACAAGTTTCTTCTCGACATTGTCCCCGGTGTGACTAGAGAAGTATTCTCCAGACAACTCACCCCTAACATCGTCGCATTGGTTAAACATACAATGGCCAAAGAAGCTGATCTCTCTGAATCTGAGTTAATCGCTAAACTAGTGATGCAAATGTCAAAGCGATCTGGAACGTTTACTTCGGATGAAGCAAAATTTTTCGAAGGTCTACTTGCCTTTCAACTCAGTTCATCATGCAAGGAGTCAGCCGATCAACCCAAACGGCCAAGAGATGACGATGATAAGGATAAGGACTCTGCACCTAAACGTCAGAAGCAGTCTGGTCAATCTACATCTATGCCACAACCTCCACCACGGACTTCTTCTCAACAAAAGTCTCCTCCACCTCGGTCTTCTACTGATAAACCTCGGGACGATTCCGAGTTACCACCCCTGACTCATAAAACTGGTGATTAATTTGAGTATACGGGTGGTGACGATGAAGAGGTCCTTGAGCCCCGACAACAACCCACCTCACCCAAACAAGTGCAGAAACCAGAATCATCATCAAAGCCTTCCAAAAAGAAGAAGCAGACGACTCAGCCCGGAGTCGTAACATGGCTAGATGACGATAAAACCGAAGAGTTTGAATGGTTTTCCACACTTGTCAATCAAAGTCCCTACCCTGATGAAGGTCAAGAAATGGTAGACGGTTCTACATTGGAGCACGCAAAACTATTGCAAGAAAAGTTCCATGTGAAGAAAATGACAAAATCTGAGTTGAAGCGAATCAAAAATGAAGCTTTTCAACTATGGAAAGACAGCTCTGAAAGCGCCCTTGAGGTCGAATATCATCTTGAGAACATCGCTCGAGCTATGTCTAACAACATGGATTGGCTCAATCCGGAAGCAAACATTGACTTCACACAAAGTGACAACCCTCCATAATACACCGACTAGACCAAACCTCTACCGACCATTGGCCAAGCAGACGAACCAAGGATTCCCTTCTGATATTTCTTCAACAAAGACCTGGAATTTCTTCTCCATGGTGGCGATGGTTCGAGAAAATACACTACATCATTGACTCTTCCATTCCCAGCGGCCATCTACTCTAACTGCATAGCTATCGAGGAACGTGCAACTCACTTGTTTTCTGACAACGTGCAAGCATACGACCAAGATGCATTGTATGGGATTCATCATTGGCCTGAACGCCGAAGAATCTACTACCGAAGCTGCCTGGTTCAAAAGTCTCAACATGCAGTGTATAGCTCGAAGGACATCGTGGCCATCAAACACATTGATCTCAAGTCTAAGTGGGACTACACATTCTTAAAGAATATCATAGTCAAACGACAAGATGAACAGGACTATGGATTCTCCGAAGCTGACTTTGAGAACTTGTCCCTCAACGACATCGAAGACATGTATCTTGCCAAAGTACAGGGTCGTATGAGACAATTCTCGACTGAAGTTCAACGTGAATTTATCAAGTCAGTTCTCATCTTCATTAGACGCATCGTGATCAAAGAACGTGTCGAAGATATCCAGATGGCTGTTGAATCATATCAGAAACGTGTAAACTTCACTCCACCACAGCTTGATCTTCCCGACATCAACCAGCTTAAACAACTCACGCTCATCAGCAAACCTTTCGGCGTTGTTTACCGCAGTGAACTTCGAAGAAACTGCTTAATGGCGTGTAGTGAGCTCCACAAATTCGGGGATCATACCTTGAAGATGGTTAGGGATGGATTGGCGTACAGATTGAAGGATATACGCCTGAAAGTTGGGAATCCTAAACGCTGGAATTCTCAGGAAAGGAGGGATGTGAGACGCATCATCACCATGATTGATGAACGGTTGTTCAGAAGGGATCAGTTCAGACGATTGGAAAGCTATGTTGGTGGTCGACTCAGGAGAAACATCATCGGCTTTCAACGCCCTGTGCGTACTCCTGGGAATATCACTGCACTTCCTGGTACCCCTTGAATTGTTTCCTTCATATAATTTTGGATGTATGATTTTATATGTGAATGGCTTGTGCACACATAACAGTGTACAACCCGTAATTGTCAAGAAAGGACCCTGTGGTACGCCTCAGTGCCACAATCCTTATAAAAGGAGCGAAAGCTTCTTATTTTTGAGTAAAACCTATCAAACCTTTCACTTTTCAAGGTTTTGCTCAAAAAGACAAGTACTTCCCCATAAGATTTTAAAACCTCAACCGTTTATATCACTAGTTGAGGGGGAGTATTTGAATTAAAACTTTGTTCACAAATTGTTCACAGTGGTCACTCTTCCCGCAAAACTCGAAATGGTCATATTTATTCTCAACCGTTCAAAAATAACATTTACATATGCCATTTTTTAGGGGGAGAAAATTGTGTGATAAGAAATATGTTGTGCAAAATGCAAATGAATCCGTGTACCTCAGACTTAACCAACGAATTGACGGTACTAAACTGTTTGTAACTCGAAAAGACTTGTCCTGGACGGGTAATAATTTCAAGCTAGTTCGCTAGTGATGTAAACGTGTCTCGCAAAGGACTTGTCCAAGTAGAAAGTACCATTCGAGATACTCTTGGTAGACATGAACTCTGACGGGTATGACAACCTTTCGAGGTTTATCTACACCTTCAAGGTAGTTATTAGAGCTAGTTGTCACCTAAAAACTGACAATGTAACTCTTTAACTATTCAACGTAATCGTGTCTCGCGGGAGATTGTCTATCTTTAGTAGATCAATTCAAAAAGTGCGCACTCTTTCCTCACTGTGCATTTAAACCATTAAAACTCTTTAGCACATGTGGAGGGGGAGTATTTATGCAAAAACTTATCTCTCACAGTGGTTCAAACATGTTTTTCATTTACAAACCCTTTGAAAGATATTTTTCACATACAGTGGTTTTAATGGCAAACATAGGTTAGTCATGGAGTTATAAGGTGACTAAGGTTAGGAATAACCGTCCTATGATCCGCCAGAGCCGGAGGGATCTACCCAAGGATACTACCATTAGTTAGTGTTAGAAGTCCTTAGGAATGATTGTAAAAAGGAGAAAATGAGAATCGGAGAAAGAAGGAGTTGAAGAATCAAAAAGAAATGTAAAGTAAAGGGTGAAAAGAAATAGCCCTCCAGATTATTCAACTTAGGGCAGACACCGGGTTCAATTCATATGCTACTGGTTGTCACTTAGTGACACCGGTATTGAAGATTAAAAGTCGTCATGGACCCAGTGACGCATGCACTAAACCTTCTTAGCCACTCAAGTTTCTCTCAACAGAAGCTTGTTTCATTCTCACAGGGAACCCTACATAATATATTGGCTTTCTCTTAGAGATCGCTGGTATTGAAGAAGGAGACCCTCTCCCTAGTCTCCGCTCAGGAAAACCAAAACGCACTATTGAGTCTAGAGTCATGAGATTCATCAAAAGATCTCTTAGGAACACTTGACATTTAATCACTTGAAGATCAACAAATAAGATCATCAGTGGTTCATATCGAGTCCTTCACAGATCTTAGCAATCTGTCGAGAACATTCATGAGAGGTTCACATCTGTGATCCTCAGTGATTGAATGGAAACTCCTGCCAGGGTCAACATCAAATAGCCCTGACAGCAGGTCACTTCGGTAACTCCCCGTGGATTACGCGGAGTGTGTCTCAAACGGTCTACAGTCGTGAGGTGATGCTTCGGTGTACCTCAGCGACTCATCTGAACTGTAGATGTACTTCGGTACATCGCGTTATCTCACTTGTGGGACTCCAGTTCAGGAACGGCCTTTGTAAGAATTAGAGTTGTGTTTTCACACTATGCTGTTAACACTCTCGAAGTTCAAACTTATAAGTGCCGGAAACCGCTTATTACTAACCATTTGAAATGTTTTCTTCTTATGGAAGCTCTGAAGCGGGATGATCGTGCTGATTCTTCTCATGCTCACGCCAACATCAACACTAATGGAAGTTCTATTCAAAAGCAACACAACCGTCAGAATGATTCTTCATCAAACCAAAGAATCTACAATGATAAAGATTTAAAGAACTTCATCAGTATTGAATTCCAACGTCATAGAGCGTGTGAGCATGTTGAAGAATGACGTGGAGACACTGGAGCAGCGAAGCAGACCTGAGGCAGACTGATGCAGACAACAACATACTATCACTTTCACCACAAAGAACAATGATCAAAGAACAAAGTTAATGATGACGTCAAAGCATAACTGTTTAAAGATAACGATCTCTCTACACTGGGGAGATTGTTCGAATCAAGGCAATTCCTCTCACAAGAAAGAAGAATGTCAGAAGACGTCACAGCTACTATTACATCAACGCCTTCACCGTTTACATTCATATATACTTGAGGGGGAGATTGTTGGAATCACTCCTAAACAGTATTTCAAGTATTTATATTTCATATGTAATAGGTAGCTTTATTATGGCCTTTATGTTTGTTTAAGGTCAAGCTTATGTAGAAGGCCCATAAGCTTGATCCAAGCCCAATAAGGAATAGGGAAGGAGAGGGAGTGTTGCCCTAGCTCCTTGCCTATATAAACTCTTGTAAACCCTCATTTGAGGGTTGGTTGTTCAAGTTATTCTTTTCACACATTCACCTACGCCTAACCGTGCCTCTCTTATTGTGTATGTGTGCTTGATACTTGTTCAATCGCCTTTATCTCTTCTCTTATAACTTGTGTTTGTAAAACTAGTGACCTAACAGGTTCCACTTAAGGTTAGGGTGATTTCTCCATGAGGGGTTGAAAGAGTTTCCTAAGTTGTTTTGTTCGGGCTTGAAAGTGTACCACTTCTCTCCCGCTCCGTCGGTACGCATGGAGGCGTATTCCGCAAAAGCTTGTTCGGGGAGTCTTGTGCAATCACGAGTGTCATGGGGACCACTACATAATTCACAAGGTAGAGTGATTTTATTCACTTGACGTGAGGACTTAGGATTATCGTAGGAACTCATTAGGAATTTTACTTGGTCTTCAAGTTCAATCATCCTACGGTTGGAAGGTTGTGAGTCAATTGGAGGCAAGGAGATCGCCTTAACCATTTTGGGCAGCTCACGGGGGTCATCCCAACTTTCATTGTCATAGAGGGCAAGGTCCTCTATTATACCCCATGATTCTTCCGCGGTGAGATCACTAAGTTTTCCACCGGCCGCTTGGTCAATGGATCGCTTGGTGGGGAAGTTGACATGATCATAAAAAATTTGGACTTGGAGCCAAAGATCAATGCTGTGATGAGGGACTTTATGAAGTAAGTCCTTGAATCGAGTCCATGCTTCGTAGAGAGATTCACCTTGACGTTGTTGGAACATCAAGATGTCATTCCTAAGCTTAGTGGTTCTCCCCGGTGGGAAAAATTGAGCAAGGAAGCGAGAGGTAAGATCATCCCAACTTGAGATGGATCCAGCGAGAAGTCGCTCAAGCCAATTACTAGCTTGGTCCCGTAAAGAAAATTAGAAGAGACGCAGATGCGTGGTCTCTCGAGTAGTAGCATCAAGGTCGATGGAATCGAAAATTTTGAGGAAATCCCTCAGATGCTGATTTGGATCTTCGGAACGAAGTCCATGGAATGCACATCTGTTTTGCACCAACCGGATGGTGTCGGATCGCAGGGCCGTAGTTTGGGCTTGGTCGGGAAGCTCAATGGTGTTCCTATAGCCTAAGTGGCTTGGTCTCGAGTATTCACCAAGAGTACGGGCTCTTGGCGGGTCATTTGGTGGTGGGTTGATGAATGGTGGGTGGTTATCACCTTCCATGATGAAAAGTGATGGGATTATGAACAAAGGTCACGAAGAAGGGGGATAGACTACGAGAAAGCTAAAAATGAGAAAAAAAAAGTTTACTTGATAGGAATCAAGCAAAGAAACCTAAACGAGGTGGAATACTAACTAGCTATTCTATTCCCCGGCAGCAGCGCCAAAAACTTGATAACGCTACACGCGTCGTTCGGGGTCAAAGGACTTCCTTTTCTTCGAGCAAGTTTTATAACACCCTAGGCAGTGAACCTAATCGTTGTAGTGTAGTATTAGGGTAAGCCACGGGTATTGATATCGTTCTCTAGGGGAATAGGAATGCTAGTGAGAAGTTACTACGCTAAGGTTGGGGTTGAGGAAGATTGTTTTTGTATTTTTTATATTTTTATGAAATGGAAAGGTACGAATCTCGGGGTTTGAATTTGGGGGGTTGGTATTGCTACCGATTACTCTACTTATCTAATTATCTAATCTAAGGTTTATGTAGTCTATGTCTAATTAATGTGTGCTCGTACGATAGTTTAAAGATGTGTTTACTTAGGTTTTACTACTCCTTAATTATCTCCTATTGGTGGTTGAATTGTCACGTCCTTATTCCTAGTTGCGTTGTGTGTCTAAGGTTGTAGGGTATGCGTTTCTCCCTAACTCTTTGAACTTACCAAAGGGTCTCGTCTACAAAACCCACTAGGGATAATAAACTCTTACTCTACGGCACTCTATGGATGGTTTAGCTTACAACTACTCAAGGAGTCATATTCTAAGGTTCACAAAGATTTAATCAAGCATTGAGTACACAACGAATGACCTATCGCATTACTAGATCATTAATCAACTAAGATAAGAAACAACCAATCAATATTCAATATTTAAGTTTCATATTCCCTAAGCAAACACACAAGTAAATTAGCCGGACATGGAGAACATGCAAGCATACACACAAATAATCAAAGACATAATTGTATTAATGAAGTAAAACACTTATCTTGGTGTAAGATAGGGTTTGGAACCCTAAAATATTGTACAAGACAGCCTTGGTTCGGTTTAGGTTTTTACTCCAAAAGACTACACACTAAATACTGAAAAATTCGGATTCTATATATAATATTACATATGCGACGGTGTCACCTTATGTTTTGTGACGCCGTCGTGTCGCCGTCATTAGGGTTTCGTCTTGGCCACGTTAGACTTGCGACGGCGTCACCTTATGCTTGTGACGCCGTCCTCTTCAGCTTCTGACGCCGTCTGGATTACATCTAGGCCGTCTGAGTTGCGACGGCCTACTCTTTTATAACTTGACGTCGTCACTTGAAAATAGGAGTTTTGGCTTCTGTCCTGTCACAAAAATCCTCCGACGGCGTCGCAATTTAACACCTGACGCCGTCACCTTATGTTTTCAGCAGCTTTGAGTGTCTCGATTCTGACTTTGGCCATTTTCTTCGTATATTCGCGCCTTTTCGTCCAAATAAGTGCCATTCCAGCATTTTGCCTTCAAGAGACCTAAAAAGTGAAAAGGAACGATATTAAGCAATAACGGATACAAAAGTGATCAAATAAGGGCTTAAACGACCCCTCAAAAAGGTACTTTTTAAAACCTTATCAGCCCGTTAGTGCATTAGGGTAGACCATAGGTATAGCGAGACACTATAAATATTAAGACCTGGTCAGTAAAACCTGCATCAGGGTCCAAGGACAATGGTGGATCTCATCAATCTACATGGTTTAAATCATCTTCATCCACAGGGCAGGCCCAAGTCAGTCATGACTTGAGTCTCCATAACTAATGTTGTTTACATTTCTTTTATTTGTAGGATGATCCTCATAAGAATAAAGATTTAGGTATAGTTAACAGTGGCTGTTCTAGGAGTATGACAGGGAACAAAGAAAGACTGCATGATTTTGTTTCTGTGCATGGAGGCACTGTTACTTTTGGAGGAGGATATGGCAATATAACTAGGAAAGGAACCATTAGGACTGCCAAGCTAGATTTTGAAAATGTTTATTATGTGAAAGAGCTTAATCATTTCAATCTGTTCTATGTATCACAAATTTGTGACAAGAAGAACAGTGTTCTCTTCACTGAAAATGAATGTCTTGTGCTTTCTAAAGACTTCAAGGTACCTGATGAAAGTCAGGTTGTGCTTAAGGTTCCACGGAGACACAATCTTTATACATTCAATCTAAATGTTGTCCAGCCTGAAGGTGATCTGGCTTGTTTGGTGGCAAAAGCATCCCTGGATGAATCTAACAAATGGCATAGAAGGATGGCACATGTGAACTTCAAAACCATCAACAAGCTTGCAAAACATGGATTGGTCCACGGGCTTCCTTCCAATGTTTTCACTAATGAGCATAACTGTGTGGCCTGCAACTAAATCAAGCAACACAAAGCTTCCTACAAGGCCATTACTGCAGTGAGCACCATATCAGAACCTCTTCAGCTTCTTCATATGGATCTTTTTGGTCCTACTTCTATCAGAAGCATTGATCACAAGTACTATTGCCTGGTGGTTACTGATGACTATAGTAGGTTTTGTTGGGTATTTTTTTAGGGTCTAAGGATGAAACTTTTCAGACACTTAAAGACTTTATTATCCTCATTGAAAACCAGCTAAACAAAAAGGTTAAAGCTATAAGGTGTGACAATGGGATAGAGTTTAAAAATGCAAAATTAATAGAACTCTATGGGTCTAAGGGAATTAAAAGAGGCTATAGCAATGCCAGGACTCCACAGCAAAATGGGGTTACTGAAAGAAAGAATAGAACCCTTATAGAAGCAGCAAGATCTGCTTGCTGACTCTAAATTGCCTACCATGTTTTGGACTGAAGCAGTCAGCACTGCTTGTTATGTTCTGAACAGGGTATTGATTACTAGACCTCACAGCAAAACACCTTATGAAATTTTGTCTGGGAAGGTTCCTACCATTAGCTACTTTAAACCTTTTGGATGTCATGTGACTATCTTGAATACTAGTGATAATTTGGGTAAATTTGAAGAAAAAGCTGATGAGGGGTATATTGTTGGTTATTCTGCTCATAGTAAGGCTTACAGGGTTTATAATTTATCTGCCAAAAGGATAGAGGAAACACTTAATCTGAGATTTCTTGAGGATAAACCTAATGTTCAGGGGGCAGGTCAGGAATGGTACTTTGACCTTGACTATTTAACTTATCATCTTGGTTATACTCGTTTCAAATATAATCAATCCGCAGGTCTACAAGTTTCACAAACTAACATTGTAGGTGCCTCAGATGATGATTCAGACTCAAATTGTGATGAACAACTTATTATTGTTCCTTCTTTTCCTACTAACCACTTTTCAGGTAGTGAGCCTAAAGGCTCTTCTGGTGTGACTGCAAGTGATTCAAGTTATGCAGAAGACCTTGCTAAGCTTCAAAGACAAGAGCATGAAGCAAAGGAAGCAGCTGAAAAGTTTGGTTTTGAATTCTCCAAAGACACAGTGGAATTATTGAGACAGGCAGCTATTGAAGCCCGCAAGAACATTGATGCTGCTGGTAGTGGTTCGGCTTCTGCTGGTAGTGTTCCAGTTCCTGCTGATACCAATTCTGCTGGTCATACCAATTCTGCTGATAGTGTTTCCATTCCTCCTGGTGGTGATGTTGTTCCTACTGTTCCCTTTGCTACTCCATATGCTACCTCATTGGGTTTCAATGAACCTCCCATGTGATTTCCAAGTCCATCTAATCTTGCTAATTCCCAATCTTCAAGTTCTGAGTTGGAAGGTATTCATCATCAATCAAGCACAGGCATCTTCAGTTCCTCTTCATATGATAATGATTTTGGACCTACTATCACTAACTTACCAACTTCAGTTGATGTTAGTCCTATTGCTACTAAAAGGATCAACACTGTTCATCCACAATCCCAGATTATTGCTGATCCTACTTCATCTGTTCAGACAAGAAGTAAAATGAAGAAGACAAAGTTTGGTGAGACTGCATTTCTGTGCTACATTCAGGATCAACAAAGGAACAATCACATAGACTATCATCATTGTCTTTTTGCTTGTTTCCTGTCTCTAGTTGAACCAACAAGTGTAGCCCAAGCTCTTGGTGATTCAAATTGGGTTGTGATTGTACAAAAGATTGCACTACCAGGCTTCGATGAGGATCAAAGTAATGAGGGGTGTATGTTCCAGCCAAGACACGCCTGTAACCTGAGAATAAGAAATACTAAGACATTACGCTAAGTGATTGCGCAGGGGTAGGACCCTGCGAACCACCTCCGGCGTGAGAGTAAGTATGAGTTATGGTTGTTTAAGTATGTGTAAGTAAAGAAATGAGTGTGAAATGAGCATACCATAATCCATCGCCCGTCCAACCTATTTATAGTGGAAGAAATACGGTTAGAGGCACTCTTGCATGAATGTCGGAGATCATGGGGGCGTCCCATGATTGTGGGTAACCGCTAGGGCTTAGTGACCCACGTTCTCAGACTTGACGGGGAAGCCAAGAGAGAGAGGGAGATCGTGGGTTTGACCAAGTCAGGAAGTTCCCTTATCCATTGTCCTTCGTCAGCCATACCCCGAAGGGCTTAGGGCTTCGAATGGCGAATTCCCCTTAGGTAACCTTCGTGCCAACGAATGGTTTGACGCCTATGGATATTTTGGAATCCTAACCTGGGCCTTCGTATGGAAGGGCTTCGACACGTCTCGGAGGAGTGTCCTTCGAGCTACTCGGAGGGTACATCATCAAGGACAAATTATGTCATCTACTTTTATTTAAGTAGGACCAATGTAGCACTGATATTTATTTCTCCTTGTTTCTATTTTGCAGAGATTTCGTTCAGAAACTTCATGTTCCAAGACTTGGATGAAGATTTAAGTTTCATGCCTGCGGAGAAGGCTGAAGAGTCTTATGGTGTTGGCTCTCCTTCGACATCTGTGAATAACAACGAGGTAGATATTCCAAAGCCAGAGCCTATTGCATCAGCATCCCCGCAACTTGCGTTGGAGGGTAACTGGTGGAAAATGTTGCTGACTCGGACGATCCTGCGGATGAGGATTTCCCCGTCATTGGTTCAACAGGAATAGCTGACAGATTGAAGAGTGGGAAAGGAACAGCAGCCAAGACTGTTAGATCAACCAACAAAAGGAAGAATCCTCTGCCTGTCTCTGGGAGTAGAGTTGTGAAGCAGAAGAGTGCTGAGGGCAGAAAGTTTGTGAAGTCTGCCTTCGAATTACCCGATGAATCCATTGAGGTTCATGGTAAGTAGTTTTGCCTTATGAAACTTTGTGAAGTTATAAATGTAACTATGGTGTTAACCTTTATACATTTTGTTGATCACAGGCCTTCCAGAGACGAAGGAGCTCCCCAATGCTATGGCCTGTCACCGGATTGTTGACCATGTGACCCCTCCACAATGGAAGAGTATGCTAGAAAACATGTCCATTGAAAGGTTCTGTGACATGCATGACAATGGGGTTGCGAGGCAAGCAGTAATGGATAATCATTTGAATGCCAAGACCAGGGAGTTGCTCAGGACTGTGGCTAAGTTGGAGGCTAAGTGTGACGAGATTGAGGGGAATGTTGAGAAGAACCCCGTCGTCCAAGACCTTCGAGAAAAGGTAGCCCAGTTGACCGTTGATCGTGGCAATCTAAAGTTGGAAGAAGCCAAGGTCGTCACTCTCACAGGTCAAAATGCTGCTCTTGAGGCAAAATGTGTTGGGTTGGAAAGTGAGAAGGCTAGGCTCGGAGAGGTAGAGGTGAAGTTGAGGGAGGAGATCGATGGCTTGCAGATGAGGTATAAGATGCTGCAAAAGGATCATGCGGAGGTTGTTTCGAAGGTGGTGCCTTACATAGCCATGGAGCTCTATCACAGTGATGAATTGGGAGCTCAGATGTGGAAGGTCATCAAATCAGCCATATTTCATGGACGGTGCTTGGCGCTGGAGGAGGCTTCCAACACAGGTAAGCCCGTGGACCTTTCCAAGATTGAATGCTACCGTCCCACTTCGAAGGCTGAGTATGATGAGGCAAGAAATGCATTTGCAACTGCAGAGTACTCCTTCCTTGCTGAGGCTACCAAAGATCCTATGGCACCCCTCGAAGACCTCCTTTCCAAGAAACCTCGGAAGTTGAAGCCTACCACTCCAACCAAGAAGGCCATGTCTGCCAAGCCTGTCTTAGTGCAACCATCTTCCACTCCATCTCCAAAAAAGCAGGAATGAAGGCTGCCATGTTGGCAGTAATTTGGTTCCAAAGGGTGGCATGTACCCTTAAGACAATTTATTTTATGTGACAATGTGTGTCTTATTTTCCAAACAATTTGAATGCTTTTGATGTATGGCCATGGGCCAAGAACAATTTAACTGGAGCTTAGGCTCCTCATGTAGGTATAAGGGCAATAGCCTTTTTTTTGAATGTGATGGTGCAGGGGAGATACCTCTGCACACTTAGTTTATATTTGTTTTGTTAACTTCTCGTACGCCATTTTTCCGACGCTTAAATTTTACAACCTAAGGTTAAACAACCTCATTGTGTGTAAATTGCAACACCAAGAATATAATGACCAACTTGATCATTGACAGAGGGTCGCGACCCACTCTATCTCAAATCCTTTACATAGTATGACTTTGTAAAAAAAAATTACAAGCGCCAAAAACTACTAGGAGAGTTAATGTGAATGTTTAAATTGGCTTAAATGATAAGGCATGTGTTATACCTCAAGCCATTCGACATTGAAACTCATTAACGACTTGGTTGAACAAATCTTTGTGTTTAAGAAACGAAGCAAGAGATTTGTGGGAAATGTCTTATTTATCATTGAATTGGTAGGGAGGATTACATCATTCTTGAAATGAAAACTAAGACAACTACGAATAATGTGTGCTTTCCCTTGAGAAGCTTTTAATTACAAGAAAAAGGTAAAAATACTTCTTAAACATAGAACTTTTGAAGGTTCGTACCATTCCATGTCCTGTCGATGGGTTCTCCGAGAAGAGTGGCCAGTTTGTAGGCTCCGTTGCCGTAGGCCTCAACTACCATGTAGGGTCCTTCCCAAGTTGGTCCCAGCTTTCCCTGATACTCTGCTTTGCTTGCACTGTTGAGGCGTAGCACATATTCTCCAGGTTTGAAAGTGGAAGGTCTGACCCTTTTGTTATAGTAGCCTTCGACCTTATGTTTGTGCATTGCTTCTCGGGAGGCTATTTCTCATCTTTCTTCTAGTAGATCAAGGTTTTCCCTGATTCTTTCATCATTTTGGGAGGCATCATACATTGCCACGCGCTCCGTGTGTACAACTAGTTCCAATGGAATGACCGCTTCTGTTCTGTATGTTAGGCTGAAGGGAGTTTCACCATTGCTTGACTTAGGATGCGTTCTGTGAGCCCATAGGACTTGAGGGAGCTCGTCTACCCATCCATGATGAGTTCGCCCTAGCCATTTCTCTATCCCTTTGACGATGTCTCTGTTTGTAACTTCCACTTGTCCATTACCTTGCGGGTGGTAGACGAATGTCCAGGATTGCTTTATGTTGAGCCCTTGACAGAAGTCGTAAAAGACTCCTTCGGCAAACTGCTTCCCGTTGTCAAATATGATTATATGGGGCACTCCGAATCCGCACACAATGTGCTCCCACACAAACTTCTCGATCTGTCTCCCTGTGACGGAGGCTAGGGGTTTAGCTTCCACCCACTTAGTGAAGTAATCGATTGCTACCAGCAAGAATTTGACTCCTCCGGGCGCTACAGGCATAGGCCCTACGATATTGATGCCCCATTGAGAGAAGGGCCATGCGGATGTCACACTTGTCATGTCTTGCTTTGGCATTTTTGGAACGTTTGAGTGTATCTGACAAGCTTCACATTTGAGAATGATTTCGGCTGCGTCTCCATTCATCGAAGGCCAATAGTAGCTCAACTTCATTATTTTAGAGACAACTGAGCGGGGTCCTGCATGGAGACCGCAGGATCCTTCGTGGACTTCATAGATGATGCTCGAAGCTTGCTTGGGGCCTACACATCATAACCAGGGCGACAAAAATGACCTCCTATATAGGGTTTCCCCTATTAGCCGATATTGTGGGGACTTAACCCGAACCTTCCTTGCTAGCTTGGGATCTTCAGGGAGAAGACCGCTTATCAAATATTCCCGTATAGGAGTCATCCATGTCTCTCCTTCTTCGTGAATCACATCGGCAACTTCTTTGAGAACAATGGATCTTTCAGGAAGGACTTCCACGAGTACTTCTTTAGTGAGATGAGCAAAGGCCATTGAAGCTAGCTTGCTTATTGCGCCTTCCTTCTTATTCTGGTTCCTACGAACATGTTGGATGGTGTAGGAGTCAAAGTTTCCCAGCATCTCTTTTGTTTTCCCCAAGTACTGTTTGATGACGGGCTGCCTTGCTTCATAGGAGCCTGTCACTTGATTTGCAACCAATTGGGAGTCTGCGAAAATAGCGAGAGCTTTGGCCTCCATATCTTTAGCCAATCGGAGTCCTGCTAGCAGCGCTTCATATTCCGCTTCGTTGTTTGTGGCTTCGAACTTGAACCGAAGAGCATATGTATGCTCCTTCCCTTCAGGACTGACCAACATTAGACCTGCTCCAGAGTCGTCGGAGCTGGATGCTCCGTCCGTATAAAGTTTCCATTCAGCCTGTACTTGAGAGAGGTTGGTTTTTGGCTCTTCCTTTCCTATGTCAGGCTCGGAAGGTGTTCCTGCCAAGAAGTCTGCGAGAATTTGCCCTTTAATAGAGTTTCATCCTTTGAACTCTATTTCATGTTCTCCAAGCTCAATAGCCCATTTAGCCACCCTCCCAGACTTTTCATGTTTTGACAAGATCTGTTTTAGTGGCTTGTCGGTTAAGACTGTAACTGGATGGACCTGGAAATAGCGTCGGAGCCTCCTTGCCGCGTAGATTAAGGCGAGTATTAACTTCTCCAATGTAGGATAGTTGATCTCTGCTCCCTGTAGGACCCTGCTAACAAAGTAAATGGGGATCTGTCGCTTGTCCCGTTCCGCCATAAGGACTGCGCTAACACTCTCCATTGAGGATACTAAGTACATGAACAACACTTCGCCTTTGATTGGGGCTGTAAGTGTTGGAAGGACTTCAATGAACTCCTTCATCTTCTGAAAGGCAGCTTCAGCATCCTGGCTCCATTGGAAAGTTTTATTGTCCGCGCATCCTTTGAGTGTTTTGAAGAATGGTAGGGACCTGTCAGCTCCTTTTGATAAAAATCGGCTTAAGGCTGCCAGCTTCCCATTCAGGCTCTGCACATCTTTTAGACACTTAGGGGCTTGGAGATCGGAAATCACCTTGACCTTAGAGGGATTAGCTTTTATCCCCTGCTTAGTGATCAAATGCCCTAGGAATTGTCCCTCTTCGACACTGAAGGAGCATTTCTTAGGGTTCAGCTTCATGTTAATCGCCCGAAGCTGGTCAAATGTTTCCTGTACATCGAGGAGTAGGTCCTCCTCCGTCTTGCTCTTGATAACCATGTCATCAACGTAGGCTTCGAGATTTCTGCCTATCTGTTTGTTGAAGGCTTTATCTACAAGACGTTGATAAGTCGCCCCTGCATTCTTCAGACCGAAGGGCATCTTTCTGTAACAGTAGACGCCTTTGCTTGTGTAAAAGGCAGTTTTTTCCTCGTCCTCCTTTGCCATCTGGATCTGATGATACCCTTTATAGGCATCTAAGAAGCATTTTAACCGAAAACCTGCCAAGGACTCCACCTTCCAGTCAATTTCTGGTAGAGGGTAGCAATCCTTCGGGCATGCTTTGTTGATGTCAGTGAAATCAACGCACATGTGCCACCCTCCGTCACTCTTTTTGACCAGCACTGGGTTGGCCACCCAAGTTTGGTATTTGACCTCCCTCAGAATGCCTGCTTGTGTGAGTTCGTCAACTTCTTTGCAGGCTGCAGCGTTTCTCTCGGGGGCAAGGCTTCTTCTTTTCTGCTTTATTGGCTCAATGTGTTTGTACTCATTGAGTTTATGCTCCGTTCCGAAGGGCTGTCCATCTATCAGCAATGTTCTTGGGACCCCTGTCATGTCAGAATATTTCCAAGCAAAAACATCAAGGTTAGTACGCAACAGCTCTGTGAGCTTCGCCTTGAAATTTTCCGGGAGTTGCCTTCCTACTACCACCGTTTGTTCAGGGTAGCTAGGATTTACTATGACTCGTTCCTCCGCATCTATACAGCTAAGAATTGCCATCGGAGACTCCTCCGACTCTTCTCTGATCTTTTTGACACCATATACACCCTTATCCGCTGCATAACTAGAATGAACAGTTCCTACTCCGAAGGGGGTTTGGAACTTAATAGCAGCATGTATGGTGGAAACAACAATTCCCATTTTTTGCATAGATGTCCTCCTTATTAACAAATTATAAGGAGAATCTGACCTTACGATGACGAAGATGAGTTTTTCCGTGCGGGATAAGGGGCCTTCGCCTATGGTGATTTCCAATGGTACTTCTCCCAGGGGCCATGAATGTTCACCGGAGAACCCTACTAGCGGTGCTTTCGAGTCTACCCTTCGTGAGCGTATGGATGACTTGAGTTTTAGGAAACAATGCTCATAGATGATTTCGCAGGAGCTTCCACAATCCATATACGCTCGGTTTACCTCCCTGTTTGAGATTTGTACCTTGATGATCACGGGATCAGTCGAAGGCGTCTGCCCCAATATGTAAGGGAAGGTTATTTCCCCTACGCTTCCCAGCTCCTCATCTGCTTCCTTCCTTTTCAAGGTGGTATCGTGCCTGTGTACCATTAGTATCGGAGCTTCAGCGGGCGTAGTTTCCTTCCTGTTCCCCTTCCATTCACCCAGTTGGGTGTCGGAGAACTTGTCCTTTCCTTTCTTGATGCCTTTGACCAGATGTGCTAACTGTCCGGACCGTACCGCCTCTTCGATCTGCTTCTTTAGTTCCCTGCAGTTGTTCGTGTCATGTCCTTGATCTTCATGGAAATGGCAATACTTGGACATATCTCTGGCCTTGTTTCTTGCTATCATCCGAGGTGGGGGATCGAAAGACTTTGCGGCTTTCTCGGTGGCTAGGATCTCTCGGGGAGATTTGACCTAGTTCGCCAAGAGTCCATGGTTCAAACCTTTGTTGTAGGGGGTGAAGCGGTCTCTGTTCTTCTTCTTGTTTTTGGATCCTTCCTAGGAGGACCCTCTAGAGAATTTGTCAGACGCTTCCTTTTGCTCTATCGGAGCCCCGTTTGCTGCTACCTCCTTGGACTCAATCCAGGTGTAAGCCTTCTCAATCAAGGCCTTGTAGATGTTGGGAAGATCGGTGGACAAGAATTCCACCAAGCTTCGAGTTCGAAGGCCATGTACGAAACCAGAGATCCTCTAATCTTCGTGCAAAACTAGAATTTGCAAGGTTTCATCGGTGTACCTGGTAACGAAGGCCCTTGTGCTTTCGTTGTCCCTTTGTTTGATGGTGTGCACGGTTAGGTGAGTTTTGGTGTACTTCTTCTGCTGGCTAAAGTGTAATCAGAACTTAGCCTTAAGATCATCAAGACTCATAATGCTCCCCAACTTCTATCCGTTCCACCATATTCTTGCAGAGTCTCTGAGCGTGTAGGTGAACATGTGGCATGCTACAGGCATGACCCACTTTTGCATCTTGATAGTGCCTTTGAATAAATGGAGAAAGTTATCAGGATCGCCTTTCCCATCGTAGGTGCCTATATGAGTAGGCATCTTTACACCGTCAGGTAAGGGGTAGTCCTCGATCCACTTCACGAAAGGTGTGCAAGCTCCAGAGGCTTCGACACAGTAAGGGTTATATGGAGGTGGATAAACAGGTGTAGGGTTATACGGGTTAGGAAATGGTTGTGAGAAGGTAGGGTAAACAGTAGAGGGTTGGTACGAAAGGTATACCCCCATCGATTGTGTAGGAACCTGTCCATAGGGCATTTGCTGGTAATTCTGGTTGGGGAGTGAACCATTCAGAGGGTAAGTATTGTAGGTTTGAGCAGGTAGGTAGGGATTCATTCCCGTAGGGGGTAACTGGTTCATGCTGGAGTATGGAGGTGGGTCTCCGACACTCGAAACATAAGAGGGGGGTACTGGAGCCCCCGTCCCCTCTCTTCCTAAATGGGCAGCTATGAGAGGGGGTAGATTTACCCCTCTGTTTTCTACCGGGTTGCTTCTTCCGTTGGAGTTCTCGCTCCTCCTTTCACCATGCATTCTCTCCCTTCTTCCCGGATTTCCTCCGGATCCTTCTTCAAAACCTACCGTCCTTCCATTTGGCCTTCTGACGGAAGGAGAACCATTTCGCAGGGCTGAGCGCCCCCTGCCAACAGATTGAGGTCTATCCTCTGTTTCAATCTCCTCGTCATACTCCTCACTGGAGTATTCCAACTCCCTCCGCATTTCGGTGTTGTGAACCTGTCTCTTGTGAGCCCTTAGCAAAGAATCTAAGGCCTCAAAGTCTGCCTCAATGAAGGCGGGACTAATATCTGGAATAGGGTTAGCGGATGTTGAGGCGTGATGCACGGGAGTAGTTTCAAAACGAGATCATGTGGTAAAAGTTGAGGCTGTTATGGGGGCAAGGTTATCGGTGTTAGTTGTAGTGAGTGGGACCAGAGTAGAGAAACCTGGTGGAGGTGTATCTTTTCTTCCTGGTTCCATGCCGGAAAAGTAGTGTAGTTGGTTAGGGTATTAGGACTGGGTGATTACGAGACTAATAGTAGTGGTCCCACGGATGGCGCCACTGATTGTACAAAAGATTGCACTACCAGGCTTCGATGAGGATCAAAGTAATGAGGGGTGTATGTTCCAGCCAAGACTCGCCTTTAACCTGAGAATAAGAAATACTAAGACACTACGTTAAGTGATTGCGCAGGGGTAGGACCCTGCGAACCACCTCCGGCGTGAGAGTAAGTATGAGTTATGGTTGTTTAAGTATGTGTAAGTAAAGAAATGAG
Organism: Chrysanthemum seticuspe; assembly: GCA_019973895.1. NCBI lineage: Eukaryota > Viridiplantae > Streptophyta > Magnoliopsida > Asterales > Asteraceae > Chrysanthemum > Chrysanthemum seticuspe. The sequence continues at coordinate 303,649,264 of BPTQ01000006.1, forward strand.
TGTGAAATAAGCATACCATAATCCATCGCCCGTCCAACCTATTTATAGTGGAAGAAATATGGTTAGAGGCACTCTTGCATGAATGTCGGAGATCATGGGGGCGTCCCATGATTGTGGGTAACCGCTAGGGCTTAGTGACCCACGTTCTCAGACTTGACGGGGAAGCCAAGAGAGAGAGGGAGATCGTGGGTTTGACCAAGTCAGGAAGTTCCCTTATCCATTGTCTTCGTCAGCCATACCCCGAAGGGCTTAGGGCTTCGAATGGCGAATTCCCCTTAGGTAACCTTCGTGCCAACGAATGGTTTGACGCCTATGGATATTTTGGAATCCTAACCTGGGCCTTCGTATGGAAGGGCTTTGACACGTCTCGGAGGAGTGTCCTTCGAGCTACTCGGAGGGTACATCATCAGGTTGCTGCCATGCAGGAAGAAATGCAACAGTTCTTAAATCAAAATGTCTGGAAACTTGTGCCATTTCCTGATGGTAAATATGCAATTGGGACAAAATGGATCTTAAAGTGCAAAAGGGATGCAAGGGGGAGTGTGGTTAGAAATAAGGCAAGGTTGGTAGCTCAAGGACACATGCACTAAGAAGGTATTAATTATGATGAAGTGTTTGCTCCAGTGGCAAGAATGGAAGCCATTAGACTCTTCTTAGCCTTTGCCTCATATATGGGTTTCATGGTTTATCAGATGGACGTAAAAAGTGCCTTTCTTTATGCTGAAATTGAAGAAGAAGTTTATGTGACTCAACCCAAAGGCTTTGTGGACCCACATAATCCTGATTTGGTGTACAAGGTTGTTAAAGCACTCTATGGGCTTCATCAAGCATCAAGAGCCTGGTATGCTAGGCTGTCTTCATTCCTGCTGCAACATGGCTACAGAAGAGGTGCTATTGATAAGACACTTTTCATCAAGAAAAATTCCAGGGATATTATCCTAGTTCAAGTCTATGTGGATGACATTATCTTTGGCTCCACTAAGGAGGCTTGGTGTAGGGAATTTGAAGAATTGATGAAGAGTGAGTTTGAGATGAGTGCAATGGGTGAGCTTACATTCTTTTTGGGCCATCAAGTCAAGCAAAAGCCAGATGGTATTTTCATCAGTCAAGAAAAGTATGTGCAAGACATCCTCAAGAAGTTTGATTTGGAAAGTGTGAGGACTGTAACTACTCTTTATGAAGCTCCAAAGCCTAAGTCAAATAATGAACCAGATGATGCTGTCAATGTTCATCTATACATATCAATGATAGGTTCTCTCATGTATTTGATAGCTTCAAGGCCTGATATTATGTTTGCAGTTAGTGCTTGTTCCAGGCATCAGGTTATACCATTGACTTCCCACTTGAATGCAGTCAAGAAAATCTTCAAGTACCTCAAAGGCCAACCTAAACTGGGTCTTTGGTATCCTAGAGATTCTCCATTTGTGTTGGAAGCCTACAATGATAGTGACTATGCTGGTGCAAACTTTGATAGAAAATCTACTACTAGGGGTTGTCAGTTTCTAGGTAGGAGGTTGATCTCCTGGCAATGCAAGAAGCAGACCATTGTGGCCACATCCTCCACTGAAGCAGAGTATGTTGTTGCTGCAAGCCGTTGTGCTCAGGTACTCTGGATACAGAATCAGTTATTAGATTATGGGTTCAATTTTATGAACACAAAAATCTTCATTGATAACCAAAGTACCATTTGATTTGTTAAAAACCCAGTTTTTCATCAAAGAACCAAGCACATAGAAATTAGGCACCATTTTATAAGGGATGCAAATGAAAAACATCTTATTCAAGTGCTTAAAATTCATATTAATGATAATGTGGCTGATTTGTTAACTAAAGCTTTTGATGGCCCTAGATTTCAGTTCTTAGTTTTCCATATTGGCATGATCAACCCCTGATTGTTCTGTTTAAGGGGAGGATTAGGCCTAAGGGGAGGCTTATTGATTAAGGAGATGGTTAATGCTGTATATTTATGTTGTATAGTTGTGTATAATTGTATATATTGTGCATTCTTTGTACTACTAACAATTTTGCAGATTCTAAGTCAAACACTCTCAATCAGTTGCAAAGGAATAAAAAGAAAATATGAAAGTTTATTTATAATATAGGCTGCATCAAAAGATGCAGCAGTACATTAGACACTTTCATTACATAATCAAAAGCTAAAGACCTACACCATCTACTCCTCGTCTCCCTTCCCTCTTCCACTGGTATTCGGCATGCTCTGTTTACCCCTCCTCCCAACCACCTCCCACACTTTTGGATTGGGAAAACCAAGAACTTGTTGTCTTTTCTGTGGTGCTTGGTTGGAGGGAGTTGGCCTTCGAACAAAAGGAGCAACCACCATAGGATCTACCACCACAGCTCTGGAAGTCCCAACTTGTTCATCTTCATCAGTGTCCTCGTAGGCAGAGACAAAGCTTGCCATAGAGTTAAGTTCAGAACTAGTATCTTCCACATAAGATGGTGGAGTTGGAAGATCTTCAGAAGAAGTGGCCACAGGTGCTGGTGGGGGTTGTGGGTTTGTGTTCATAATAGTGAGTGAGGTGTGTAGGGGAGGAAAGTAATTATTCCATCCATCTTTAGAAGAAGAGCTTGAAGATGAATCAGAAGATATTTCGATTGGGCTGCTCATTCTGATGATTTTTTGGTGGAAAGTTGTAGGTAATTTGTTGAAGGGTTTGTGGTGAGTGTGGTTTATGGTTGAAAGTCCTTAAATATAATTAATGAATCTTCCAGATGGTTTAATGAAAGTATTGCTTGGGATGGTGGAAGAGTTAATTGGGGTTTTGACCATAAGAGGTGCTGGTGCATACTTAATAAAGGAGTTGACCAGACTTTCATTCCTTCTGGTAGCATAGTGTTCCTGCTGATGGGTTACAGTTTCTGCTGGTAGCTTCAGTAAAGTGAATGTGGTCAAACGAAGTTTGTTTCTGCTGATTGACCATATGGTTCCTGCGGATTGACTTGTAGATGCTGATGGTAGTGAGGAATTGGGTATTCTTATTTTGGGATAATATTAAAGTCAAAATTGGTCAAAGATACTTTCCGATATATCTGCCAATTAAAAGGCTAAATTGGGTAACTACCTTAAATAGCCTGCTAACGTATATATCCCACGACTTAAATTAACCAATTCCCTCTCATTATTCAACCAAACTCATTTCAAAATTTCTCAATTTCACATTCTTCTTCCTGAATCGTTGCAATGGCGGCACTCAGTTGACCACAATAAAGTCGCATTTTTGGGAAAAGCTAAAGGAAGTGATATATTTGATCCTATGGTTGATTTCCTGCAGTGTTCCAAGATCAGGTATGCCCTAACCCACTGCCCATCCATTGTTTATGACTCTTTAGTCAGACAATTCTGGGCCACAGCCTTTGAAAGATCTCTTGAGGGTCAGCCCAAGGAGATTGTGGCCATAATTGATGGAATGGAATATGTCGTTACTGAGTCTCTTGTAAGGACTCAACTGCAACTGGATAATGAAGGAGGAATCTTTGAGAATGATAGGCAGGAAATTATCATTGGTTTGGCCAGTCTAGGGTATCCCACTGATGGGAAATTTATTTGGTACAAGAGTACGTTTTGCCGTAAGTGAAGGTTTTTAGTTCACACCCTCCTCCAGTGTATTAGTCCTAAAACAGAGGGTTGGGATCAGTTCTCTAGCTCTATTTCATGTGCTATCATTTGTCTGTCTCAAGGTAGAGTATATAACTTTTCTAGGTATATATTTGAGGAGATGCTTAAAAATATTAAGGATACCAAGAATAAATTTCTAATGTATCCCAAATTTTTACAGATCATTTTAGGCATTGAGACCTCTGACCTCACCCCTAGACCTATGGGCAAGTTAACTGCAAAAATCTTTGCTATCATGAGGATAAATTTTGATGGGGAACACAGACCATTGCTGCTTGCTATGTTGCCCATTGGCAATGTAGATGTTGGTGCAGCTGATGCTGCTGGTGGTAATATGCCACCCATCCCTGATGCTGCTGATGCCACTGTATCAGTTATAGCTGATATTGGGTCTTCAGATGCTCCTGATGCAACTGCATCAGTTGCTACTGATGTCCAGCCACCACAATCTCCTAGACCTCAGACACCACCATCCCCTAGGTTTGATGCTCCTGATGAGCTTGTCCTTTCTTCTGGTACACAGGCACAGATGCCTGTTGAACCAGAGATTAATACTGACCAACCACCTGAGCCACCCCTGAGTCCCCCTAGACAGACTTTTAATGATGACACCAATATTGGTGGAGATTTTTATGTCTCTCCTACCAGGTCCAATGAAGCTCCTCATACCTCAGGTCAACCTGCTGGTGGAGCTGAGGATTCTGATGCACTAATGAATATGTCTAGGTTGCTTGACAGGTATGTTCAAAAGGTTGATGATTTGGAAGCTGAGCTAAAGGAGACTAAGCAGACTCTTGGAGGGGCTGTTCTTCAACTTCTTGGGAGGGTTACTCACTTGGAAGCTAGATTGAAAAGGATGAGGAGTAAGGTAGTAGTCTTTGATTCAGAGGATGAGCAGGATGGTGAAAAGCATTGATTTTAATGCACTTCATGTGTTGGCTTCTGCTTCATTGGCTGATGCTACAACAAAGGAAGTTAATGTATCTATGCCTGAGGATGAACCTGTTCTCACTCCAAAGATAAAAGTTTTCAAAAGGAGAAGGACAAAACTTCATTCTAAAGTACCAGCTTTTGAAAAGTTTCAGTCTACTGTTGTTGCTGGTAGCTCTGCTGTTCCTCCTGATAGTACATCCATTCCTGCTACCAGAGATGATGCTGCTACTAAGAATGATGTTCCTACTGGTAGCATCCATGTTTCTTCTGATACTCCTTCTGCTGAGGTTCCTCCTGATATTCCCACTGGTCCAATGTCTGATCTTGCTGATACCACACCTGTTTCTTAAGCTTCTAGAAATTACAAGGAGAGATAAGGAAGTGGCAGAGAAGGTACAAGAAGAGTTGAATGCATAATTTGACAAACAAAATCATACAGTTCCCTCAACATTACCTCCTCAAAGACAAAGGGAGCTAGATGTTGCATCTCTACACTTCATAGAAGCTAATTGGAACAATATTCTGGGGGAGGTGACTACAAATACATCTCTTGCTCAGTCCATTTTAGGAGATGCATTTAATGCAGATGATTTTGCTGAAATGATGGTTGAACTAGCCAATCAAAGGAAGAGAGCTGATGCTGAGAGGAGAGCCAAAGTAAAAAAGGGATAAACCTATGACTCAAGCTCAGCAAAGGCAGTTCATGAGGGACTTTGTCAAGTGCCAAAGTTTTGTTGTATATAATACTGGGTGGACAATGGCATATGTCAAGAAGCTTTCAGATGATCAGTTAAGGGCAGAATATGAGAGACTCCAAAGAGCATTGGAAAGATCTGGAATTCATCCTTATAGACCTTTGAAAAGACATCAACCTGCTTTAGAAGAGCCTGTGTCTAAGAGATTGAAGTCTTCTGATTCTGCTGATTCCTCAACTGACATCCTTGTTTCTCCTGAAGGCCTTCCTAAGGAGCCACCTGTTTTTAGTGAGGAGATCCCCACTTACCATGACACCATTCCTTAGGACCCTGCCCCAATGGACACACCTATAGAGATACCCATTCCTACTGATGCTACTCAGAGCATTCCTACTGATGTTACTCAGAGCATTCCCACTGCTGATGTTCCATCCTCTTCACCAGCTTCGCAGGGTATTCCTAATGTTGAGAAAGATGATGTTGCGTCTGGTGCTACACCAGTAGTTCCTCTTCCTAATATGGATGAGACTGGTGCTTCTTCTCCTTCTTCTACTCCTAGAAAAAGACAGAAGAGCAAAGCTAGGAAAAGGGTTCCTAAACCAATTGGTCTACAGGCTAAGGAGAGTACATTCATCAAGGTTGTTGAAGCTGATGATTCTGCTAATGAGGAGCCGGTTCTTTGTCTGCTTTTGATAGATGGGAACTATCTACTACTGGTGTGGGTGATTTAGGGGTGGTGAATACTATTTATAAAAGAGATGGGTAATTCAAGCATTTCACTTTTCTTAATGAGATCTTACATCTAGTAGATAGACAGGATCTTATCAAGTTATATGGTATGGTGACTGCTTATTATCATACTCATACTGCCACTGGTGCTGGTCTATTCTACTGGGTGATCTTCATGTGTTATTTGACTCCATTTATCAAGATGGTAAAAGGTTCAGGGTTTGGGAAGGACAAGATGATCGGAGAGTTTGGCATTGGGAGTTCTATCCTCTATCAAATGTCCATGTATTGCAAATTGTGTCTGGCATCTATGTATATATGTTTTTAGATCTGCAATACCCCCTTTCTGTGAAGGTTATGGAGCAAATGCTGAAGCATCAGTTGGTGATTCCTTCTGATCCTGTGGGGAATGATATGTTTAATGCAGAGTAGTTGGTTAAGCTCATCAAGGATAAAATCATTGTTGCCAAAGCTGCCTCTTCTTAATCATGGTATTTTGTTTCATTGTTGTTGTATACTTTTTCTTTCTTTTCTTTATTAAAGAAATAAAAAATAAAAAATTTCATATATATATTTGGCTTGTTGTATAACTTGTATGTTTGAGTATCCCATTGACAGGTTTTGTGTTTTGGTTAATTACCACACTATTCATGGTAATTAACTCACCATGTCTTAGACAAGAAAGAGTTGACTCACCATGAGGGTACGGCTCTGGTGGGTTCATCAAATCCGTTGATAGTTGCTGGTTTACTCTGGTCTCACACACCAAAACATTGGCTACTCCATGAGCAAATGGCTCTGGTAAAGAGAACTCAAATCCGTTGTAGGTTTAAAATTTGCCAATAAATTGTATGGTGCTTGACTCACCATGTCTTAACAGATGACGAGTTGGCTAGCCCACATGTTCATGGCTTGTGGTAAAGGCAGTGGAATACCATGGCTACTCCTGAGTTAACGGCTTCAGGTAAAGACATTCCAAATCCGTTGATGGCTGTGATGGTTTGCCAAAAATCATCAGGGTTCTCCAACACACCATTGATTCACGTTCTAAGTGTTGGACTGGTTATTAGTTCACCAGGGTGATGTCATGATTCCACCAAAGGACTAGCTAGCCCAAGAGTGAGCAGCTACTTGGTAAAGGCTTATCAAATCTACTCAGGTTATTGTTGTTGCTGGTTCCTGATGCTGCTGCTATAGGAATTGTTGATGGATCCCTGGACTTAATTTCTGGTTACTGGTGGTTGAAGTTTTTTTTGCTGCTGGTTACTTCCATTGCTGCAGATGCTCAAGTCTCAATCCTCGTGCTCTGGATGTTAAAGATCTATCTAGAAACTTGAAGTTAACCGAGTCAAATTCAAGTTTAGGGGAGGATTGTTAGGAATTATGGTTCCTGCTGGTAGTTATAGTTCCTACTGATAGTTATAGTTTCTACTGATAGTTATGTTACTGCGGATAGTAGTAATCCGTATTATTAGTATTAGTTTGTTAGATGAATGGATATGCATGAGTTATATTAGGAAGAGATAATGCATATCTTTTACGCATTTTGTAATGGGCTGTATTAAGGTTTCTTGATGTTATAAAAGAAACCTACGGCCATGAACATTGTACGTTCTCAAAAACAATCTTTAGTGATTAATATAGATCCATAGAGGATCAAAGTGTTTAGTAGTAATCTGTCTTCTTAAACTCTTGTGTTTATTTTCCGCATAAAGCATAAGTTTATTAGAGATTCTCCATAGTTTACTTGTGATTACATAAGTATTATATCCGATTCAAAAGGCTCAAAAGATCTATCTAGGACTGATCCAACATGCACTTATCTTGGTTGGTCATGGGTTGTCTAATCAAGAGAAAGGTTTATAATAATACATTAGTATTGAAGTAAAAAAATGTATTTTTGAACCTTGCATATATTTGAACACACAAATTTTTCCAAGCATGTAGTATTTTACAAAAGTTTTGTTTTGTATAAAAATGGTTAGGATTATTATGTCTATACTCATGAAATGTCAAAAACTATGCAACTTAATAATAAATAGGTTTTTCGCATATACCAAATAAATTACAATCATAAAATTGTAAACTAACATGTCATTAATATTAACCTCACACTTACAAATAATATTAGACTTGATGGAACACATTGCATAAATCTTTAATTATTTTCTTCAAAAAGAGTGCTTGTGAGGCTCAAGAAAGATTTCCAGTCTGTATCAATTCATTATTCAAATTATGATTGATATCATTATGAAATCTAATTGAAAAGCTTTCGAGTATGGACATGAAATTGGAGTCATTTTTCTAGCATCAAGCTTACATCAAAATATAACAGAATGTATTATCTTGTGTGACAATCAGTAAATTTCCAAATTTTAAAGTTAATAATAAATTTTTATTTATTATTACCTGAACTTTTTTTAGCAAGCATTAGCTCACTTGATATAAATAAAGGAAGTTATCCCGCACACCGGAACATTTTGAACTATCAAACATTATCAGAAAACACGTATTTTTCTATTTTCTACCCAACTTTGAGTTTCAAACCCAACAATGAGAAGTTATCTCACTTTATTGAAAACTCGAGCTCGCGCACGAACCGACCAATCAAAAGTATGGCATTAGTCTAATAAATACATTTTGAACACATATTGATGTTTTTATATTTCTTTTAAAAAAACACACTCGAAAACATATTTTACACGTTAACCATTTTCAACGTGTGACTGAAATATTTCAACTCACGTTTAAAGCGTAAATGAAATACCAAAACTTCAAGAAAGTTCACATTTTAACTTCCCACTCTTTTATACTCTCATTGTGTCGCATTTTATGCAACGAAACGAAATCCAACTCGTTTTATACGTATTTCGTATATACAATTCTCGTTATGGACTTATTTCCATTCAAATAACCAACCGGAATTTTCCAGACTGATTTTAATAATAAATTATATTTATTATTCCCAAAGTTTCGCTTTCAAACTTTTCTAAACCTAATTGAGCTTGAAAACGAGAGGATATCTCGTGAAACGCGAAAACAACGCAATAAATAAGCCAACGCGACTTAAAACTCCTAAATCAATTTGATTTAATAATTAAATTAAATTCGAGAAAACTATACGTATGAATACTTGAATTTATCAGAAAAATCATTCCAGACGCAATGGCACAAGTCCCGTATTTTTAAACAGTCGTTGGCTATGTCAAATGAGGCCCACAAGGGTTATTTATAAAAAATAACCAAAGTTTCAAAACTGCACCCTTGTTAATTTACATTGCCGCCCCCTAAACTTTTGTTTTGACTGCATTTGGTCCCTCCAGGGAGTATAAAAGACCTCAAATTAGGGTTCATATCATTTTGATATAATCACCACCACCGGAAAACTTTTCCGGCGCCGTCGCCGGTTTTGGCCAAGTTTCCGCCCACCTATTTTTTTGATACCGATGCATAGATCAAGGCTAGGGGGTCGTTTCTGGAGCGTTTGGGTTCAAAAGGAGCGCGTTTGGGTTGTTTTTGAAGTCCACCGCTGCTCACTACCTCCTGCCGCCGCTCACCACTACCCTCCCATCTCCTCTCATTCGTTTGGTAAGCCACGTGCCATCACCCTCTCTCTTTCCTTCATCTTAATTAAAACCCTAACCAGTTTTAAATTCATATAAATGTTTTTGTAATAAAAACGTATAAAACTTTATGTTTTATAACCAAGACTCGTTTGGATCTATGATATTGGCTCTCAACTCGCCGTGACTCGCTCCGAGTCATTTGACTCGTCCGAGTCAACTCACGAGTTGAGTTGACTCAGATCCGATTCTTAATTATTCTGTGTTATTGTTATAGATCGAGCCTATATTCATCCTTGTTGTTATTACTTTCGAGTATGATATGGATTTGGTTGGGTTTATATGCTAGCCGATTAGTATATATGTCACGTTTTTTATATATTTTTTGATGTTTGTTCACTTACATTAATTTTGGCCGATTGATTGTCGTCTTGTATAGTGGTGATTCCTAGTTGTTTTTATGTTATCCGAGAGTCTTGAGACTCGTATAGATTGAGCTGTAACTCAAGGGAGTTACGGTATTACGTCGTTTTGGATTGATCGATGGTGGTTATTGGTTAGCCGTGGGTTTGGATTTGCTTGTGGTAATTATTTTGAGCCTTGGTCATATGTTAAATTCGTTGGTGTGAGTCTTGACTCACGGGGAGTCGCGGCCACAAGGTTTGGTAACCAAGGCGAATAGCCGAGGTCGAGTTCTTGTAAAAACATTTTGAATAAATATTATTGATGTCAGAATATTAACTTGTCCATGGTTTTTAATTGAGAAAATATTGATAAACGCCACTTTCGGTAAGTGTCGTTATGTGTACCACGACACACGAAATGTTGTGGGGACTTGGTTATACTTTTGGCATAAACAAATGTCTTCCGAGTCATGGTCAAGGTTTGAGAAACCTCGAATTGGTCCTAATCGTTAATGTCGAAATGTATTGTTTTGGAAACTAAAATTTAGTGATGGGTTATTTATGCTTATTTTGACGTTAAACATTTCATTTAACGTTTGATAACCTAACTTATTATTCTTCTTTAGTCAATGACGTTTTAGATACATATTGGATCATTACTCGGGATTTCATTTTGATTTGGATAATCGGACAAAACCAATACTTAACGGACTAAATATTTTTGGACTTGGAAATACTTATCAAAGCCTATGCTTGGATACGATCATTGGATTTGGATGTTATTAGACGAAAACTATTAAGATTGGATTTGGATTATTTGGACAATTGTTTTATAATTGTTAGCATTTATAAGACATTTTGGACTTGAGACGATACAATATATTAGACTCGTAAAGAATACAATATATTAGACTCGTAACAAACCTAAAATATACAATAAACACTTATTCAACTAATAACGATTTGCCAGTTATAAACTTATCGGGAAATATTGTTTTTGCAACACGAGTTTTAATAAGTCGCAATGACTTGGGAACGTTCTATAAATGAAGGGGTCATGACGAATTTTTGTAAAATTTCTACCCTTAAACTTTATTCTCAATAATTCTTTTATTTTAAATTCATCAAATGATGAACAATACACTTGAATATCGTAAAACTCTTGAAGTTTGAATTATTAATTCAAACTTACCTTTATCTATAAAACATGTATGTTTTATACAAACTATTTGGGAACTTGGGGTAAACGCCGAAGCGTACTAATTGACTTATTCTAATGACGTTTTTCATCGTCGCTACTTTCCTAGACTTCTTTTGTCATACCTTCTCGACTCAAGTTCTCGTCAGTACTTTTTTCGACTGTGTCGATCATCTATTCTATATTTGGCGTCAGTATACTTGAGTCAATATTTGAGTCAACTCTTATACGAAACTTTCGTATACATTATCCCTCCATCTATTCCAAGAGCCAATACGTATTAGTTATTTTCACAACTACTCTTTTCGATTATTATCGACAATCAAAATAACTCATGAAACTTCACATAAAATGTAATAAAGCGAATATTTAAAATATTTGTTCTTAAACTTTAAGCATTTTAAAAATCCAAAAATATGAAAAAAATTTCTTTTTAACTTTAAGCATTTCAAAAACGCAAACACTTATAAACTTTCAAATAATGCCTTGAATGCAAGAATTAGACTAAAAACCACACCGTACTTATCTAGGTTGCGTGTCGGAGCCGTGCACATTTATTACTTGATGTTAGTTGTGGTGTCTTACATTTCTGCATACCAAGGTGAGTTCATACCCCTACTTTACCTGTTTTATAACTGTTTTGGGGTGAGAAACATGCAAAATCTTTATGAAATATTGCTTTTATGCAAACACTTTATGAATGATATTGCTTATATGCAAATCCTTTTATGAACTATTTCTGTTATGAAATGCCTTTTAAGAACTATTGTTGTTACGCAATACACTTTATGAACTGTTGCTTTTATGCAAACACTATATGAACAACTATTACTTTATGGACTAGAACTGAAACTTTTGTGTAAACCACTATTACGAGCGTAGCCTAAGGAACTTATTTCCCACTTGCCCACCTGTCATGTATCATTAATCCCTGCGGGGAGCGCGAATGTTATAAACAGAGAATCTATTGAGGGTAACGCCTCCGTCCAGGTTGGTAGCGCCAACTTGTCTCCGAACGTATACCATGTTGGAACTCAAGTGTTAATGGGAATACACACTTTCTAAGGGCACCATAATCTTATTGGCATGCTACTTACACGCATGCGGAACTGTTGTAGCTTGATAACATGAACTTAGAGCTCGAGTAATAGACACAACCACTTTTATTTGGAAGACTCCTTACACGCCGTGTATTGAGCACACTTTTGTCCATAAAACAAAATTGATTGCTTTAATGCTTTACTATAAACCTATGAACTCACCAGCTTTATAGCTGACCTTTTTAGCATGTTTTCTCAGGTGTTTGATCCTGAAGTGTGACAATCTCAAGGCAGAGCTTGGCATGGAATGGTCATAGAATACACTGATGTATTTGGGACCACCTTTTATCAATGGGTCATATTTCCGCTACATTTAAACTTTTGTAAACTTTATTATTTTATTAATCAAAGTTCTTAAACGGGTTTTATTATCTGTTCTTTATTACCTGTGTTATGATGCCAATTGAGTGGCACCCTCGGGTTTTGGGGGTCTTACAGATTGTTATCAGAGCCTTGGTTATATAGAACTAGGCATAAATAAGTCCTGAAATATAAACGCTTTTACGAAAAACTTTACTTATGACCAAACACATGCAAACACATGCCAGCCTGCCTTGCTCACTATTTTACTTGACATGATTTCATATTATGCTCACTATTTACTTGTTGTTCATTTAACGCAACCTTGTGTCATACTCTGCTATATGTTAAACTATATTTACTTGACACATACTACTTGTTTAAGTATTTACTATATACTTACCTACATATATCCCGAATTTGTCACAGACTATGTCTTACCTCGCTTACTCATACTCATATATACTGGATTATGATAATCCTACTATATAATGGCCTATAACCTCAAGGTTATGCCTTTCTTTACATGAACTTATCATGTACCCTCGAGTTTGAATACTCGCCACGATTTACCTGAACTTATTGTTCAACTTCGACTTTGAACACTCGTCTCACTCTATGTAAACTTATTAACTGACCTCAAGTTTGGTCACTCATCTTAATCTTTCAAAACAACTCCTAAAAGTATTGGAACATACTATTAGTATAACTGAGCTGAGCATTTCAAAATTCAATGAAGCTCGGTGGAATATAGACTGATCACCTATATTCGACCAGGGACAGTGGGAAATAGCCTAGTCACCTATGTCTGACTCAGAGGTGAATTTTGCAATACTGAGAATAGTTACACTGGAATTATGTTCAAAAGTAGTTCTTGCTAAAACTTCGGATGTTGAAAACTTTTGGTGTGAATACCTAAACTTTTCATATAGCAATCTTCGCATTATTATACAATGCATGTCTGTTCAACCTTACCCCATTGTAATTGCCTCCACTCCGCGCCTTATCGGTGAATCGGAATTCATCACTAGCTATTAGAGGAATGACTCTTCTTTACTCAAAAGGCAAAACCTTTGGAACACTTTGCCTTGAAACAACAAACAATAAACATTTGAATGAGATTGCTAAGGAACAAACGGATTCATCATCTACAAAAACTGATTCATCATCTACAAAAGCTGATGTATTAGAATTACTTACGTCTAAGAAGCAACTCCTGAACTCACATAAAGGACATGTAAACCTCCAGCTTGGAACCGATTCTGTGTTGTCACTTAAAACTTTATTTAACAAGTTTTCTTTACAAAAGCTGAAGTTCAGCAACTTTCGCTACATTCATCAAGTTCTCTTCCGAAAACTTGATCAAAGTCAACAACTTTCTATTTTTACATCATCCAAATCCGAAAGGACTAGTGACACCAGCTAGCCATCATAAGACAATCTACCAATGAGCATAACCTCAATCAATAGGAATTACCTACAGTAACGACCTTAAGAGTTGTACGAAACTCAACTCTAGAATACCTATCCTTACTTTTCTCCTTTCGATTTCAAAGGAATATGGCTGTGATAAGGTTTTAAAAGGTACCTTTTTGAGGGGTCGTTTAAGCCCTTATTTGATCACTTTTGTATCCGTTATTGCTTAATATCGTTCCTTTTCACTTTTTAGGTCTCTTGAAGGCAAAATGCTGGAATGGCACTTATTTGGACGAAAAGGCGCGAATATACAAAGAAAATGGCCAAGGTCAGAATCGAGACATTCAAAGCTGCTGAAAACATAAGGTGACAGTGTCACAGCTTATACGCGACACCATCAGAGGATTTTGTGACGGGACAGAAGCCAAAACTCCTATTTTCAAGTGACGACGTCGAGTTATAAAAGAGTAGGCCGTCACAACTCAGACGGCCTATATACAATTCAGACGGCGTCAGAAGCTGAAGACGACGGCTTCACAAGCATAAGGTGATGCCGTCGCAAGTCTAACGTGGCCAAGATGAAACCCTAATGACGGCGACACGACGGCGTCACAAAACATAAGGTGACGCCGTCGCATGTGTAATCTTATATATAGAATCCGAATTTTTCAGTATTTGTGTGTAGTCTTTTGGAGTAAAAACCTAAACCGAACCAAGGCTGTCTTGTACAGTATTTTAGGGTTCCAAACCCTATCTTAAACCAAGATAAGTGTTTTACTTCATTAATACAATTATGTCTTTAATTATTTGTGTGTATGCTTGCATGTTCTCCATGTCCGGTTAATTTACTTGTGTGTTTGCTTAGGGAATATGAAACTTAATTATTGAATATTGATTGGTTGTCTCTTATCTTAGTTGATTAATGATCTAGTAATGCGATAGGTCATTCGTTGTGTACTTAATGCTTGATTAAATCTTTGTGAACCTTAGAATATAACTCCTTGAGTAGTTGTAAGCTAAACCATCCAAAGAGTGCCTTAGAGTAAGAGTTTATTATCCCTAGTGGGTTTTGTAGACGAGACCCTTTGGTAAGTTCAAAGAGTTAGGGAGAAACGCATACCCTACAACCTTAGACACACAACGCAACTAAGAATAAGGACGTGACAATTCAACCACCAATAGGAGATAATTAAGGAGTAGTAAAACCTAAGTAAACACATCTTTAAAATATCATACGAGCACACAATAATTAGACATAGACTACATACACCTTAGATTAGATAATTAGATAAGTAGAGTAATCGGTAGCAATACCAACCCCCCAAATTCAAACCCCGAGATTCGTACCTTTCCTTTCCTTAAAAAATATAAAAAAAGATAAAAAATAATCTTCCTCAACCCCAACCTTAGCGTAGTAACTTCTCACTAGCATTCCTATTCCCCTAGAGAACGATATCAATACCCGTGGCTTACCCTAATACTACACTATAACGATTAGGTTCACTGCCTAGGGTGTTGAAAAACTTTCTCGACGAAAAGGAAGTTCCTTTGACCCCGAACGACGCGTGTAGCGTTATCAAGTTTTTGGCGCCGCTGCCGGGGAATAGAATAGCTAGTTAGTAGTCCACCTCGTTTAGGTTTCTTTGCTTGATTCCTATCAAGCAAATTTTTCTTATTTTTAGCTTTCTCTTAGTCTATCCCCCTTCTTCGTGACCTTTGTTCGTAACCCCATCACTTTTCATCATGGAAGGTGATAACCAACCACTACTCATCAACCCACCACCAAATGACCCGCCAAGAGCCCGTACTCTTGGTGAATACTCGAGACCAAGCCACTTAGGCTATAGGAACACCATTGAGCTCCCCGACCAAGCCCAAACTACGGCCCTGCGATCCGACACCATCCGGTTGGTGCAAAATGGATGTGCATTCCATGGACTTCGTTCCGAAGATCCAAATCAGCATCTTAGGGATTTCCTTAAAATTGTCGATTCCATCGACCTTGATGCTACTACTCGGGAGACCACGCGCCTGCGTCTCTTCCAATTCTCTCTACGGGACCAAGCTAGTAATTGGCTTGAGCGACTTCCCGCCGGCTCCATCTCAATTTGGGATGATCTTACCTCTCACTTCCTTGCTCAATTTTTCCCACCGGGGAGAACCACTAAACTTAGGCGAGACATCTTGACGTTTCAACAACTCCAAAGTGAGTCTCCCTACAAAGCATGGACTCGATTTAAGGACCTACTCCGTATACTTCCCCATCATGGCATTGATCTTTGGCTTCAAATCCAAATCTTCTATGACCATACCAATTTCATCACTCGACGATCCATTGATCGAGCCGCCGGTGGAAGGCTCAGCGACTTTAATGCAGAGAAATTGATCTGTGCCAAACAGTCAAGTCAAAACAGACTTAAAATAGTTCAGACGCAAATGCAATGAAGATCAGAGAATACAGGGGATTCCCGGGTCGTTATGTCCCACGGAGACTCAATGGTGTGCAAACACTGATTCAGACGGTAGAATGATCACTAATGATAGCGATCAGAAAGGATTAGGATATGAATATTACACTACTGAAAAAGGTTAATAAATCAAAGCGACTTAAATGCAAATTAAGAAAATTAAAAAGATAAAAGATATTAAATAAACGCTATCACTATTTTTAAAGTGATGAACGTTTAAGACTTAAAACGAAAAACTTACGTTTAAATACAAATAACGTAAACGTACAAATAAAAACGTGAAACTTACACAATATAAATCCTAAAAATATGAAAAATACATTTTTACAAACCTAATGATATGAGAAAATTATTAGAAAAGGAAAATTATTTTTAACACTATTTATCTAATTATTATTAATTAAAAACTAATTTAAACTTATTTAATAATACTCTAAAATAAAAGAAAATATGAAATAAGGCTAGAAAAATAAACTTAAGACTTAGAAAAATCTAAAATATGATAAAACTAATTTTAAAACAGAAAATATATTTTTTAGACTTTTTATGTATTTATTATTAATTTAAAACTATTTAAAACTAATTTAAATTATTAAAAATACCAAATAAAAGGAGAAAAATAGGGAAAAATACTTTTTAAGCTTCTAACATTTATCTAAACTTAAGAAAATTGAAAAATTATTTTTTAGAACCTTTTCTTAATTATTTGTATTAAAAGCTATTTAAAAGTACTTAAAAACTAGATTAAATCAAGAAAAATAGCAAAACACTTTAGAAAAATCTGAAAATTTCAGGAAAAGTCTAAAATTATATATAGAAGCTAGGAAAAATAGAAAAACATGGGCTTGTTTGGCAGAATATGAAACTGATAAGGAAGTGCTTATTGAAATAAGCACTTCAATAAGCAAATGGAATCCAAAAAGCACCAAACCAAAACAGAAGGCCTAATATGCTAAAATAACCAAGATGAAACACAAATCAACAAGCTTAAACCTCTGATAAGCAAGCTAGCACAGATTTGGCTAACTGAGATTATGGCAGAAACAGTTAAAGGGGTATCAACTTCAAGCCAAGAAATAAGCTCTAGAATAAGCTGGAAAGCAAAAACTAATTATTGAAACCTAAATATGACCTGGGTGACTACTAATGAACCAAAATGCAGACTTGGGTGAGCTCTTATGTGCCAGATGCAAGGTCTGCAAAACCTGCATATTCCCTGTGCAGGCTTGATGCCCTGCACAGGGGATTTGACCCCATCTTCACAAGCTTTTTTAAGGCTTCTAGAAATTTGATAAAAATTTGGAAAATTGTTAATAAGGAACAAGACCAGCCCAGCTTTATAAAACAACAAGTATCACTTGATTTGATCAAGAAATGAGTCCATTAAAAATCTTTCTTTTTGACCCAAAACTGAGTTTTCAAAGTTTTTGACTTTTTATCAAAACTTAAAAGTTGACTAAAATGGATTTTGAAGCTAATTTATGGACTAATGTTGATGTTATAAGATGTAATAAGAACAATGCAAGCAAGTTTGAAGAATTCTAAACACAGAATACTGAATTGCTAATCCTAAAACTCAACAGTTAAGCATATAGACAGATTTATGAGCAAGTTTGACTTTTGAGCTTATACAGATGCAAATAGAAACATATGTGGGCTTAAATGAAATAAACAAACATGCATCAACAAGACATGAGCCCTGAACTAACCTACATCACCTATAAACTTGCAAATCCAAACACTGCTTAAACTTTGAATATGAGATTAAAACTAGACCCACTGTTACATTAACTCTAGCAAACACTTAACTGAGTCTAACTATGCTAACCACAACTCAATTAACAGATTCCAACTATTAATGATCACAGATGCACCTATAACCATGAAATACAAAATTTTGACTTGAAACTTGAAAAATGAGAAACTTGACTAACCACTGCATCCAGCTTATGCAGGCCAAAACCAGAACAAAGACTAACCTAAATGAACCCAATCCAACCCATTATCATCACTGCAACACCCATTTTCATCTTCATGTCCATTTTGAACCCAAAGTTGACTTTCATTGACCATGGATGGAAATGATTTAAACTGCATTCCAAGCTATTCAAAAGCTTTAACAAGCTTAAGTTAACTTTGTTTAACTTAAAAATAAGCTAATAGAGATTTAAATGTGAGAATTTGAAATTACACTTTTCAACAGTAAACTTAAAAACAATAATTATAACTGAAGCATTGATCTGAGAGTTCAAAATGTATTACAATCACTTTCCAACTAAAATTTAACACTCAGAAACTAAAATTACAAGCTTTTGACTAAACTACAACTTTTATTTAGAAAAACGACATTAAAGAAAAATTTAAAAACTAGCTACTGCCCTCTCTTGCATCTCTTTTCCACTTTTATATGCCAAACTGCTCCCCTTTGACTTCAGAGCTAATCCCACATCAATTTAGGACCATTGGATGACTAGATGCAATTTTAGCCATTTGATCATTTTGGCGCCAAAAGGATTTTAACAGGTGGATAGGTTGAGTGAAAGGGTGGAATGAGCATTTAATGGTTTTTGTTATTGTGTTGAGGTGGGGGGACAAGGAGGGTGATAGGTTGAGGAGTGGGAATGGTGGGTGAGTGATTTCAGGCATCAAGTGGGAGGGATAGTGTTTTTGGCGCGTTGGCTTGGGTTTGACCAGATATTAGCTTGTTTGACCGGGTCTTAATACAAACGGGGTTGGGTAGGATGGGTAAAAGGATTGGGCCAGCTGGTATAAGATTGGATTTGGGCCTAGGGATTGTGTATTGGACTTGGTTTGTGTTTTAGGATTAGTTTAGGACCCAAGGTGTAATTTAGGGACTAAAAGTGTACAATTCGAATCTCCAGGGACCAAAACTGTAAATCTGAAAATGTAGTCCAAGGTTTGGTTTTGACAATCTCAAATAATATAAGGACCATATTTGCCATTTTTGAAAAGTCCAAGGACTAAACATGACATTTTTCAAATTTTAGGGACCAAAGTTGTAATTTTGCAAATTTTACATTTCAAGGGTTTGTTTTGACAACTTTAGAATCCCATGGACCTTAAATGACATTTTTCTTTGTTTTGATTTACCAGGGACTGTTTTTGACAATTTTTGAAACTTGGGGGACTAAAACTGCCATTTTTGCAAATTTGATACGTTTTTCATCTGATTTTGATATTTTTGCATTTAAAACACATAAAACACTGATTTGTGATATTTTGATCATTTTAAAGCATTTTTGAGTGTTTTCAGATGATTTTGCAGTTTATATTGTACAAAAATGATGAGTATTTAGACACTCGTCAGAAATCTTGGGATATTATAGAGGAGCTTGCTGATCAAAGCTACAAAGATTGGAATGAATCTCCTGAAACTCCGGTTAACGTAGTTAATGCCATATCAACTCCTTTTGAATCTTCCGACACCCTCGAGGAGCAAATGAGTGCCATTGAGAGAGGGATTGATTATCTTATGGAAAGGCAAAGAAGAGTCGTCGTACAAATTCCTCGAGAAGCTGTCAAATCCGCCAATTCCACCAACCACCCCACACCTTTTTCGGAGTCCCCAAGTGGTGAGCAAAACCCAAATTCCGAAAGGCGCTTCCGTTCTACTTCCCCAATACCAATTTCACCAAGCTTCAAGGAACAAATGAGGGAGTATATGGCAGCTCATACGGAGAGATTAGCCAAATTTGAAGAGGAGGTTTATAGGCAGAGAGAGGAAATGCAAGCGAAAATGACAGAAATGATGAATTTGGTAATAGAATATACCAAAACAAAAGTTCCCGAAAAGGTACTAGTAAGAAGCAACGATTGTCCCCCCACTTCGTTTGTTAACGCCATTTCCATTATGCCCGAGGATGCAAGGGTTGAGATGAGGAAAACTGAGGAAAGCAAGAAGGAGGAGTTCGTGCCTAATGATGAGCCTGAGACCATTGAGTACTACCTTAAGCACGAAATTAACAAAAAAACCATTGCCAACCAAGTAAACAACTTTAGGTACAATGAAGTTCTTAGGGAAGCCCTTGAAGGAAAAATGACAGAAGAAGAGTATGACGCCTTACCTATGGGACCCTGTATGAGTTGGTCATAAAAAAACCATTAACAAAAAAACGAGACACCACAGGGAATTTCGTGATACCATGTAGCATAGGTGATATTGATAATATAGGTGCCTTAGCCGATCAGGGGACTGATGTGAACATAATGCCATTATCAATCTATAATAAGTTAACTAAGGAGAAACCAGCCAAGACCGATCTTAGACTTTCCTTAGCTAATCACACCTATGTCCACCCCATAGGAATCGCGGTGGATGTTCTAATTGAGGTGGCTAATATCGTTTATCCGGTGGATTTCGTGATCATTGATGTTGAGGAAGATAAAAACGTGCCCCTCATTCTCGGGACACCATTTCTGGCCACCGCCAAGGCAACCATCAAATGCGGAGAGGGCATCATGATACTCAAAAGCGGGAAGGGGTACGCTAGGATACCCATCATCCCAAGGTATCCTCTTAAGATTATGGAAATGATTACGGGTGGAAATCGAAAAGCCCCTAGCAATAGTGTTAAGAAGAAGATGAATGACTGGGAAAAAGGGCTTAGGGACTTTATGGTTCAAGGATTGTATGCAACGTTGTGGAAACCCGATAAGAAGTTAGGAAATAATCCCACTTCGATACCTAAGACACAAAGGAACCCTAAGGAATTTCTAAAAGGAGAAAAAGTACTTTTATACAAATCACGGATAAGGGCATTACGAGGTAGAAACAAACCAAGATGGTTTGGACCTTTCACAGTGAAGGAAACCGATTTAAAAGATAAAACCGTCACCATAATAGACAACGTTGGCAAGGAATCCACGGTAAGCATACAACGTCTACACCCTTTCGACGAAGGGAAAGCGAAGGAAGAAGGTGGCGGTAATGAAGTCACGTAGGAGCACGACTACGAGTCTAGCTACAAGACTCTTAAATAAAGAAAAGCGCTTCGTGGGAGGCAACCCATGCTTAATTGTTTGCTTGTTAGTGTCATATGTCTTTTATTGATTGTTTATTCTCATGTTTAAATTTGTAAAAATGCTTTATTTTATTTTTAACCTCGTCTTAATTGCATATAAAGGTATTTTACATAAGGGATAAGTGTAGGGAGGATTACACACATTTTCAAAAGAAACGTAAACATGATAATAACAATTAACTAAAAGATATATATGTGTGTTTGTTTGAGTCAAATGCTTGTATCGAGTCATAATGGATGTTTTGCAGAAATTTTTCCAGATTCTAAAGATATAAATTTTCCAGAATTTTTCCAGAAAATCGTAGACCAGTTTTTGTCAGGATAACCTGACGGCGTCAGGATCGCAACCTGACGGCGTCAGGAAGGAGTAAAAGCAACAGATTACTTTTTTCTCGTTTTCTGAGCTACTTATAAATTTTTTGGAATTTTCCAGGTCTTAATTTTCTAGAAATTCTGTAAACATCCATTCCACAAGCATTATATCCTAGTTTAAATCGAGTCTTATATATATTATTACCGTCGATTTTACGCGAAGGTTTCGTTTGTTTTCTTCGAGTGTGCAGGTTTAATTTATCAAGAACAAGTTACATAAGATTGGAAGGAGCTTTTCACGCATAAATTCTTCTTGGAAAGGATTTAACCACTACTTCACACACGGATCCTACCGAGCTAATCAGGGGAGTACTAGTTTCTTTCATTTTTAATTTCCTTCCATTATCATAACTTTGATACTTTTGGGGAACATTGGGGACAATGTTCAGTTTAAGTGTAGGGAGGGAAAACAAAACGGGAACTTTGAAACTATGCTTATCCTTGAATATTTGCTTTGTCCAATTGTATTTGTGCAATAAACCATGAGAAAATGTCGGTTAGAGTAATTTTGGCACCAAATTTAAAATTTTTCATGACAGATAGGAGTGGGCCATTAGTTTTAACAAAAGCGTCTCACGGATAGGAAGTTGCATGACTAGCAAAAAAACCCTTTACCACCTAAATTCCGCCAAAAAATGTGAGGATCGCCCTTAGATTAGTAGGAATTGAAGCATTCATCTTTAATGCTTAGAGTGTGAACCGGTAGTATAATAGATTCTAGAACTTGTTTTGTGATGCATTCCGAGATCGCTAGTAAGACTGCACTTGTGTAGTTAGGAATAACTAAATGATAAGAGGCATTAGGATAACCCTTGTTTGATACCCGTAATATAATTACTTCTTCCACATTGGTTGAGTAATTCCCCCACACCCTTTGCGTTGTACTCATTTTTATTACACGATACCCCTAGTTAACCCCTCTGAGCCTATCCTTTTCGCGGTTCTCGTGATGTTTTGGTTTTTCCGGAATATCAATGAAGAGCATTGTTTACACCCTACCCCCAAATAAACACCCAAATTGCCTTAGCCTACCCTATATGCACTCACTTTTAGTGCATTATTGTTATCACCCTAAACCCTTAGTTCAATTATCTGGTTGCTTGCATGAGTTGTTAAGTCGAGTCATATCCTTTGTATACAGTTTTGGGACGATTGGGATTCATGGAAAAAGTTAAAGTTTATGAAATGACGGGAAGGGAACGTTAAATTAAAATTCCCTTTGTTTGCATAATAATGTACCCCAAGTGTTTGGATCTTTTCAATTCGGGTCAAATAAGTGTTAGAGTAATAAAAACTCAAGTGTAGGGATGTGCCTATAAATCCCTATCATTTTGATGTTACCGTAGAGGATGGTAGAGTAAAAGTGTATGAAAAAAAATCGAAAAAGTAGAGAAAAGAAAAAATAGAGTGATTAAAAAAAAACATACGGGCTACCATCCTACATCTATCCTTTAAATTTATGTTCGTTTATTTCAGTTAGCTAGAGTCTAGAGTGTCGAGTCTTGGCTTAGCAACGCCATTCTTCGTATGCATTTAACATAGAGATTTTTGACTTGCCACCACTAAATAGCCTATCTCACCAAACCCTTTGTTTCCCTACCGTAAGCCTAACATTACAACCCTTTAAAGACCTCTTTGATAGTCTTTCCTAGGTGCTTACGCCAAAGCGATGGAGGTTTGATCTATTCTCAAGCCTATGGTAATCTATGTACTAGGACCGGTTAATGAGTGTTTATCTTCCATTTCCAATTTGTTATATTTCATATACACCCGAGAGAGATGTGAGTATCCAAACACCCCATGTGAGGTGCTAGTATGTAATTTCCGTGCTTTTTATGACTTTTGCGGGGCTTATATATGTTGTGGACTGTTTTAAACCAATGCTTCATGACCCCTAACTTATAAATTAATTGGCTAAAAGCACATTTGCTTGAGGACAAGCAAATACCAAGTGTAGGGATATTTGATAAGGTTTTAAAATGTACCTTTTTGAGGGGTCGTTTAAGCCCTTATTTGATCACTTTTGTATCCGTTATTGCTTAATATCGTTCCTTTTCACTTTTTAGGTCTCTTGAAGGCAAAATGCTGGAATGGCACTTATTTGGATGAAAAGGCGCGAATATACGAAGAAAATGGCCAAGGTCAGAATCGAGACACTCAAAGCTGCTGAAAACATAAGGTGACGGCGTCACAGCTTATACGCGACGCCGTCGGAGGATTTTGTGACGGGACAGAAGCCAAAACTCCTATTTTCAAGTGACGACGTCGAGTTATAAAAGAGTAGGTCGTCGCAACTCAAACGGCCTATATACAATTCAGACGGCGTCAGAAGCTGAAGAGGACGGCGTCACAAGCATAAGGTGACGCCGTCGCAAGTCTAACGTGGCCAAGACGACGGCGTCACAAAACATAAGGTGACGCCGTCGCATGTGTAATCTTATATATAGAATCCGAATTTTTCAGTATTTGTGTGTAGTCTTTTGGAGTAAAAACCTAAACCGAACCAAGGCTGTCTTGTACAGTATTTTAGGGTTCCAAACCCTATCTTACACCAAGATAAGTGTTTTACTTCATTAATACAATTATGTCTTTGATTATTTGTGTGTATGCTTGCATGTTCTCCATGTCCGGCTAATTTACTTGTGTGTTTGCTTAGGGAATATGAAACTTAATTATTGAATATTGATTGGTTGTCTCTTATCTTAGTTGATTAATGATCTAGTAATGCGATAGGTCATTCGTTGTGTACTTAATGCTTGATTAAATCTTTGTGAACCTTAGAATATAACTCCTTGAGTAGTTGTAACCTAAACCATCCAAAGAGTGCCTTAGAGTAAGAGTTTATTATCCCTAGTGGGTTTTGTAGACGAAACCCTTTGGTAAGTTAAAGAGTTAGGGAGAAACGCATACCTTACAACCTTAGACACACAACGCAACTAAGAATAAGGACGTGACAATTCAACTACCAATAGGAGATAATTAAGGAGTAGTAAAACCTAAGTAAACACATCTTTAAAATATCATACGAGCACACAATAATTCGACATAGACTACATACACCTTAGATTAGATAATTAGATAAGTAGAGTAATCGGTAGCAATACCAACCCCCCCAAATTCAAACCCCGAGATTCGTACCTTTCCTTTCCTTAAAAAATATAAAAAAAGATAAAAAAATAATCTTCCTCAACCCCAACCTTAGCGTAGTAACTTCTCACTAGCATTCCTATTCCCCTAGAGAACGATATCAATACCCGTGGCTTACCCTAATACTACACTACAACGATTAGGTTCACTGCCTAGGGTGTTGAAAAACTTGCTCGACGAAAAGGAAGTTCCTTTGACCCTGAACCACGCGTGTAGCATTATCAGGCTGTCAAACAAACAGCCTCTGGCTATCATCTGAACCTAGTGCTGTGCACAGCCATCTCCACATGTGTAGTCGGAAGAAATACGACTTACAAACTTTCATCAAGTAACCATAGAAATCAAATACTACACAACTTGACCCCCTAATTACAGTTGTACCTCATACCCCATATTAAACTAAGGAGACAAACCACATCCTAAATTGTCTTAGGACAACCTACTGATAAACACAGTCACCAGCAATAACTTCCTTAAAAGTTATAACTCCAGACTATTTACTGAGACCAACTATGTAACTCTCTGTTTCTCCCCGTAACTTTTCTAGTTACGAGAAACCTCATCATCAAGTAGGAACTCTATAACTACTTAACGACTTATACTCCGTAAATGACCAAACTATACTCTCAACTTTGAGCCTCCGTACTTTGGGTATAAAGTGCATCATTAAGTCAACCAACGAATTGCAAGTAGCAATCAACATCATCCTTCAATGATGGTACCTAAAACCTACTAGGTAACCCATGCAATCATTTTTATCACACAATAGAGCAGGACGTTTCGATGTCATCATCCATGTGGAATGACTATCCAGAATATCATGCCATGAGCAACTACAAAGAAAAGGTTGTTCGAATATCCTTCAGTAATAAAAACCTTGAGGAAAGAGGTAATAGAAATAACTCTAGGAGTACACCTAGACTGAACATCATTTCCTTGGAGGAAATTCACATCGATGAACTGTTAAAACCTATTGAAACCATGACTCAGGAAGTCAAACGGTTGGAGTATAACCATATCCCAATTGTCAAAACACTTAGACTCTATAGAGTAACTCAAACTGAAATTCGAGGACGAATTTCCTTATAAGACGGGGAGACTGTGACAATCGGTAAATTTCCAATTTTTAAATTTAATAATAAATTTTTATTTATTATTACCTGAACGCTTTTGAGCAAGCATTAGCTCATTTGATATAAATAAGGGAAGTTATCCCACACACCAGAATATTTTGAACTATCAAACATTATCAGAAAATACATATTTTTCTATTTTCTACCCAACTTTGAGTTTCAAACCCAACAATGAGAAGTTATCTCACTTTATTGAAAACACGAGCTCGCGCACAAATCGACCAATAGAAAGTATGGCATTAGTCTAGTAAATACATTTTTGGACCAATATTGATGTTTTTATATTTCTTTTATAAAAACACACTCGAAAACATATTTTACACGTTAACCATTTTCAACGTGTGACTGAAATATTTTAACTCACGTTTAAAAGGTAAATGAAATACCAAAACTTCAAGGAAGTTCACGTTTTAACTTCCCACTCTTTTCTACTGTCATTGTGTCGCATTTTATGCAACAAAACGCAATCCAACTCGTTTTATACGTGTTTCATGTATACATATCTCGTTATGGACTTATTTTCATTCAAATAACAAACCGGAATTTTTCAGACTGATTTTAATAATAAATTATATTTACTATTCCCAAAGTTTCGCTTTCGAACTTTCCTAAACCTAATTGAGCTTGAAAACGAGAGGATATCTCGTGAAACGCGAAAATAACGCAATAAACGAGCCAGCGCGACTTAAAACTCCTAAAACAATTTGATTTAATAATTAAATTAAATTCGAGAAAACTATACGTATGAATACTTGACTTTATCGGAAACATTATTTCGGACGCAATGGCGCAAGTCCCGTATTTTTAAACGGTCGTTTGCTATGTCAAATGGGGCCCACAAGGGTTATTTTCAAAAAATAATCAAAGTTTCAAAACTGCCCCTTGTTTATTTACATTGCCGCCCATGAAATTTTTTTGACCTCATTTGGTCCCTCCAGGGAGTATAAAAGACCTCAAATTAGAGTCATTTTGATATAATCACCACCACTAGAAAACTTTTCCGGCGCCGTCGCCGGTTCCGGCAAAATTCCCGGCCACCTATTTTTTTGATACCGACACATAGATCAAGGCTAGGGAGTCGTTTATGGAGCGTTTGGGTTCAAAAGGAGCGCGTTTGGGTTGTTTTTGAAGTCCACCGCCGCTCACCACCACCCTCCCCATCTCCTATCCTTCGTTTGGTAAGCCACGCGCCATCACTCTCTCTATTTCCTTCATCTTAATTAAAACCCTAACCAATTTTAAATTCATATAAACGTTTTTTGTAATAAAAATGTATTAAACTTTATGTTTTATAACCAAGACTCGTTTGGATCTATGATATTGGCTCTCAACTCGCCGTGACTCGCTCCGAGTCATTTGACTCGTCCGAGTCAACTCACGAGTTGAATTGACTCAGATCCGATTCAACTCACGAGTTGAGTTGACTCGGATCCGATTCTTAATTATTCTGTGTTATTGTTATAGATCGAGCCTATATTCGTCCTTGTTGTTATTACTTTCGAGTTTGATATGGATTTGGTTGGGTTTATATGCTAGTCGATTAGTATATATGTCATGTTTTATGTATATTTTTTTTGATGTTTGTTCACTTACATTAATTCTGGTCAATTGATTGTTGTCTTGTATAGTGGTGTGATAACATCAAATTATCCTGAATATTACGTGTCAATTTCCCCCGATAATGCTTGTAATTTATATCATTTATATGGATTTACGCTTGTTTTCCATTGTTTTCCACTTTCAGGTAAATTACGAGTATTGGAGCTAAAGAGACGCGGAATTGGAGAAATATCAAAGATTTATCATAATATGCTGACTTTGAAGAGGTTACGGCGTAACTCATCTCTCACATTACGCCGTAACTTAAGCGTGACTCAGAAAGCCAACTCATCAAAAGATTACGGCGTAACTCTCCCAAAAGATTACGATGTAACTATATTAGGTCAAATGAGGTTCCACGCCGCTGATAACTACGTCGTAACTATTGCATAAACTCCAGCGTAACCAAGAAATATTGAAGATACGGCGTAACTACTTATAAGGTTACGCCGTAACCAGCAGATCTAGTGCAAATTACGATGAAATAGAGGATTACGGCGTAACTATTCTATTAGTTACGCCGTAACCCAGATCTGGCCTATAAATACCCCACGATTTCCAGGATTTCAAAGCATGCTATTTCACACACCACAACCAAATAACGTGAGAAGAAGCCAAAGGCAGGTCTAGAGGAGCATACGGAGCTGTCTCCAAGGGAGAAATCACTCCCCTACGATAAGCATTAGCATTTTATCTTTTCTTTACTTTCGATTCATGTATTGCGTAACATTGAATATTGAATTGATTTATATGGTTAATATGAGCGGCTAAGCACCTCTTGGTGCTGGCCTAATTATGATTCCTTAATTGTTTTGTTTGCGTTTATATTACTTCCGCATTATTATTTCTAAGTGTATGCATGCATAGTTTATTGGTAGCTACCCTTGTTTCGGTAGTTTTGAATGGCGGTAGAGGCTAGTTGCTTAGGAGATATGACCAACTGACCCTAAGTGAGTAGACTAAGATGGGAAGGGTAAGATATGACCAACTGACGACCCTTTCTACTTGTGCGATTTGACCAACTGATCACCTACCGTTTGGATGAACTTAAGAAATAGGGGGTGAGTGTTTAAGTTGCTAACGCTCGGGCACTCACTATTATAAGTCTAGCATGTAGCGGTACTTAATGAATCGGCTTAGGGGACCAGGAACAACTGGACTTATGAGGGGACACCTGACTTCTCCAGTGGTGGCATCTTTGCTGATAGGTTAGGGCGAATTGACCAAATGTTGTCCTCTCGACTTTGACCCCACCTGAAGTAATTGGAAGAAATTAGACGTAGACATTACTAGCTATGATGATTAACTAGGTTAGCACCACTCTCCTCTATTGATTAAACCTTTTCCTTTTTTTTTGCTTTAGTAGTTAATTAATTAATTCCTTATCGAAATCATATTAAAAACTATGACACCTAGACTTAGTAATAATCCAACACACATAGCTCTTGGGACGACCTCGATTTTACCAAATACTACACTACACACGACCGGGGTACACTGCCCGTTAGTGCATTAGGGTAGACCATAGGTATAACGAGACATTATAAATATTAAAACCTGGTCAGTAAAACCTGCATCATGGTGATTCCTTGTTGTTTTTGTGTCAGTCGAGAGTCTTTTGACTCGTATAGATTGAGCCATGACTCAAGGGAGTCACGGCATAGCGTCATTTTGGATTGATCGATGGTGGTTATTGGTTAGCCGTGGGTTTGGATTTGCTTGTGTTAATTATTTTGAGCCTTGGTCATATGTTAAATTCGTTGGTGTGTGTCGTGACTCACGGGGAGTCGCGTCCACAAGCTTTGGTAACCAAGGCGAATAGCCGAGGTCGAGTTCTTGTAAAAACATTTTGAATAAATATTATTGATGTCGGAATATTAACTTGACCATGGTTGTTAATTGAGAAAATATTGATAAACGGAACTTTCGGTAAGTGTCGTTATGTGTACCACGACACACGAAGTGTAGTGGGGACTTGGTTATACTTTTGGCCTAAACAAATGTCTTCAGAGTCATGGTCAAGGTTTGGGAAACCTCGAATTGGTCGTAATCTTAATCGTTAATGTCGTAATCGTTAGTGATGTGTTATTTATGCTTATTTTGACGTTAATCAATTCATTTAACGTTTGATAACCTAACTTATTATTCTTGTTTAGTCAATGACGTTTCGGATACATATTGGATCATTACTCGGGATTTGATTTTGATTTGGATAACTGGACAAAACCAATACTTAACGGACTAAATATTTTTGGACTTGGAAATACTTATCAAAGCCTATGCTTGGATACGATCATTGGATTTGGGTGTTATTGGACGAAAACTATTAAGATTGGATTTGGATTATTTGGACAATTGTTTTATAGTTGTATTAGAATTTATTGGACATTTTGGACTTGAGACTATACAATATATTAGACTCGTAAAGAATTTAATATATTAGACTCGTAACAAACCTAAAATATACAATAAACACTTATTCAACTAATAACGATTTGCCAGTTATAAACTTGTCGGGAAATATTATTTTTGCAACACGAGTTTTAATAAGTCGCAATGACTTGGGAATGTTCTATAAATGAAGGGGTCATGACGAAAATTTGTAAAATTTCTACACTTAAAGTTTATTCTCAATAACTCTTTTATTTTAAATTCATCAAATGATGAACAATACACTAGAATATCTTAAAACTCTTGAAGTTTGAAGTATTAATTCAAACTTACCTTTATCTATAAAACATGTATGTTTTATACAAACTATTTGGGAACATGGGGTAAACGCCAAAACGTACTAATTGACTTATTCTATTGAAGTTTTTCCTCGTCGCTACTTTCCTTGACTTCTTTTGTCATACCTTCTCAACTCAAGTTCTCGTCAGTACTTTTATCGACTGTGTCGATCATCTATTCCATATTTGGCGTGAGTATACTTGAGTCAATATTCGAGTCAACTCTTATACGAAAGTTTCATATACATTATCCCTCCATCTATTCCAAGAGCCAGTACGTATGAGTTATTTTCACAACTACTCTTTTAGATTATTATCGACAATCAAAATAACTCATGAAACTTCACATAAAATGTAATAAAGCGAATATTTAAAATACTTGTTTTTAAACTTTAAGCGTTTTAAAGATCCAAAAATATGGAAACTTTTGCTTTTAAACTTTAAGCATTTCAAAAACGCAAACACTTATAAACTTTCAAATAATGCCTTGAATGCAAGAATTAGACTAAAAACCACACCGTACTTATCTAGGTTGCGTGTCGGAGCCGTGCACATTTATTACTTGATGTTAGTTGTGATGTCTTACATTTTTGCATACCAAGGTGAGTTCATACCCCTACTTTACCTGTTTTATAACTGTTTTGGGGTGAGAAACATGCAAAATCTTTATGAGATATTGCTTTTATGCAAACACTTTATAAATGATATTTCTTATATGCAAATCCTTTTATGAACTATTTCTGTTATGAAATGCCTTTTAAGAACTATTGCTGTTACGAAATACACTTTATGAACTGTTGTTTTTACGCAAACACTATATGAACAACTATTACTTCATGGACTAGAACTGAAACTTTTGTGTAAACCACTATTAAGAGTGTAGCCTAAGGAACTTATTTCCCACTTGCCCGCCTGTCATGTACCTTTATACCCTGCGGGGAACGTGAATGTTATAAATAGATCTATTGAGGGTAACGCCTCCATCCGGATTGGGAGCGACAAGTCGGAACTCAAGTGTTAATGGGAATACACACTTGCTAAGGGCACCATAAACTTATTGACATGCTACTTACACGCATGTGGAACTGTTGTAGCTTGGTAACATGAACTTAGAGCTCGAGTAATAGACACAACCACTTTTATTTGGAAGACTCCTTATACGCGATGTATCGAGCACACTTTTGTCCATAAACAAACTTGATTGCTTTAATGATTTACTATAAACCTATGAACTCACCAGCTTTATAGCTGACCTTTTTAGCATGTTTTCTCAGGTGTTTGATCCTGAAGTGTGACGATCTCAAGGCAGGGCTTGGCATGGCATGGTCATAGACTACATTGATGTATTTGGGACCACCTTTTATTAATGGGCCATATTTTCGCAACAATTAAACTTTTGTAAACTTTATTATTTTATTAATAAAAGTTCTTAAACGGGTTTTATTATCCATTCTTTATTACATGTGTTATAATGCAAATTGAGTGGCGCCCTAGGGTTTTCGGGGTGTTACATCTTGAATCTACATACTCAATCACATTTGGTTGTTATGAAAATAATGACGTCCTTCTCAAGACGAAAAGAATATGCATCGGATCAGAACTCACACTTGTGATGATGTCATATTGAGTCATCTTATTCAATGGTTGTGTTCCAAACATCAAACTAATATGTTTAAAAGATGAATAAAATACACAACAAAGTAGGATTGACAACTTGGATGTTTCATCCGAAATATTCAAGTAATTTACTTTGCAATGCAATTTGTAAATGTGTCACTTCCAAAAAACAAATATGAGCAAACACACAACATACTTAGACTTTGCTCATGAACGACTCAACACTCAAAATCACATGTAATTCTCATATCAAAAGATTGACAAAGGATAACGTATATCCTATGCACTTCGTTCTCTTTGTAACATGAATGGTTATGTTACAAAAAAATACATTATATCTTGTTTAAAAAATATAGGATATTAGATTTTGAAAGTAACCTAATACAACGTGTGTCATTGCATAAAAAAGTAAAATTCGTTCATTATATTCTACACTAAAATACTTGTTTTCCTAAGAGTAATAACTTTGTCCGCTTAGATAGTCATATTTATTGAAAATACAATATGTCTTGTCTCAATGATACCTCGTAAAACACTTACAAGATCTATTAAGGTAAGTAACTTTTTTTTAGATTATTTTTCTCAAGAAATACTAAGGAGTATTCTTGAAACACTTTCTTTGCTCTATAAATCCAAAATGTGTTACAATAATAACTCAACAAATAAATATGTCATCCTTGAGATCATGTAATGCACCATCTAAACCAAACAACCTCTAAATCTCAAACACATGATTAAAATACCGTGCTTGCCTTTGTTAAGTTTTTATGTGAAACATGTCAACTTCATTAACCGGCTTTTAAAATATGATTAGAGTCATATTAGGACATATGCTAGTGGTATTAGCCAATATCATCTTTGGTATACTTCAATAGGAAAATATAGGAATTCAAAATTTTCTAACATGAGAATGACTACTGGAGAACCTATTGCAATAGAAATTCATTTTGACCTAATGGTTGAATTGCTTCAATGAGTGAAGTTGGGTTTGTGGTAAACCCGTAAAAGTGGTCGTGTTTAGCCTTAATTGAGCACCACTAGTGATAGTCTCATACTCATTCTCTAACTTAAAAAATTTTCATTCATACATTTGACTAAAAATAGTTTATCGGTGAACTTTGTCTCCCATTAGGATTGCAACTTGAACAAGTAGAAATTAGGATTCTTCTTAGCAAAACTAGATTACTTGCATCTCACATATGTGTTTTTACTGTTTCAAAATGACTATTTGTTCTTGTGAGATATGATTTAATGTCTTCATGATTTCTTAAATGATAAATGATTACTTGTTTAATTATTGAATGCATGTTTATTAGAAAGATTTTGTTTTAATATTATATCTCTTGAAATATATATCCATGATACATGCTCTTATGTGCTAAAAGTCAACATGTTTGTAATCATGCTTCGTATGCATCTCTTTACATGACATATGTGTTATTTATGCACCCACACTATGTCGGCTTAATATATAATGGACTAGGTATGCCTATCATGATAACCTCTTAGATTTCATATAGTATTGCACGTTAATATTTTTGATCACTATGTGATGCATGCTTAAATGCGCTTACATACTTAAACCCTTGAGTATTATGCACCTATGAAATATCTCCTCATACTAGAATATCGCTCTTAGGGTCTCTAGTGCCACAAAAGGTCATAATAGTCGAAAAATGATCTTAAATAATCCACTCTTCCTTATGGTCTCCCAAATTATTTGTGCACACATTTCCTTAATCATCTCGCTCTCTTTCAAATAGCCCACTCCTTTTTCTAGAAAAGGTTAGATACAAATCTAATACTCCTCCAAGTAGGTTTGACAACTTAAATATTTCATTCAGAATATTCAAGTAATTTAACTTGCGATCACAAGCGCTAAAGGTCATATCCGAAAATTTATATTCAAGCTTTTTAACTACATAAGTTAAAACGCTCATCCATAAGCTAAAATCTAACATCAACCTTCGGGTGATAAAGGTCTGATGAATTCCTACATAAATGATTGGTAGTTCATTTCATACTCTAGATCACCAACTAACAGACATCACCCTCTCACTCTGCTATGAGTCTCTTAAACTTTGTTCTTCATATTCCATCACCAACATGTGCTACCCCATTAATCTAAACTTTCTTGGTATTTATTATCTATGATTCACTTATCACTTACACCTTTTCTCCTTCTAAACACTCTCTAATCATTTGTAAATTATCTTCTTACCCAAAAAAATGATTATTCATACCTTTCCACACAATTCCAACATTCCTATAAAAATTCTTTACCAAATCCCTAAATCATTCCTTAATCATTATTGCCCAATTCTTTACTTTCTTAATGGCAATGTGATTTTTACATAATCAATCCTTTGATTATTTCTATCCTTTCATTAAATTTGAGAAAAACAGAGAAAACTGGAAAGACTCTGCACCCCACTGGCGACGGTCCCAAAAACATGTCGGCGGTCCCTTATATATACGGGATCGTCCCTTGTTTACAAAACCATCCCCAGTAGATGTGTCACGAAATGGTTCATTTTTTTTCTTCTTCTGCATTTTTGAATAATATTTTGAATCTTCCTATACCATGCTTCGTTCAAAATTACAATCATTTTGATTCTTTAATCACCTACTTCCTCACCAAATCCTTTATTTTTTTCACTTCCCATGGCTCTCAACTAGAGTTTCTTCCTCTCAAAAATCCTAGGTTAACAATTATTTCACAAAGTGCATCCATCAAAAAGGAAAAAAATTCCTCTTCTTCTTCCTCACCATACTCATAGTTCACACTACCACCAATTCTCTTGTCTCACATCGACTACCTCTTCTCTTTTCTTACATCCGCTTCTTCTTGTTAACACACTCAACAAACCTAGGATCGCATGTACCTTCCTTGACCATGCCATGCTTATCATTGTAAGTGCAAATGGTCTTTTCACTGTTTCCCCACATACATTTCTTCTCATTCTTTTCAACATAAGCCTAAATTAAACCACCAACTTCAAATATAAAAGTCTTCTATCTTCCTCATTTCTTCTCATCTTCACATCATCCTTGCCAATCTTGGATTACAACCTCTTCTCTTCATTTTCGTTCATCCTTCCCCACTTCCCCACTTTATAAATTCATATAATCCTCCTTATCATCCCATATCGCCAAGATATTAGAAACTTGTCTTGATTGCATATGTCTAGTCTCAATTCTTTTGTGTCATACTTTAGAGAACTCATACCTAAGTTGTGCATGTCTTATTTACCAATAGTGTCTTGCTATATACATTTATCATCATTATTATATATATGTGCACTTGTCTACTAACTTTGTTTTGTAGTATTCTTTCATCACTCGATTCTTTGGTAGCTCAAACAAGGAGGAGCATACACCAAGGGAGAGCATTTGCAAATGTTAAACTCGTTTGCAAATCGTTCACACATCTACACATTTCTTGATATGTGTATTCCATCATTTTACATACTTTATTGCTTGAAACTAACCCTTGATGTAGGTTAAGCTTTTACAACTAATTTGATCCATGGATATGCTAGAGTAAATATACAAAGGATATAAGAATTATGGGGATGCAATGAGCTAGGGGGAGCTCATAGGTATTAGATTAAATGACATGGCGTTGGTTAAACCGTGACTAGGATGATGCAAGCTCACTTCTTTGAATGATGGGATTTGGGATCATTAAATACATTAGGGGATCATCCACAATATACTAGGACTTTGCTAACAAAATCACCTTCAACCTATATGCTCAAGTCTTCCTCAAGTCTTCTCGAGTATTCTTCTCAAGTCCTCTCCTATTTTCACCGATCTTCTTTCCATCTCTACATTGGCGATACATATTTGCTTCGACAAAAGGGGGAGAAGGAGTGTAAACAGGTAACTTTTACACTTTACTATAAGTTACAGTTTACATATTTTTTCATCATCAAAAAGGGAGAGATTGTTAGTGCAAACGTTACGACGTTTAATCTATATAGTGTCTTTATATTTTAATGATGACACACATCAACCTGTAATACATAACGTAAAGTGCACAAGTTACTTGTTTACGCAAATCATAAATGCATGCACGCATCAACATCTTCCGACGTCTCAAGTCTGAATCACGTAAGGTATGTACAAACAAGTTACCAAACTAGTTAAGTGATTAAAGAAGTTATTTTTCTTCAGACCTCACATTTTTATGTGACAAAACATTTTTACAAAGTATTTTTGTAATTATAAATAAGTGTTTTAATAAGAAAAGTTAATTTGAATTTGAAATTATCCAACAGCTATTTTTCCCGCCCAAATCAGTTAAAACTTTCACCAGATAAATTTTCACCACATAAGGACAACAGCTTTTCTTCTGTTTGCTCTTGGGACGGTCCCGTAAACATGTAGATGATCCCTTATATATAGGGGACCGTCCAAAGTTTAAGGGGACCGTCCCCCGCTCCTCCTGGTGACTATAAATACAACACTATTCCACAGAAAAATGCAACTCTCTTTAGCACAAAACTTTATGTTCTTTCTCAATCCCTTATTTCATCTTCTTTGATCACACTAACTTGTTCGAACCTTGTTTAAATGTGATTCTTTCTTTCTCACCTCAAGTGCAAACAGAAGAACTTTTGTTATCATCTAGATACGAAATTATGTAGTCAAGATAGTTCACGTGTAACATTGGTTACATATAGATCGAGTCCATATCTTTCAATCATGTGTAATAGGTAGATCTAAACGATGTGCAAGTCCATGAGTTGTATGTTGATTGGGTAGATCGTGTTGATCGTGTAGATTCTGTTGATCATGTTGATCGTGCAGATCTTGTTGATCGTGCAGATCGTGTTGATCGTGTGGATTGGTTCTAGCAAAGATTAGAACTCGACATTTTGCTTAGTGTCGAAAATTGGTGTAAGCAAGGTGTATGGTCTTCTCCGCCTAAAGGGAGTTTGTTGATTAGTGAAGTAACTCCCGAGCTGGGTACTCGGGGAGTGGAGTAGGGCGAAGAGGTGTTTTGTGACCGAACCACTATATATCATCGTGTCCGGTTTTCTCTTTCCTTTACTTATTGCTCTACGCTTATATTCTTTTTTATTACTTCTTATTAAGTAGTATTATTATGGCACTTGCGATGATTGCATTTATAGCTTTATCTTCATATTTACTAGCTAACTTAAAAAATGCAAAACATCAGAAAATTTCATCACATGTCTTAGAAACGCCACTGGTGACGGTCCTGAATATAGACAGGCGGTCCCATATATATATGGGACCGTCCATACATTTCAGGGACTGTCACCAGTTCAATCAGAAGTAGCTCAATCCTGTTAACTATGTGTTGTGCTTATGTTTGTGTGATTGATTGTTTATATTGTATTGATGATATGTGAGTCTTGGTTTGGTAACCATACTTGTAATTACGTGACATGTATTTGTTATAAGTGCCGTAAACCACTATTCATATTTAGACACGCTTGATCGAAAATTTGATACAAAAAGATTTTAGATTTTAAATAAAAGCGTGTTCTACATAGTTAGTTACAGTTTCTTTAAAACTTGTAATATTAATTTCTAGCAACTTATTTTTTCATTAAAATAAAAAAAAACCACTTTCCACCTCTTTTTAAAAAATAAAATATCTTGCAATCGTCAAGTGAAAAAAATACACCATTGCTTCGAGTATTTTTTTTATCTTTCAGTGGATGGATACTTTGATATACTTTTGACGATTTTTTGTTTGATTTTTTTCAGCTACATCTGGAAAAATCACATGTGATTTGTATCACAAATAAAATGTGATTACATAAATCACATGTGATTCTTGATACAAAACACACGTGATTTTTTGAGACGTAACTGGAAAAAAAATTAAAAAAAAAAATTGTTGAAAGTATATAAAAGTGTCAATCTATAAAAAAATAATTTAATTCTCGCCGCGATATTATGATATGATTTATTTTGCGTAACGATTAACGGTTTATGTGATATTTAATTTAAAAAACGAATGGAAAGTTTATTATTATTATTATTATTATTATTATTATTATTTTGATAAAAAAATAGATGAGGAGGATTGATTAGGGATGTTTAGAAAAGAACAATTTTAACCAACTGGCTTAGCTCAGTTGGCCACCTTGGAGTCCTTAGGGGCTCTTGGGGGAGGGAGGTCTTGAGTTCAAATCCTGCAAGGGGTTTGAATGAGGGATTTTCCTTCAAGGTAGTCCTTTAATGAAGGGGTCCTTTAATGAAGGGGTTTGGGCCTGGTAACCCCAGGTTCGAATCTTGGAAAAGGCAAGGGTTTTCCCCTATTAATTGTCGTGCCTTCGGGCGGATTAGTAGGGGGTTTTCCCCCCATCGGGTATTTGAAATAGGCATTTCCGCTTCGAGGGAGCTCTCTAGCGCGGACCCGGTTTAGACAACGTAGTCTAGACCTCCCGCTGTCGAACTGCGACACGAAGCACTTAATAAGAAATTCACCTTTCAAAAAAAAAAGAAAAGAACAATTTTATTTTGAGACAAACAAGAGAGGTGTTTGGTAGAAGGGTTTTATGGGTTTTTGTGCTTTAGTGAAAACCAAAAGCATCATCATCATTTGCTTCCGTCAGCTTTTTGGGAATCCAAAATGTCTTATTTAACCAGACAGCTGATGGATGTTGTGAATAAGCTGTTTCATCTCTCTTCTTCGACTCCTGACATTCTCAACGTTCTCATGGTTAGGGTTTTTGGGTTTTGCTTATTTTTTCTGCTTATTTGCTCATATTTAAGGAGAGTTGCTTCTTTAGAATAAGCACTTTTGAAAAAGTAAACAGGGAGTTTCTGGGTACAAAATTTAGATGGTGTTTGGGATTTCTTATTTTTTTCTGCTTATTTACTCATATTTAAGGAGAGGGTAAAATAAGCACTTTTGAAAAAGTAAACAGGGAGTTTCTGGGGTACAAAATCTAGATGGTGTCTGGGATTGCTTATTTTTAAGGAAAAAAAAAATAGTACTTTTGCCTATCTTGAGGTAAAATAAGTAGTTTTTGATAAGCAAGATGAAATGTGCTTCTTTTAAAGTGCTTGTTTAAGCTTATTTATGGGTTTATGAGCTTATATGATTTCGGCTTATATTTTGTAAGCCCGGATTTCCCGACTTATTTTGAAACACTTATTCTTCAAGTGCTTAAGCTTAAGGAGAAAAAAAATGAATAATCCCAAACATCCTCTTAATTTTATGTCAAATAAGTAGGTTTGCTTCTTTTGCCCTCAAATAAGTAGGTAAGCCGAATAGTTTGGATTTCATTAACAGTAAATTACAATCACTTTGATCTCAAATAAGCACTTTGAATACATTATTTCTTGAACATTTTAGGTTAAATTCAAAGATTGTCATTCGCTGATACTAATGTCATAAATGGTCCCCTTGTCGCGGCTGTTTACTTTACGACTGGTTCTGTTACGTCTCAAAAAGTATCGACGAGGGATGATTTCCATAAGTTTCACCAAACCACATAGATGATTTATAATCATGTTTCGTTGAATTTTTAAGTCATCAGTATGTAAATTTAACGGTTGGGCAAATGTTACAAAAGATTACAGCAATATGATTTCGCCCTAATCTCCTTTTTGGTAATTGCCAAACTTAATTAAGCAAATGTTACAAAAGATTGCATTATTTCAAATAGCACTTTGATAACTCTTTAAATAAGTTGATAAACAGCATAAATCTCATCACAGATAAGCACTTTAGTTACATTATTTCTTGAACATTTTAAGTTAAATTTACTGAGATAAAGTGCATAAACTGTTCTTACAGTTTGGTGAAATTAAAAGAACATAATATACCATAACAGACCAAAAGCGAGAGCAAATTGCTATTCTTTTTTAACTAACTTTTGTACATGTGATAGCAAATGGAGAAAGTTCTATCTAGGGTGCGACCACCGCCATACCAAGCAATGGTTAAAGTACTGCATCCAATCATTCATGCACTGACTGCTGAAAAACTGGTGAAACATCCTGACGTGAATGTGAACATTTCAGTTGTATGTTG
Organism: Chrysanthemum seticuspe; assembly: GCA_019973895.1. NCBI lineage: Eukaryota > Viridiplantae > Streptophyta > Magnoliopsida > Asterales > Asteraceae > Chrysanthemum > Chrysanthemum seticuspe. Next base: position 303,689,372 of record BPTQ01000006.1, read on the forward strand.
CATCTGCGAGATTATAAGAATCATGGCACCTAATGCCCCTTACAATCACCAACAAATGAAGGTATGAAACTTCTTTGGTTTGACTAGTGGAGAATCTTCATAGTATAACGTACTAATAGTCCTAAGTAACTGCCTTTCTATTGTCGTTGGTGGACAGGAGTTTTTTGAAGTGTTAGTGACGTCCTTTGAGAAACAATATTCTGCATCTAGTGGATACTGTGGTAAGACGACTAAAGTACTCGAAATATTTAGGAAAGCCAGATTGCTGGTAATGATGTTGGACGTACAAGTGGAAGGACTAGTAGGTCGCCTGTTTAAGCAATTTCTAAGTTCTTCTGAGTAAGAACTCTATTTCTATGCTAGCACTTGTTCTATTTTCTTTAATTGCTATTTCTTTTTTTCTTTTTTTTTTTTTAAACACACTTTAATTGCTAGTTTGCTACTGCTGTTACGAAAGCCCTTTTGTTATAAGCTCAACTGAGTTTGCTCTTTCTTCTTCTCTTTTAGCTCCAATACCTCTGCTACTGTACTCGAGATGGAGAAAATTATGACCATGATCATAGAGGAAAGTAAGGAGCTCGCGTTCGATCTTGAAGCTCTAATAATTGCTACTCTAGATAAGGTTAATCAGATGTTTATTATATTTCTCATCTTCACTAACGAAGGTTCCTCATTCATTGCTAATCACATCCGATACTATTGCAGATTGATTCACCTGGTTGTCGGCAATTAGGGGAAAAAGTTCTTCTGAATTGTGCTGCTAAACTGCAACCACGTCTCCCGGATATGGTATGATTCGATCATTTCTCTTTATGTGTAATCCAAATTGTTTGCACGTGTTTGTAAACCTGCATTAGAAAATTAACTAAGATAAATGTATGAGGTGACTTTCATGCCACCGAAATATCAAAAATCAAGTATCGATTTTTTCCTCCTGTTCATGTAAACTCTAGCCAAAAACTTTCCTAACTCTGTAGAATACAACTCTAGACAGGGTACCAAAGGTATGTTTTTTTTTGTCATTTTACAACTCCTGTGGAGAAAGCATTGATGCTATTGGCATTTTGCTCATTTCATAAATCCGCAGGTCTTCTTTTTTATTCAAATTGGCATACACTGAACAAGATTGATGTTTGGGTGGGTCTGTCACCTGTGTAAACGATACCTCTAAAAAATAATATTAATCATTATTTCCGTATGTGCTATAATCACATATTTTTACAGGATGCTAAAGAAACTATTCCTTGTACAAGTGAGACAAGCAACTTGAGGAACGATACAACTCATAAGATAAAGGTTGAGTGTCTTGAGGGAAGCATAGATACGGTGGAGACACTGAGGCATCGTGAGCCGGCAACTACGGATAGAGTTAACCATTTAGGCCTTCACACTGAAAATGGAAAGAAAAACGTTTCATCCGATGATCCACCAATGCCATCAAAATCTGCAACAGAAGTGAATGGAAAACGCAAGAGAAATGACGAACAGGTACTGCCATCTGCTTCTGGTAACTATTCTAGTATGGCTGTCATTTGTGGTTTGGTTTTACAGTTTTTTCCCAAATTTTCATACTCTTAAACAGGTTAGGCTAACGGGTCAAAAGGGTTGTTTTCAGAATGGGTTGGTCTGACTTTGCAAACACTTTTATCTTGTTTCTTTCTAGAGTTATACAAAATTTTAATATTTAATCTTTAAAATCAAATGATTAAGGACTTGAATGCATATCAAGTATAATTTGAGAGACGTTTGACCTGTTTGACTCGTTCAACCAGTTTCCATTATAACCAACTATTTCATTTTGACCCGTCATAAGCATATTAAAATCGAAATTGTGTACTTTAGTCTTTAGCCATAAATATGAACAACTCTCAGTTTAATTATGGTGATCTTCTTCTGAAATCAAACATAAAATCCACAGTTTGAAGTTGGTCTATGTTTTTTTATGCTACATTTTATTAACCAAGTAATCAACTGCATCCATATCACAGCAGGGAGCGCCCAAAAAGTTTATGTACACTATGACACATGTCCAAAGCTACAAAGTGAAGAAAATCAATGCACCGATCCTTGAAGCCATTTTCAAGAAACACGGTGACATTGCATCTGATTGTGTAGTCAAAACAGCTTCTGTGAGAGGATCTATCCTAGAGTTTGTTTGTGAAGTTGTCAAGCGAATTCAAACGAATGATGTTGCAACCATCGTTTCTCATATGGAAGAAATAGAGATGCAAGTGTTAGATGCAGAAGCAACCAACATGAAAGTGGCGTGGCTCCGAGCTCACTTGGAAGCTATTCACAAAAGGAACGCTGCCCAAAAAACGTCAACTTCAATTGTAAAAATGAAGGCAAACACTAGTTTTGTTAAAAGAGCTGCAAAAATGGATCTGGAAGAGAGGCGGATGGAGCTTCTTACTGCACAAGAACGGTTTGATAAGGCTGAAAAGTGCGTGAAAGTACTTGATCTTGTAGAAATGAAGCTAAATGATAATTTTGTGGAATCAGAGGCTGAAAAAGATTCGTGGCCAGAACGACCAATATTATAAGCTAATTAAGTCATGCTAGATCTGTATTTTGTAGAACTTACCTGGGTCACGCCTATGCACATATTTTGTTACATTACTTCAGAAACACCTACCGGCATGAGACCCCCCTTTTGGAAAGACGGGTTAAGCTTAATGTAGTTAGGATTAACTTTCTTTTTTACCTGGTTGATAGCTCCTGATTATTGTTCACAGAAATTCTGAGCTTCATCTTTTCTTTTAGTGTCGTATGCCGCCCAACTGGCTCATTTGTATCTATAAGAATTCTGTCACATGTTGGGGATTAATGGATTTGCGACATGAGTAGTTATTATCTATGAAGTTTATTTGTTTGGTTTGACAGGTTTTAAGGTATGGTCAGCTATTTTCTTCTTGTGTGTTTATAGTCCTATAATAAGCAAATCAAACCACATAGTTCTTGCCTCGAACCAGAGGAGAGGAGACAAAAGATTTTATGAACAGATCGGATCAAATAATCAAACGAACACTAAAAGTTGAAAGAGATCAGATGGATAACAATGATTATATTAATTCTTAAACTTCATGTAATAAAGTTATGGGGAAAGCATCACTGCTGTTAACAGTTAGTTGTTTGGGTTATTCCCTTATTGCAGTCTAATATTAACATTTCAACACCAACAGCAGACAACTTCCTGCAGTTTTGCTGCAGGGATATTCCCTTATTGCAGTCTAATATTAACATTTCAACACCAACAGCAGACAACTTCCTGCAGTTAGTCGTCTGTACTTGCGTGTGTAAAATAACATTTCAAACTTGCAATGATATATTGAGCCACAATCAATCTCGACATGCTTGTCCTCGGCTTGGAGATAATTCGAGCTGGACTAAAACACATATAAAAGAAAAGACTACAACACAAGCTTTACCACAGTTGAAACCAAGTCACAAACAAGCCCTTTTATATAGCTGAGCAATATGCAGCCAACTGGTGACCTAAACATTCATTAATGTAGCAGAAGCACCATAGTTATAGAGTCATCACATCATTACCAATATTCAATGCATGAGTACATACTAAAAGATATCAAGTCATCACATCATTAACAATATTCGATGCATGAGTATAATTACGTACTAAAAGATATCGAGTCATCACATCATTACCAATATCAAGTCATCACATCATTAACAAAAGGTTCACTGCAACATGTTTCCGTTTCTCAGTTTTCATTAGTTTTTGGAACTTTGGGGTTCACGGGGATCAAGGTTTCTATGCCGATTTAAACCTTTTGGAGACTAGTACTCTGAGTATGCGTACTTCCTACCATCCACACTGATGGATTCTCGTACCTTGGACATTCATTATCCTGCTTCTTGAACTACTGTTTGCATATTTAACAATACATGGAAAGATAACAAATATGTCATACATGAGTAGATTAATTTAGCTGATCTAAAAAAGAAAAATATAATTGTACCTTGTTCCTTTATGAAAGTGATTATTGGTCTTGGTCCATCACGAGGTAATGCCGTCAACAATGAAGTCAAGTCAGGAAAGTGCTTTTTGGCATTGGAAGATGAAGACATCACAATATGAATGTTAGTTTGGCCTTGATCTTCTTGTATAAGTAACTTCTCATATGTAAACTGAGAAAGATATAACAAGATTATTTAATACAAAACACGTCTTTAGTTAATTAAAACCAAGAAAGAGAATTTAAATCATGTTCTGTGCGGTACTATAAAGTACATATAAAACTTACCTTGACAACATGGCTCCATTCTTCAAAATGAAGAGGAAAGTCTGATTCTAAAGTTAGAGATCCTAAAGTTAGAGATCGAGGTCTGCAACACCAGAGTACGCCATCCACAACAGCTAAATAAGCTGATAAATCTGTTATGATGTCTGGTTCTAGATCAACGTGGTCTAGTTCAAAAGGCGTTGACTGAATCATCCTCAATTCCTCGACTTCAAAGTAAAACTAGAAAAAGACAATTTGTAAGTACAAAGTTCCGTGATGATTAATTTATATTATTGCTCAAGAGCAAGTACAAACATATGAACGACTCTGGAAAAAATTATTCTGGGTAAATACAATACCGCTCTAATACACAACTTCAACTCTTTGAATAGAACTTTCTTGTCCAAAAACCGCCTCAACTTTTTAAACCAAAGAGCATCAACAAAATCCAAAGGGTGCATTTTATACGTGATTTTGATGAGACTGAATCCCTTTTCACGGCAAACGGAGAATTTGAACTGAATGTGTATTCAAATGAAAGCAAATTAGGGGTATCGAGATCAAGTGTTTCCAAATCACAATCCGAATGTAGAACAAATGTTCTCAAGGAATGACTTGACAACTTCAGGCTCTCGCATATATCAGGAAGATCCAAAAACAGAGTTTCAAGGTAGGGGAAGTTGGATGAAAAGTCAGCTAACCCTTTCCATGTTGGAGAGGGATCCCCATAATAGCACACAGTTGTTAGTTTTTTGCATGAAGCCACATTCAAACATGGGGCCCATCCACATAAAAAACGTTAATTGAAGAAAGCATAGATTGGGAGCTTCAATATCTATTCTGTCAACTCCACCCCAACAGAAAAACTTAACTTGTTGAAGATTTTGAAGTCCATAAACACATAATCTTGATATATTACCCGCACAATTTTAAGAGTGAGTTCCTCAAGAAGAGGGCAACTAGTGGTCAGATGCTTAATCATCTTCTCGTCTATACGGACATATTTAAGTTTCAACAGCTTCAAAGACTTGAACTTGATGGTATCAACCATCAAAGACGAAGGTAACTCACAATGATGTATTGTCAAAGATGTTAATGAAGAGGCAGATACGAGTTTATTAGACACACGGTACCTTGGTAACAATGGCAGCAAATATCTACCCGTTATATATATGTCAATGACCAACACCTGCACGCCTTTGATAAGAATTAATTCAAGGCATTTGTCAACAATATCTACTTGTGTAGCATCCCTAAGCTTTGTAATAAGTTTGAACGTGTGTGCGCTGACATTTTGGTGGCAAAACCTGGAGGTGGTATACTCAACATACTTGAAAAACTTGTCTAAGAGATCTCCATTTGCGAGTGAGTCAAAAGAAATGAATCCCTCAAATTTACGGATATCGAAATCCAAAATGGGGAAAGAAGCAGTAATCCCAAACCAGTTTTTAGACAATACACTCATTCGAACACGCTCTTTAGGAGTGTCCAAAAATGATATGATGTGATGATTGATAAATTCAGGAAGCTGCGACATTCGATCAACCTCCATATCCCTCCTTAATTTGATTTCAGTAGCTAGGGCTTATATACTCAAGTTTCTATCTACCTATGACCTACAAAAAAATCAAAAAAATAAAATAAAATAAATTGTAAGAAATACAAACATAAATCAATTTTAAGTATTTGATCAACGGCGATTCATTTTCACTAGAGGTGGCAATTTGAGATCCATTAAATATTATAGATAGTCTAATTGTATGAGATAGAGGTATGTTTGGCGCATAGCGGTCTAATGCTTTTTGGGGCGGTGAGCAATAAGCAATTTAAATTTTAGTGGTTGTTTAGCGAAAGAGCGGTGAGTTGCGGCTAAATTTTAGGAAAGCTAATTTTCAATGCTTCTTTAAGAAGCGGTAAGCGGTGAGCGGTGGCTACCGCTCTCTACTACTCAGAGCTCACAGCTCACTACCCACTACGTGCTACTTTTAACAAACACACCCAGAAAGTACTTCAACTATACAACAATTACTAAAAAAACAAAAAAAAACAAATATTTGCCAACCCGGCCAAAACCCATCTAGACCTGACCAAACCCATCTAGACCCGGACCCCGGATGCCTTTTGGCATCAGCCATTGCCACCTCTAACTTTCATCACTTAAAAAAAAAAAAAAAAAAAGAGAGAGAGAGAAAAAAAAAAAAAAAAAACTTATGGGAAAAATGAACGGAAATGAAAATGAAATAACAAAATTTCAGCTACAAAATGTAATATAAAAATACTCACATTTGGTTGTTTAGTTGAGCAACCATTTCTTCTTGGAGCTAAAAATCATCCATCGTACTCCAGCTTCACTTGGGGCTGCTCCTTTTTAGAACTCATGTTATAAAGATGAACTCATGTTATAATGTAGGGAGAAATGCGTCACTCGTCAGTACAAAAGTGGGTGGACATTTTCTTATATAAGAGCATGTTCGATCATAACACCAATAACATCATTCACGTCAGCGCCACATCAGCTTTAACATTTCACCTTAACATCCTCAAAAAACACTCACAACAATAACATCCCAATAACATCAATAACATTTCATATTTTCAATTTCAACCCCTAAATTAAAACAAACACTTCATTTATTAAACTAAACATAACATTAAAATTGAAAACATATTACAATACGAGATTAAAAAAAAAATTACAACGAAATAAAAAAAAACACAATGCAAATAAAACGTTACAACAAATTAAAGGAAATGACGAGAAAACGATCTATTGACGAGGTTTCAAGTTATATTTTTTGATGATTCAGTCTTTTTCGTCATTGATTCACTCCACGACCATTGGATCTTGCCCTTCAGTAGGCGTCATCAAAAACTTTATCTCTTACAACCTTGTTAATGTGAGATCTTTTTCCTGCTGGGCCCGATACGCCGCTTCGGCGAGTTCACGTTTCATACGATACTCGTTTGCCATAGTTTCGGTGAAATAAGTTGACGAGCTCGTTCCTCCAGTGCTTGCTCCCCCAGTACTTGTTGTGCTCTCGGATCTTGCTTTCTTGGTAGCACGTTTCTTTCCCATGGGGCGTGGTTGTTCATCATTACCAAACAAAGCCTCGTTTGTTTGGCTTGGCACATCGCCGGTTAAATCAACCGGTTCCGGTGTCCCATTTCTTATAATGACGCAAAACCTCCCAAGCGTCATCGAGACCAAACAGTGCTCCTTTGTTTTCCTCACGATACCATTGCTTTGCCCGTTTCATCACATCCAGCTCACTTTCCCCGCTTCGTTGATCCCGTTGCGCACGTATGTAACAAGCGTTGAACTTTGTGCATATGCCGTTCAACGTTTTCCATTTGCTTGACATCATGTCCTTGGTGCGCCGTTGAAAGTTGTTTCTATTGAACTCATTTCTGACCCGATACCAAAACGTATCTCTGGGTTGGCACTTTCCAACTTTCGGATCCTCCGAAACAGCTATGTAACACCTTGCAAGTAATGCTTCCTCTGCTGAATTCCAACGCGCAGTAACGACAACCCCCTCTTCATCAGAATCAATTGGTTCGGGCTTGGGGTCTTTGGATTTTTTTTTATTTTCGCTTAATACGACCTTTTCCTTTTTTTGGAGGAGACGTGGGTGTGTCAGCAACATCATGTGTTTCAGTTTGTGATTATTGTGACTGTTGTGTGAATTGTAGATTTTGAAAGTTGGAGTTTAAGGTGCTTTGTTGGTTTTGTTGTTGCCAATACAGAAATGTTTGATGTTGTTGATACATTTCTTGGCTCGAGAAGCCTAGTGGGTTGGGGTTTGAAGATGAACCCGCATTCGGGTTAGATGATGAACCCGGGTTTGAGGGATTCCACCCACCACCGAGAAGATTGAAGAAAGTATCATCGTTGCCTCCCGACATTGTTTTTTTTGCAGTTAAGTGAAGTTGAAAGATTGAGAGTATTGAGAGGATTTAGTAGTGGAAGTGTGAAAAAAAAATGGTGTTTTAATTCGGTATTTATAGCGGTAAAAAAAAGTTTTTGATTTTTTTTTAAAAAGTAGCCGTTTAGGGGCTGTTTTGATTTTTTTTAAAATAACGGCTAGTAGCCGTTACAAGGGGCTGTTTTGAAAAAATTTTGATTTTTTTATTTTTATTTATTTTTATTTTTTTAAATACGCGTATAACGCGCGTTAAGGGGTTAACGGTGAGGGACCAACGACGTGAAAGAAGCGATCCTCCAAGGGTGTAACGGCGATAACGGCGTTATTTTGTCTTTAACGGGCGTTACCCCGTTATGATTGGGTATGCTCTAAGCATTTTCATCTTTTATGAGTTTTTGTTTGTGGGATTTTGGAGGGTATTTGCAATTAGGACATCTGTTTGTAATTAGAGCACTATGTACCTTCGTGTTTTTGTTTTTTGTTAGCGGTTTGGAGAAAAATGTTGTCACATTAGCACATTTATTTGTAACACCAAAATTCACCGCAACATCAAAACCCTCTTCTTTTTTATAACATTAGATGCCGTTGTGCACCCTTAGACCCTATATATTTATTTTCTCCTTTTTTAATTAAATTTAAATAAACCAACACAATAATCAAATAATTATCTCTACCATAAAATTTTATTAAGTCCAAGTCCAACCAATAGTAAGATAATTAGCAAAATTTAAGCCCAAACAACCTTATACCATTTAATTTCCATCAACGCAAATGCATTTTTAGTTAACAACAAGCAGCCTAATAATCATAACAAATTTTTCGCAGCCCAAGTCTATATAGGTAGAATTTTCGGATTTAAAGCCCAATGTTAACCCAACAATATCTCTACCATAATTTTTAAGAGTATAAGTAACACATTTACCATAAAAAATTGTAACCCTGATCTCATGATCTCATTTCAAGTGTAGTCACCAAGACACCAACAACTCAACTAGCATCTCCTTCCCACCAAAAAATACACACTAGACGCCACCGTTATTACTCCTTTGAAGTCATCATCTATCTGTCATTAATAACACACACCAACTCCATTAAAATCCTCATACACACACATCAAGTAACAACACACACCATCTTCATAAGACCATTAAGGCAAAAAAAAAGATCTATCATGTTTCTGTTTGAAAAGAAACACGATGTTTTTCTTAATCATTGTGATGGTAAAAAAGTATTTTTAATATAATTGTTATTTGGTGCATCATAATTTTTTTGTCACAATATAGCGTAATTTATTAACAATGTGGATATTTCGTAAAGAGGACTTACCAAATATGTATCCAAGACAAATTTCTTTATAGTAGTTATTGTGGTTGTTTATGAAAAGAGTTTTGTTAATACGTGTTTGGTGGGATATGTTGATGTAAGAATAAAATAAAATTTTCATTAAAGTGAAAATCATCTTGACTTGCTGCATTTTGGTTTATTTCTAGATTTTTTTCGAAAAATCTACCTATTTTCACCCATACTAGGACCTTTTTTCACTCAACAAAAACATATTAATGCGCTAACACACCACAAAGTCACTAAAACTACCCGTGTTTAACATGAGTACATGACGTCTATTAAATCGTTTTTAATTCTCTCTCTTCACAAGAAATGGTTTGTACAAACATGTCGGTTTATTTTTCTTTATTTCTTGAATTTCGCATCATTTAACCTTAGTTTAGTAAGGTGGTTGACTTGTTTGTTTATTAAGCAACTCAATAATGTAGGAATTTCATATTTTGCATAGATGTATTTATATTTTTTTGAACATTAATTGTATTACCGTAAAAACTCTATAAATTAATACTTTATAAATTAATAAACTCGATAAAATTAATAAATTGTCTAGTCCGAACTTAGGACCAGTACAAATTTAGACCTCAATCAATAAAATAATAAGATAGTATTTTTGAAACTCGAATGTATATATACTGGTCCCGACAAAACTATAAATTAATAATTACTAAAAAGTTCCATATTTATATATGTGATACACTTCAAAATTTAATGTTTTTTTAGTAAAAATTTATATTATAGTCACTTGTCTTTTTGTTGAACTTCAAATCCATATTGAGTTAATCTTTAAATCTTTCTATTGCACTAAAGAGTTGATGCGTTGTTTTTTCGTATTGCAACAAAAAGTGTTAACTTATATAAGACATAGCAACTGAATCATGAACAAATGCATTTCTAACAAGCCTAATCTCCCAGCAACCAGAGGGGATAAAACTACCATGTACGCCGCTCACACGATTGTTTTTAACAATAAGCTTCTGTTCCTACCAAATTGTCAAAAACTTTCATGACAATATAAAGTATAACCTCCATCTTATCTTATAAAGTTAGGCTCAAACTAATTCGGCCAAACATACAACTTTACACATTTTTTGTTATAAATTATTATACTCGCTACGTTCTAAACTAGTTTTATGACACACGGTAAATTTTCATTAATTATTTAAATAATAAACATGAATGTATTATTCTTTGAATTACATTTTAAGCATACGTGAGCTTAAACGATTATTTTTGGAAGCTATCCCGCATACTACGACACGCACTAACATACTAACTAATGTTTTATACCAAGTATCGGGGTAATGATCACTTTTATTACTCACTGACCAATTACGAATAAAAACGAGAGGTTATCTCGACTTTTCAGAAAAACACGGCACCGCACGCATACCGACACCAATTAAGTAATGGCAAACAGAAATGAACTACCCTTTATGTAACAACAAAACTATATTATTACGTTTTCCTAAACGTTTCTAAAAATATAAACTTTGTATTTTTCGGATAATGATAAGGATTTAAAACGTACGCTTTTAAGGGGTAATTTAAGCCCTAATTCGACACATTTTATATCCGTTGCTGCTTAAAATCGTTCCTTTTCACTTTTTAAGTCTTTTGGAAGCAAAATGCTGGAATGAAGCATATTTGGACGAAAAGGAGCAAAAACATGAAGAAAATGGCAAAGTCAAGATCGAAGACACTCAAAGCTGCTCAGCAGAACCCGACGGCGTCCCATCCAAAGGGCGACGACGTCCCTTTATGAAGACTTGATCAAAAAGTGCACGCGACGGCTCAGTGGAATTTCTGGTCCTAATATATGGAGGGCGTCACTCACACTTTTCACTCCAGATGACCCAGATCCAAGATTCAGACGACGTCGCAACTAAAGACCGATGGCATCACAACTCTCAAGTGACGCCGTCCCATCGATGACTTGGCCAAGACGAAACCCTAATGACGGCAACCTGACGGCGTCGCTAGCAAAAGGCGACGCCGTCGTGATTGTAAATCTATATATAGAATTCGATTTTTCTGTATTTTAAGAGGTAGAATTTTGGAGAGCAAACCCTAACTCAGTTGTAGTCCGACTTGGACAGTATTCTAGGGTCCCATACCCTATTTTACACATCAAGATAAGTTTGTTATTCCAATTTATCATTATGTCTACCCCTTGTTCAATTGATTGTGTGTATGCTTGCTTGTCTAACATGTCTAGATAAATTATTTGTGTGTTTTCTTAGATCTATGAAACCTAGTTACTGATTGTTGTTAGGTTGTCTCTTGTCTTAATTGATATAGGCTTAGGAGTGCAACTAGGCTTTCGGTGTATTTATTGCATGAGTATGCTTGACGATGATAGGGTGCTCGGAGGAAATAGTCTTGTACTTTCCAATCCCGTGAATCCTATAGGAGAGATAACCTCATAGAACTAGGGAATACGCACCCCCTACGACTAATAGGAATACAACGCGTTAAGATAAAGGACGTGAAAATTCAACCGACCAATAAAAGATAACTAGGGAGTAATAGTATCTAAGTGAACACATCTTTAATCACCGTACGAGCACACCTCAATTAAGCATAAAACTATCCATAGTAATTAGATAACTAGATAATTAGTAGAAGTAGAAAAATCGATAGAAGTACCACCCCCCCCCCCCCAATCATTTGCCTCGAGATTTTACTCTTGCTTTCTAAAAAAAACATAAAAAAAGATTAAAAAAAAATAAATAAATAAATAAAAATAAAAATCATCCTCAACCCCATCTTCTCGTCATAAATTTCTTTCTAGCATTCCTATTCCCCTAGAGAACGATATCAATCCCCGAGGCTTACCCCACACTATACTACAACGATTAGGTTCACTGCATAGAGGGTTGAAAAGCTTGCTCGTAGAAAAGGAGGTTTTCTCGACCCCGAACCTACGCATCAAATTTTTGGCGCCACTGCCGGGGAATAGAATAGCTAGTTAGACTTCTATCTCGTTTAGGTCTACTCACTTGATTCCTATCAAGTGAGCTTTTTTCTCTTTTCATTAGCTTCCTTGTAGTCTATCCCCCTTCTTTGTGTTTGTGTTCGTGAAACCCTTTTTATTTGTCGCTATGGCAAGTGAAGTTGCATTTGAATCATTAACAAATGAGGAACAATTGTATTTCATAGATAGGATTGCTTTTTATTGTTCTAATGAATTTGTGAGTGATCTTAGAGATATCCAAGAGGAGATAGGTGTAAAGTTAGATGGCTTTGATGAATTTTGTGCATGTGTGGCTTCTATTCAAAAATCATTGTTAGGATCAACTCCTTTTAGTGCGACCATTTGAATTTTTTTTGAGAAAAGCTTCCTAAGTGTAACCCATAGTTTGAATGAAATCATAGGCTTGTCTACATCACAACTTGAGGAAATAGATAAGGAGGATTTATCCAACCTTAGGCACCATGAACAAAAAGACCTAGATTTTAAGAACATGGAACCGAAATCCGAACAAGATTGTGAGATGGTTAGAGTTGAAATACTAAGTTGCATGCGTGGGATAGATTTCACAAAAACATATGACACGTATGAGGAATCCATTAGGCAAATAGAACATAGTAATCAAGTTTTTGAGAATGATTCTTATGAATTGGACCAAGAATTTGAAATGGCTAAAGAAGGATTCGAGATACTTAGGAGTGTATTTGGGCTAGATCATATTAAAACACATGATGAACATATAGGAGATATAGATATAATGGAGAATGAGGTGAAAAATCCAAGCCCACAAGCCCTACCATCATATGAGGAATACACACCGCTTATGACTTACCCGGGAGAGGAAGAAGAGACTATAGGAACCCTGATTGATATAGAACCTTTGGACCAAACACCATTAAAGGATGTAGGTTTGAACTCTTATAGTGATGACCTCTCTCTTAGTCCTAGGGAAGTTCCTAGTTTTGATGAACCGTAGCCTCAACCAAAAACCTTACCCAATTTTCCGTCTTTAGATGTGAATTTAGGAATTGAGTTAGGCCCCAATTCACCCATCAAACCATATAGTCCAGGTAATGTTAAGTTAAAGGTAGTAGGCTCTAAGCCATGTAGAGTGGAAGCTAATATAGGAGTAACCTATGACCTTACACACTTACATCACCCATTCATGGTTGATAACAAGAAACATTATAGGTTTAACTAAGAATCTCTTGAAGTTGATAGAAGATGATCCCTTTCTAGGAGAAAGATTTACCCGCTACACCAATTGAATTAGGAGAGGTTAGTATGATAGGAGCACACTCTTTTAGGCATATAAATTACCCATCATCTTCTCCTCACGTGGCATATTTCCACCCTAAGGGTGTGTATCGCTACTATCACCCGCACTTAAGCTTAAGTGTAGGGAAAACTTCCCCTTTATCCGTTAAATAAGGGTATAGTCAAGCTCGTGACTCGAACAAAAACAACGCTTCTTGGGAGGCAACCCATGTTTATATTTTTAAATGTTTGTTTTTAATTTTTATTTGTGTGTCTATATATCTTTTTCATTATTGTTTATTCTCATGTTAGACTTTGTGAAAATGCTTTATTTTGTTTTTAACTTCGTCTTAATTGCATATAAAGGTATTTTACAAAAAAGATAAGTGTAGGGAAGATCACATATGTTTTTAAGAACATGAACATGAGATTAACAATAATTGAAATTGTATATATATGTGTGTTTGTTAGAGTCAAATGCTTGTATCGAGTAGTAATGGATGTTTTGCAGGAATTTTTCTAGGTTTTAATGAGGTAATTTTTCTAGAATTTTTCCAGAAAACGTACCAGACCCTTTCTGTCAGGACAACCTGATGGCGTTCGGATTAAAACCCGACGGCTTCAGGCAATGTGGAAACAGATTCTCAGTTTTGTTTTCTGTTTAACTTGTGATTTTTGGAAACTTTCGATTCTTAATTTTCCAGAAAAACTGCAAACATCCATTCCACAAGCATTATATCTTATTTGCTTTGTTTTTATTTCTAGGTCTGGAATTACATCTTGTTGTGATTTTTCTTTGTTCGGTTTGATGCTTTGGGTTGTCGTTTTATTGTAAGTGTGCAGGTTATATTGGACAAGAAGAAGAAACACATATTTGATGAAGATTATTACTTATGCATTCTTCTTGGAAGAGAATTTAACCGCAACTTCATACATATCCTACCGAGCTAATCAGGGGAGTACTAGTTTCTTTTCCTTACTTACCTTCCTTTATCATAACTTTGATGCTTTCGGGAAACATTGGGGACAATGTTTAGTTTAAGTGTAGGGAGGGAGAATAAAATGGGAACTTAGAAACTATTCACTCACTTGATCATTTGTCTTGTACTTAGTAATTTGTGTAATAAACTATGAGAAATATTGGTTAGGGAACTTTAGTCTTATTAAAGCGTCTCATGGATAAGAATTATATGACTAGCACAAAAACCATTTACCACTCAAATTCCACCCCAAAAATGTGAGGTTCGCCCCTAGATCTTTAGAAATAAAAGCATTTATCTTTAATGCTTAGTGAGTGTACTGGTAGTATAATAGATTCTATAACTTGTTTTGTGATGCATTCCGAGATCGCTAGTGAGACTACACTTGTGTAGTTAGGAGTAACTAAATGATAAGAGGCATTAGGATAACCCTTTTTTAAAACATGTATTATAATTACATCTTCCACATCGGTTGAGTTACCCCACACCCTTGCGATGTACTCATCTTTAGTACACGATACCCCTAGTTAACCCCTCAGAGCCTATCCTTTTTCACGATTCTCGTGATGTTTCGGTTTTCCAGAATATCAATGAAGAGCATTGTTTACAATCCACCCCAAATGTACACCCAAATCACCTTATCCTACCTTGTATGCACTCATCTTTAGTGCATTATTGTTATCATTATTTAACCCTTAGTTCAATTATCTAGTTACTTGCATGGTTGCTAAGTCGAGTCATATCTTTTGTACACAATTTTGGGATGATTGGGACTCATGGGTAAAAGTAATATTATATGGAGTAACGGGAAAGAACGATAAATTCAAATTCCCTTTGTCTACGTAATTAAATACTTCAAGTGTTTTGATCTTTTCAAATCGGGTCAATTAGTGTTAGAGAAATAAAAACTCAAGTGTAGGGATGCTCCTATAAATCCCTTATATTTTGATGTTATCGTAGAGGGTGGTTGAGTAAAAAGGTATGAAAAAAAAAATCAAAAAAAGAAGTGCAAATATGTTTGCAAATGGTTCGTCTAAGTGACGAAAACGTGCTCCCCCTTGATGATTGTAAAGTTGCAATGGGGTGTCATGAAGTATAATCCAAAAGAGGATCAAGTTGCAAATGTATTTGCAATGTATGGTTTGACACAAAGCTCCCCCTAGCTTTATGGTGTCAAAATCTTCATGTGTACTTTGAAAATCAACAAAGTAAAGGTTAGAAAACAAGAGTATAGTGCATAATTTCCTGCAAATAAAACTCAAGTTAGTAGTAATCTGTGCTTCTGTAACACGGATCCCACGGTTCCCTTCTTGGAGGGATCCGTCTAGGCATTTTGGAGGGATCCGGTTGTCTTGTGACAGTTTCTTCAGCAATGAAGATGTGTCAAACAATGCTAATGAAGAGGTAAGATATGTGTGTAATATAGCAAGCACAACACACAAAATAATCATGGCATATAGATATTCATTCAATAAAACAAGAGATAATCAAACAAATCTCTAAAACTAAGAGAATGAACTAGGCCATACAAATACTACTTAATACAAACTAGTTACTAGACTTAAAATGCGACAATGTGCTTGAGTCTAGGGATGAGTGGACTTGTTGATTTGATCCAACTTTGCAAGAAGATGATTAAACATGAAATGTATCTCATTTCGTGCTTCTTGAACAAGTCCTTGAGTGATTAGACAATTTGGACAATCATTGTCTTGGTTTGGAACCGGAGGGAAATGGATATTTTGAGGAGGCTCTATGTGTGATTGTGGGTCTTCATTTTGAGAAGTAGGATGAGGTTCTAAAAATGAGGGTGGTAATGGAACTTCTTCCATATGATCAAGGTTGTTCCTTGTCTCCTGATTCGCTTCAAACTGTCAAGTTTATAACACAAGTCAACCACTTGTGAATGGTCAACCGTAATAAAATTCAAACAGTCTAAAACCAATGCAATTTCCCTTGGAATATAGTGGATTCCCGGGTCGTTAAGTCCTACGGAGGATTAATGGTGCTTAAAAACGTTCAGATGTCGAATGATCACTAAGGATAATGATCAGTAAGGATTTTGATTGGTAATTACACTACTGATTGATTGGAATTGTATTTGGATACAGAATTATAAAGCACAACAATCAGATTAAACAAACGTAAATACGTACGTTTATTAAATGTTACGTAAACGTACAAAATAAAACGTAAATTTAAAAGAATAAAACACCTATGGATATGAAAATGATATTTTTACAATCCTAATAATAAAATAAAATTACTAGAAAATTAAAATTATTTTTGTAACTATTTATTTAATTATTATTAATTAAAAACTATTTTTAACTATTTAATAATACCCTAAAATATAAGAAAATATGAAATAAGGCTAGAAAAATGAAATTATGACTTAGAAAAATCTAAAATAATATAAAACTAATTTTAAAATTGAAAATATATTTTTTAGACTTTTTATCTATTTATTATTAATTAATTACTATTTATTAATTATTTAAAATACACTTAAATACAAGAAAATATAAGATTAACCTAGAAAATTGAAATTTTAACTTAGAAAAATCTAAAATATTATAAAACTAATTTTAAAACTGAAAAGATATTTTTTATTTTATTTATTTATTTATTATTAATTATTTAATACTTTTTAACTATTTTAAATTCTAATAAATACTAAACAAGCTAAGAAAATTATGAAATTTTTTCTATAAATATCCTATGGTGACAGAAAGCTAAGAAAATTATAAAAACAAGAAGCTCTTAGTAATAAGCTGAAAAAGAAAATTAAAAAGCTAATTTCTATTAAATAAACGCTATCACTATTTTTAAAATGATGTTTTTGCGGTTTTTCTTCTTGAAAACTATTTAACTACTGATTATAAGCAACTTTTATAAAAACAAAAATTTTGAAACTTAAAAATAAGCTATTTGAAGGCTTATTGGCTTAACAGTGAGCTTATGAGCTTATTTTGATGTTTTTAAGCTCAAACAAGCTTACAAGCTGGAACCAAAGATGAAATAAGATGCAACAAGCTAAAACTACTTATATTAAGCTAAAAGGCACACAGAAACACACTGATAAGCTAAGGATAAGCAAATAAGTACTTATCCTAAACCTATCAACCAAACAGGCCTGCAGTCATATCTAGAAGCAATTTAAGCTTAATAAATAAGCTGAAAAGCTCAAAATTAAAACTGAAGTAGCAAGATGGGTTGGTGAGCTTTCCAAAAAGTCCAAGCTCACACTGAGGGAACCACTGTAGAGCTTATGAAGAGCTTGAGAAAAAGCTTATAAAACACTGATTAATAACTCAGTATATACTGAGTGTATTGGGACAAACAAAAAGCAACTAGCAGTCCTACCAAACAAGCTAGAAAGGGAAAAATAAGCTTTGGACCTTTTAGATGGCTAGATTGGCTTTCCAAAAAGCCAAGGTTCAATGCATGGTTCCACTAATAAGCTCTGTGTGAGCTTGTGAAAGTGGCTTAAGTACACTGAGTAAGCAGTTTACACAAGAAATGGGACAACTTAAAAGCTAGTAGCAACCCTATTAAATAAGCTACAAAGTTGAAATTAAGCACTGGACTAAAGATATGGGTAGTTAAGCTACACAAAAAGCTAAAGTACACAAGCTGGAACTCACTAATGAGCTTTTGACAAGCTTATGAAAAAGCTAGCTCAACTGTGCACAGGACACATTTTTAGAAAAGGGCTTAAAAGAAGATAAGAAATAAGCAGTTAAATAAGCTAACTAGAAATTATAAAAAATAATATGATAAAGATGAGCAACTAAAGTTTATAAACCTAAAAGCTTAAAACATGAAACTCAAAATTAAATCCTATAGAAAATGATCTATTTTATTCAAAAACGACTAAACTGAAAATTTGACTTTTTAAATTACACTAAAGGTTTGACTTTGATGAACTTTAGATCAATCCTACTCACTGATTATGTTGTAATAAGCTATGTTAAGATGAAATTAAGCTAGATTCACTGGTTATGAACAACTATGATGAAATTTATACTCTGAATCCTAACAGTTAACAACCTAAGTGAGATTAAAGAAGATTTTGACTTTTTAACAAGTGAGGTCTGGTTTTTATTGTTGCAATGAGTTATTATGACCTAATGTGGTATGAAACAACAATAAGCAACAACACAAATAACCTTTAACACAGGAAACACAGTGAATCCAAACAAAACTTTAACTAACTGATTTGGTGAATTTCAAATGATTCCACAGGTTAAGACCATACAACTGATTACAGACCTTATATTATCATTTAATGAACTAAAGAAACATTAAACAACAACAATAACAACATAGAAATCAGATATGACAATTATGCTAATATGACTGTTAAACTATGATTTTTAACAACTACAAATTAAAGAGAACAAGCATGCAATATTAAGCTATAATCTAACTAGCAAACACTAAATAAGCATAGAAGCACAGAGATAAGCAGTTTATAAGCACTTGAACAGTGAAATGCCAAAATTAAGAATTAAGCTTACAAGTTGCTTCCAAGCTCAAAACTGAGAACCAAGAGCTGACACAACCTATAGCTTCCCAAGAAGCACTAAACCAAGGGCAATCCAAAATCAACCCTGCTCCAATGTCTCTTTCATCTTCTCCACTGATTTTTGATTTTCTCACTATTTTTGAGTATTTTTGGTATTTTTGCTTTTTATGTCTATAACTGATTTTAAAGGTATCTAATAGCTTACATAAGCTATATAAGGAGCTTATATGAGCTTATGAGTCCAAAATAACAGCTACAAACAACATTAAGCTAAATTGAGATTTTAAGCTTGAAAATGCATAAACTTGAAAATGATACTGAAACTTGAAATTGATTATTGATAAAGATGTACAATACACTGAAATACTTAAACAAAGTGCTTAAAAACTTGAAATTACACTGGAAAGCTTAAAGTAATTAAAACGACTAAGAAATTTTAAAAATTATACTAGATATACTTCATGTTGCTTCATCTCTTCTTTATAATGATCTTTTTAGACTCTGTCGACATCTCTGAGACTTTCCCACTTCTTTCCAACCATTGGATCTTTAAAAATCATCAGAACCATGCACTTGTCATTTTGGCGCCAAAATTTCTTTGAGCAGGTTTTGGCAATTAATGCAATTTGGGAGATTGTGGAGGTGTTAAGGGAGTGGGTAGATAGGTGGAAAGGTGGTGATGAGGTGGAAAGGTGGTGAAAACAACTCTGGTTTTGGTTTGCAGGCTTGGGTGAGGATGATGAACAGTGACACTGGTTTTTTGGCGCGTTTGACTTTTTTGACCGTTTTTATTAATAACGTTGGGGGTTCACAATGGGATTTGGCAGGGTCAAAAGGGTTTTGGACTAGCTCAAGGGTCAGGGTTCAAGGGTCAAGTTGAGTTGGGTTGGTCTTGTGACTGGGCCAGATTTGGGTTTGGGTTTTATATTATATAAGGTCCGGTTTGGTTTGTTGTTTGATACACAAGGACCAATTTTGTAATTTCTGCAAACTTGAGGGACCAAAACTGTATTTTTTCCAAATTTATTCCAAGGACCAATCTTGCCAATCTTTAATAGTACAAGGACCACATTTGATTATTTTCACTTTTTAAATTTCCAAGGACTATATTTGACAATTTTCAAACTTTAGGGACTAAAGTTGTCATTTTGTAATTTTTAAACTTTGAAGGGTTTGTTTTGACAACTTTTGAATCCTATGGACCTTAAATGATATTTTGCTTTATTTTGATTTTCCAGGGACTATTTTTGACAACTTTTAAAACTTGGGGGACTAAAACTGCCAATTATGCAAACTTGATACGTTTTTCATCTGATTTTGGAATTTTTGCATTTGAAACACATAAAACACTTATTTGTGATATTTTTATCATTTTGATGCTTTGACTGGTGTTTTCAGATGTTTTTGCAGTCTAAATGGTATAAAAATGATGAGTATTTGCACACTCATCAATCCCCCACACTAAACTATTGCTAGTCCCTAGCAATCTTTTGAGAAAAATTAATGGATTTCATCTCTTTACCAAAAGCCATTACTTCTGGAGTAGCCAATTGTTTTAGTTCAAGTAAGAACCTTGGTACAATGATAACCAAATGATTTTGAGCAAATCACCAGCTTTCAACGGTTTTGATTTGTCTTTACCAGAAGCCGTTTGCTTCTGGACTAGCCAACTCTTAGATAAAATATCTTTGGTGAGCCGATTACCAATTATGGCTTTCCAACTGCCTTTACCACAAGCCATAAACTTGTGGGCTAGCCAACTTTTTACTAATTAAAGATATGGTGAGCTGAACACCATACAATTTTGGGCAAATTGCAAGCCATAAACGGATTTGAGATATCTTTACCAAGAGCCGTTTGCTCCTGGATTATCCAATCCTTATGTGGGTTAGACATGGCGGACTGATTACCATTTGTTGAGTAAGTGCAAAACACTTACTCAAAAAAAAAAAAAAAAATTGGCCAAAAAACGGGGGAATTGGGTGGTATAATTACATGATAAAATTCGTGAGAATTCCCCCCCACACTAGAAATGAATATTGCCCTCAATATTCAAAGGGAAATACTACGGCCATTATTTTATTTTTTGATATATTCACACATTTTTTTTTTTTTAACAAAACTTATATACAATAGCGGGGGCAACTCCCCCACACTAGGGTGATACTCACGGGTGAAAACCCATGTGGTGTGCTACTGTTTTTGATTACCGAGTCACTAGCTTGACTCGATCCCCGCATTCATTGGTTCATGGAGAAAGTTTGTAGATCTGGGACA
Source organism: Chrysanthemum seticuspe (assembly GCA_019973895.1). Taxonomy (NCBI): domain Eukaryota; kingdom Viridiplantae; phylum Streptophyta; class Magnoliopsida; order Asterales; family Asteraceae; genus Chrysanthemum; species Chrysanthemum seticuspe. Next base: position 303,710,902 of record BPTQ01000006.1, read on the forward strand.
ACCACAGGTGGAATGTCCTCTCCAAAATAGTGCTTTAATCGATGACCATTCACTTTAAAATTTGGACCATCAGGTTGAGATAACTCAATGGTTCCGTAAGGAAATACTTTAGTGATGGTGAATGGTCCAGACCAGCGGGATTTTAATTTTCCTGAGAAAATCTTCAATCTTGAATTGAAAAGAAGGACTCGATCACCAACGTTGAAAACGTGGTTCTTGATTTTGGAGTCATGAGTCTTCTTTGTCTTTTATTTGTAGATTAAAGAGTTCTCGTATGCTTGATCACGGAGTTCATTTAATTCATTCATTTGAACTTTTCTGTGATCACCAGCTGTCTGAATATCGAAGTTTGCATGTTTCAAGGCCCAGTATGCTTTGTGCTCAAGCTCAATCGGCAGATGACATGCCTTTCCGTACACTAGCTTGTATGGAGTACACCCGATGGGTGTTTTATAAGCTGTACGGAAGGCCCAGAGTGCGTCATCCAGTTTATCCGACCAGGATGCACGGTTTTCGCCTACTGTCCTTTCAAGAATTCTTTTTATACCACGGTTGGAAACTTCCACTTGCCCACTTGTTTGGGGGTGGTACGCAGTAGAGAGACGGTGAGTTACACCATACTTTTGCATGACACGATCAAATTGGTCATTGCAGAAATACGTACCACAATCACTGATTATAGCTCGCGGAGTTCCAAACCTAGCAAAAAGAGATTTTAAGAATTTCACAACTACTCGGGCATCATTAGTAGGTAAAGCTTTCGCTTCAACCCATTTTGACAAATAGTCAACAGCCACAAGTATGTATTTGTTTCCTCGAGATGATGGAAATGGCCCCATAAAGTCAATGCCCCAGATGTCAAAGATCTCACACACTTGAATGGCGTTTTGCGGCATTTCATTTCTTTGAGATATATTTCCGTGACGTTGACAAGCGTCACAAGTTTTGACAAATTCGTGGGCATCTTTATAAATAGTGGGCCAATAAAATCCGGAATCAAACACCTTTTTGGCAGTGTAGTTTGGACTATGATGGCCCCCGGTGGGTCCAGCATGGCAAGCTTTGAGAATGTCCATAGCTTCCTGTCCATAAACACACCGTCGGATGACTTGATCCGCACAGATTTTGAATAAGTAGGGGTCGTCCCAGAAGTAATGTTTAACATCCTTGAAGAATTTATTCTTCTGTTGGGTCGACATTCCTTTCACTATGAAGTTACCCGCATGGTAATTTGCGAAGTCAGCAAACCATGGGGTAGTAGAGTTTCCACGAAAAGAAACCGCATTGAGTGTCTCCAGAGGAAATGTTTCATTTATTTCCTTTTTCTCGAAAACATCTTGGTGCGGATTTTCTAATCGGGACTGATGATCAGCAGCTAGGTTCTCAGCTCCTTTTTTATCACGTATAATGATATCAAATTCTTGTAGGAGGAGAACCCAACGGAGTAATCTCGGCTTTGCATCTTGTTTTGCAAAGAGATATTTGAGAGCCGAGTGATCCGTATACACCACGCATTTGGTCAAGATTAGGTATGGCCGAAACTTTTCAAACGCATACACCACGGCTAGTAGTCTTTTTCTGTAGTGGTGTAATGGGTTTGAGCTTCAGTCATAGTTTTACTTGCGTAGTGGATAGGCTGAAAATGCTTGGATCTACGTTGCCCTAGGACTGCACCGATAGCAAAATCACTTGCATCGCACATGAGTTCAAAAGGCAAGTCCCAGTCGGGGGCAACGAGAATGGGTGCCTCAGTAAGCTTTTTCTTTAATGTTTCAAAAGCTTCGATGCACTCAGGTGAGAAGATAAAAGGAGCATCTTTTTCAAGAAGATGGGTCATAGGCCGGGCGATTTTAGAAAAATCTTGTATGAATCTGCGATAAAAACCGGCATGACCTAAAAAACTCCTAATACCTTTGACGGTAGTAGGATGAGGTAATTTAGCAATAACATTGACTTTTGCTCTATCTACCTCAATCCCGTTTTTTGAAATTTTATGGCCAAGGACTATGCCTTCTTTGACCATAAAGTGGCTCTTCTCCCAATTTAGACAAAGATTGGTGTCTTCACACCGTTGAAGCATTTTTTCTAAATGGGAGAGACATGTTTGAAACGAGTCCCCAATGACCGAGAAATCATCCATAAACACCTCCATTGTTTCCCCGATCATGTCGTGGAAAATGGCCATCATACATCGTTGGAATGTGCCAGGAGCGTTACATAGGCCAAAAGGCATACGTCTGTAGGCAAAAGTTCCGTATGGGCAGGTGAATGTGGTCTTTTCTTGATCCTGTGGATCAATGGGGATCTGAAAATAACCCGAGAAACCATCAAGGAAACAATAGTATTCGTTCCCTGCTAATCTCTCAAGCATTTGGTCCATGAAGGGTAGAGGAAAATGGTCTTTTCGGGTGGCGTCATTCAACTTACGATAGTCAATACACACACGCCATCCCGTAACCAATCGAGTTGGAATTAACTCGTTTTCTTCATTTGTGACAACAGTCATGCCACCCTTTTTAGGAACACAATGAATTGGGCTAACCCAAGGACTATCTGAGATCGGGTAAATTAATCCTGCATCAAGAAGTTTGAGAACCTCTTGTTTAATAACATCATGGATTTTTGGATTTACTCGTCTCTGATGTTGAACTGCTGGTTTGAAGTCATCCTCCATCAAGATTTTGTGAGTACAAAACTCAGGGTTGATACCCTTAATGTCGGAGAGTTTCCAAGCAATTGCTTGCTTGTGTGACTTCAAGACCTTTATGAGAGCAGTTTTTTCATCTTTACTCAAATCTCGAGAAATAATGACGGGTAATTTATCATCACCCTCAAGAAATGCATACTCGAGATGAGGTGGTAAGTCCTTAAGTTCTACCTCAGGAAATTCTTCAGTTTTCTCAACTGACTTGACTTCCTTGTTATGAAGCTCGACGGGAGGGAGTGATGAAGGATCTTCATTGAGCATCTTCTCGATGAGAAGAATATCTCCCTCGATGTCAATTGGAGCGTGATCAATTTCCCATGAAACCGAATCACTAGACAAGTATGCTTCAATCTCTTCCAAGATGAAGTCACTTTCCTCAAACGGAGTGAGAGAAGGAGTAGAATTGGCAATGATGGGTTGAGATGAATGAGTGAGATTATCACTCGAAGAATTATGATCATAACCAAGAACTTCTTGAGAGTACTCTTCAGAAGCAACGTCAATGATATCTATTCGGTTAACCGACTCAGAATCATAGTTTGCGGAGTACCTCGAAGTTTGATCAAGGTTAAAGGTGACAGCTTCATTACCCACACGTAATGTGATTTCTTGCTCAAATACATCAATGAGAGCACGGCCCGTTCTCAGGAATCCTCGTCCAACAATGAGAGGAACCCGTTGATCAGCATCGGAATCAACAACTACAAAGTCAGCTGGAAAATGGAACTTTCCTACTTTCACAAATACGTCCTCGGCGATGCCAAGAGGACGGGATATTGTACGATCTGCAAGCTCGAGAGTCATGCATGTAGGAGTAAGGTCTGGAAGAGAAAGTTTCTTCCATACTGAATGAGGCATCAAGTTAATGCTTGCACCAAGATCGGCTAAGGCAAAGCATTCAACCATCCCTGGAAATACACAAGGTAAGAGAAATTTTCCAGGATCTCCAAGCTTCTCGGGAAGCTTCTTCAAGATAACTGCTGAGCAGTTCTCGTTTAGAGGAGTTTTTGCCATCTCAAACAGTTTTTCCTTGTTGCTTAACATGTGTTTGAGAGTTGATGCAAACTTGGGCATCAGCATGATAGCATCCGCAAAGCTTATGTCAAAATGTAGTTCTTGGAAAATTTGAAAAATTTTGTCCATTTGATGACTGGCTTTTTCGCGGAGCTTTTGCTCATTCAAACGTGATGGGTAAGGAATAGAAGATTTGGATTTGGGGTTTTCAACGGGAGCTACAGGAGGTTCAAAAACAACTCTTGGATTGGATTTGGGTTTCGGGACAACTTGAGGATGGACATCGTTGGTACCTCCGTTATTAGTAGGAAGTTCCTTGTCCTTTGTTGTCTCAGGTTCACTTTCCACTACCTTCGGGAGAGAAGAAGAAGAGGTAGTAGGAATAGCGGGTCCATTGTATGAAACACCACTTCTGGTTGTGATCGCCTTTGCATCGCCCCTCGGGTTAGCGATCGTGTTGCTCGGAAGTTTTCCTGAGCCCGAGGGTTGATCATTTAAAGACTTCTTAATGTCAGAAATCTGGCTAACCAACAACCTGTTCATTTCATCTTGGGATTTCATGAATTGCTTCAATAACTCATCAGATGATGGTACTGGAGGAGGTAGAGGGAAATTTTGAGGTCGTATGTTTTGATTATGACCTTGTTGTTGAAAATTCCCTTGGTTAGGATTCACATTTCCCTGAAATTGATTCCCTCGATTGAAATTGTTTTGATTAAGGTTTCCTTGATGTTGGAAACCTTGATTTGGTCCGGGATAGAAATTACCTTGGTTTTGATAACCTTGGTTCATTCTAGGTTGGTTCTGATTCCGGTTTTGTATGTTAGGATTCTGGTTAAAACCGGGTGGTCCCTGATAAGTATTAGCAGGTAGTTTGGTTCATTTTGAGGACGGTATTGATTACCTCCCTGATGTGAAGTACCGGCTATAGCATTTGCTTCAAATGGACTACCATCGGTGGCAGTACAGTTGTAGTATGCATGAGGGCCACCACAAGTAACACAGACCTCGACTTTCTTCACTTCACCATGTGATGGTGTCTGTGTGAAAGTGACTTTCTTTTGGTTAGCAAGAACCAAAGCCTGAACAATATCCGTGAGTTTGTCAATCTTAGCATCGGTACTAGATGTACTCACGTGAGATGAAGTAGAAGGTCCTGCATTAGACTGAGACTGATATGTCTTTGTTCGGAAAGGGCGGACCTGGGACTTGTTTTCTATGATTTTCAAGGCTTCTTTTGTGGTCTTGCTCAGGAAATTACCTCCCGCGGAGGCATTTAAAGAGTCTTGGTTAGTTTGGTTCAGACCATTGTAGAAAGTATCCATTTGCATTAACTCGGTAAAACCATGATGTGGACACTTTCGGAGCAAGTCTTTGTAACGATCCCATGCCTCACCGAATGATTCATCAAATCTTTGAGCAAATTTCATTATCTCATTCTTAAGACTTGTAGTTCGGGATGGAGGATAGAATTCGTTAACAAACTTAGTGACTAAATCCTCCCATGTCTCAATGGAACGAGGGGGTTGTTTCTCAAGCCAATTCCGGGCTTGTCCCTCTAGAGAGAATGGGAACAGAAGAAGCTTAATTGCTTCATGTGGGACATTCTTGTATTTGATGGTTGATGCAATCTTGTTGAACCATCGAATATGTGCATGAGGGTCGTCCCGCTCAAAACCATAAAATTGGCTTTGGGTTACAAGATTGAGCAACCCGGTTTTGAGCTCGAAGGTATCAGCCACGATGGCTGGGACAATAATGGCATCTCCGTAACCCTCGATGGGTGCTTGGAGAAGCTCATTCATCGGTTTATCTTCTGCCATTACGACAGGGGGTGATTGTGCCAGACGTTCCTCAGTCACGGCTGAAGGAGCAGAACGTCCTCTACGTTTACGTGGAATACTTGCAAGCTCTGAAAGTGGACTTGTGGAGCTGGAAGAACGAGTGCGCATGCACTAAGTATAAAAATCAGTTTTCAAATCAAATGCGAGGCAAAACAACAAGTGAACTTAAACCAATAATCACAAATGAAATGGCTTCTTTGAAAAAGGTACACCAAATCACAAGGACACAAAGGCAAGTTTTGACCTTTAAGATTGGGAACTTATTAATGTTCACACCCCCAGTTGGTAGGTGTTCTGCCTTGGTTTGCGGTGCTTGATTTTTATGTATTTAAGTACCACTGAAAAGACGTAGGTATGGATTTGTGCTAAGGGTTTAAATACTTTTGGACAATATTTTTGGTATCGTCTCGTTTAACCAAATCGTATCTCTTTAAGAATCACCTTAAAGAAAATACAAGATAGAAAACGTTACGATTGTTTTGTTGTTTTATATATTTTTTGGTGTTGTTAACACTTTAGGAAAAGTGTTAATGAACTTTTGGATTATGATAACTTTACAAAAAACTGTTTACAAAAGGTGGTATATGTGCAAGTATGGGTCTGAAAATGTTTAAAACACGCTTACAGCCTCCCCGGCAGCGGCGCCAAAATTTGATTCGCTTCAAACTGTCAAGTTTATTACACAAGTCAACCACTTGTGAATGGTCAACCATAATAAAATTCAAACAGTCTAAAACCAATGCAATTTCCCTTGGAATATAGTGGATTCCCGGGTCGTTAAGTCCCACGGAGGATTAATGGTGCTTAAAAACGTTCAGATGTCGAATGATCACTAAGGATAATGATCAGTAAGGATTTTGATTGGTAATTACACTACTGATTGATTGGAATTGTATTTGGATACAGAATTATAAAGCACAACAATCAGATTAAACAAACGTAAATACGTACGTTTATTAAATGTTACGTAAACGTACAAAATAAAACGTAAATTTAAAAGAATAAAACACCTATGGATATGAAAATGATATTTTTACAATCCTAATAATAAAAGAAAATTACTAGAAAATTAAAATTATTTTTATAACTATTTATTTAATTATTATTAATTAAAAACTATTTTTAACTATTTAATAATACCCTAAAATATAAAAAAATATGAAATAAGGCTAGAAAAATGAAATTATGACTTAGAAAAATCTAAAATATTATAAAACTTATTTTAAAATTGAAAATATATTTTTTAGACTTTTTATCTATTTATTATTAATTAATTACTATTTATTAATTATTTAAAATACACTTAAATACAAGAAAATATAAGATTAACCTAGAAAATTGAAATTTTAACTTAGAAAAATCTAAAATATTATAAAACTAATTTTAAAACTGAAAAGATATTTTTTATGTTTTTTATTTATTTATTATTAATTATTTAATACTTTTTAACTATTTTAAATTCTAATAAATACTAAACAAGCTAAGAAAATTATGAAATTTTTTCTATAAATATCCTATGATGACAGAAAGCTAAGAAAATTATAAAAACAAGAAGTGCTTAATAATAAGCTGAAAAAGAAAATTAAAAAGCTAATTTCTATTAAATAAACGCTATCACTATTTTTAAAATGATGTTTTTGTGGTTTTTCTTTTTGAAAACTATTTAACTACTGATTATAAGCAACTTTTATAAAAACAAAAATTTTGGAACTTAAAAATAAGCTATTTGAAGGCTTATTGGCTTAATAGTGAGCTTATGAGCTTATTTTGATGTTTTTAAGCTCCAACAAGCTTACAAGCTGGAACCAAAGATGAAATAAGATGCAACAAGCTAAAACTACTTATATTAAGCTAAAAGGCACACAGAAACACACTGATAAGCTGAGGATAAGCAAATAAGCACTTATCCTAAACCTATCAACCAAACAGGCCTACAGTCATATCTAGAAGCAATTCAAGCTTATTAAATAAGCTGAAAAGCTCAAAATTAAAACTGAAGTAGCAAGATGGGTTGGTGAGCTTTCCAAAAAGTCAAAGCTCACACTGAGGGAACCACTGTAGAGCTTATGAAGAGCTTGAGAAAAAGCTTATAAAACACTGATTAATGACTCAGTATATACTGAGTGTATTGGGACAAACAAAAAGCAACTAGCAGTCCTACCAAATAAGCTAGAAAGGGAAAAATAAGCTTTGGACCTTTTAGATGGCTATATTGGCTTTCCAAAAAGCCAAGATTCAATGCCTAGTTCCCACTAATAAGCTCTGTGTGAGCTTGTGAAAGTGGCTTAAGTACACTGAGTAAGCAGTTTACACAAGAAATGGGACAACTTAAAAGCTAGTAGCAGCCCTATTAAATAAGCTACAAAGTTGAAATTAAGCACTGGACTAAAGATATGGGTAGTTAAGCTACACAAAAAGCTAAAGTACACAAGCTGGAACTCACTAATGAGCTTTTGACAAGCTTATGAAAAAGCTAGCTCAACTGTGCACAGGACACATTTTTAGAAAAGGGCTTAAAAGAAGATAAGAAATAAGCAGTTAAATAAGCTAACTAGAAATTATAAAAAATAATATGATAAAGATGAGCAACTAAAGTTTATAAACCTAAAAGCTTAAAACATGAAACTCAAAATTAAATCCTATAGAAAATGATCTATTTTATTCAAAAACGACTAAACTGAAAATTTGACTTTTTAAATTACACTAAAGGTTTGACTTTGATGAACTTTAGATCAATCCTACTCACTGATTATGTTGTAATAAGCTATGTTAAGATGAAATTAAGCTAGATTCACTGGTTATGAACAACTATGATGAAATTTATACTCTGAATCCTAACAGTTAACAACCTAAGTGAGATTAAAGAAGATTTTGACTTTTTTACAAGTGAGGTCTGGTTTTTATTGTTGCAATGAGTTATTATGACCTAATGTGGTATGAAACAACAATAAGCAACAACACAAATAACCTTTAACACAGGAAACACAGTGAATCCAAACAAAACTTTAACTAACTGATTTGGTGAATTTCAAATGATTCCACAGGTTAAGACCATACAACTGATTACAGACCTTATATTATCTTTTAATGAGACTAAAGAAACATTAAACAACAACAATAACAACATAGAAATCAGATATGACAATTATGCTAATATGACTGTTAAACTATGATTTTTAACAACTACAAATTAAAGAGAACAAGCATGCAATATTAAGCTATAATCTAACTAGCAAACACTAAATAAGCATAGAAGCACAGAGATAAGCAGTTTATAAGCACTTGAACAGTGAAATGCCAAAATTAAGAATTAAGCTTACAAGTTGCTTCCAAGCTCAAAACTGAGAACCAAGAGCTGAAAACACAACCTATAGCTTCCCAAGAAGCACTAAACCAAGGGCAATCCAAAATCAACCCTGCTCCAATGTCTCTTTCATCTTCTCCACTGATTTTTGATTTTCTCACTATTTTTGAGTATTTTTGGTATTTTTGCTTTTTATGTCTATAACTGATTTTAAAGGTATCTAATAGCTTACATAAGCTATATAAGGAGCTTATATGAGCTTATGAGTCCAAAATAACAGCTACAAACAACATTAAGCTAAATTGAGATTTTAAGCTTGAAAATGCATAAACTTGAAAATGATACTGAAACTTGAAATTGATTATTGATAAAGATGTACAATACACTGAAATACTTAAACAAAGTGCTTAAAAACTTGAAATTACACTGGAAAGCTTAAAGTAATTAAAACGACTAAGAAATTTTAAAAATTATACTAGATATACTTCACATTGCTTCATCTCTTCTTTATAATGATCTTTTTAGACTCTGTCGACATCTCTGAGACTTTCCCACTTCTTTCCAACCATTGGATCTTTAAAAATCATCAGAACCATGCACTTGTCATTTTGGCGCCAAAATTTCTTTGAGCAGGTTTTGGCAATTAATGCAATTTGGGAGATTGTGGAGGTGTTAAGGGAGTGGGTAGATAGGTGGAAAGGTGGTGATGAGGTGGAAAGGTGGTGAAAACAACTATGGTTTTGGTTTGCAGGCTTGGGTGAGGATGATGAACAGTGACACTGGTTTTTTGGCGCGTTTGACTTTTTTGACCGTTTTTATTAATAACGTTGGGGGTTCACAATGGGATTTGGCAGGGTCAAAAGGGTTTTGGACTAGCTCAAGGGTCAGGGTTCAAGGGTCAAGTTGAGTTGGGTTGGGCTTGTGACTGGGCCAGATTTGGGTTTGGGTTTTATATTATATAAGGTCCGGTTTGGTTTGTTGTTTGATACACAAGGACCAATTTTGTAATTTCTGCAAACTTGAGGGACCAAAACTGTACTTTTTCCAAAGTTATTCCAAGGACCAATCTTGCCAATATTTAATAGTACAAGGACCACATTTGATTATTTTCACTTTTTAAATTTCCAAGGACTATATTTGATAATTTTCAAACTTTAGGGACTAAAGTTGTCATTTTGTAATTTTTAAACTTTGAAGGGTTTGTTTTGACAACTTTTGAATCCTATGGACCTTAAATGATATTTTGCTTTATTTTGATTTTCCAGGGACTATTTTTGACAACTTTTAAAACTTGGGGGACTAAAACTGCCAATTATGCAAACTTGATACGTTTTTCATCTGATTTTGGAATTTTTGCATTTGAAACACATAAAACACTTATTTGTGATATTTTTATCATTTTGATGCTTTGACTGGTGTTTTCAGATGTTTTTGAAGTCTAAATGGTATAAAAATGATGAGTATTTGCACACTCATCATCTCCCATGATGGACTAGTTGGTGTTGTTGGTGGTTCCCTATTCAATGAAAAGGTTGGTGAGTGAGAGGTTCGTGGTGGTGAATGACCCAATGAGTAGATGTTTGGGTGAGGGAGAGGCTCATTCAAGGAGTGTAGTCCATGCTCAATGAATGAGGGTTTTGATGGCTTGCTTGAACTAGCCATGTTTGGTTTTGAACTAGACGATCCTTTTTTTAGTCCGAAAGGTTTGATGCTAATCCTTGCGGTTCTCTTAGTCTTTGTTGGATGAGTTTGATGAGGTGGGATTCTAGTATCATTATCTCTAATGGGAGATGTTTCGGTGGATGAGATTTCATAAATCATTTGACCCTTTATTTTGGATGATCCTATGGTTGAGGAGTTGTTGCTAAGAGCCTTAGTCATAGTGATGATGATGCTAAACTTCTAATTGCTGGTTTTTGAAAGGTAAGTGAGAATGGTGCCTTAATCCTAAGGTTGTTTGGTTTATAAAGGATAATTTGAATTTAGGAAATTAAATTCTTGGCCACTTAAAGGACTAAGCATGCACTTAGGATTTTGATCAGCTCTAGGAGGATAATAAATGAATGCTAAAAGTGGTTAGATAACCAAAGGTGACTCAAAATTGAATATGGAAGCTGATTTAGGCTTTCTGCAGCTACGGATCCCTCTCAGCAGGGATCCGTCTGGTTAAATACCAGGGATCCGTCTGTCAGGCAGGTTCTAGGTGAAATGATTATGCTTTTGTAAGGTTTATTATCAATGGATTTTAAGGTTTTGACTTAATTAAGAAGTCTTTAGCTGTTGGATATCTCAAATCCTCAACCATAATGAGTGATGGTGCTTAATGATGGTTTTGGGCAAGAAAATTGACTTTGGGTAGTCTAACTATGTGTTTGACAAGGAAACCATTTAATTTGAAATGGAGAAATGGTGGTAATAAGTCCTAGAAGTCAGGTGATGACCTAAGAGGAATTTACTAAAATCTTTAAAAATAAAGAAAAATGAAAAACTAGTTTTGAGCCTAATTTTGAGTCAAAGGATGATTAAGATCAATTTGCTAAAATTGATGGATAGACCAAACTAAGTGCTATCAGACGTGATAGATAATGTGTGAGTGTTGGAGCGGAATTATGGTGAGTTATGATGAGTTAATAAATCATAAAACACTTTGAAATATATCTTAGGTAAGCCATGGATGAGTGTGAGGTTTTCAACTATTTGAGGAAGACTTAATTGGCTCTAGTATCTTATGTTTGACTAGTGTGAGGTGATCTAGTAAGCTATTTTGATGTAAGCAAGTCTGTATTGCTCATCAGTGGCCACGGATCCCGCGGTTCCCTTCTGGGAGGGATCCGGCTAGTTCAAATGATGGGATCCTCCTACTGCAGATTAGAAGGCTTTCAGCAAATGTGCAACTTTGAACTTTTTGGTAAATGCTTCTCCTAGTTGTTTCTATAAAGACTAAAAGCAAGAATACAACAAATATAAGTCATAGCAAAGTAGGAAGAGTTAACAGTTACTAATATGAGTGACGACGACCACTTGAATATTTTCAAGGAGTCGTAAAATCTCATTCTACAAGTTCCTAAGTTACGATTGTTTAGTGCCAAGATATGGCAAGACCTACCTACTACACTATTCTACATAAGCATTGTTTAAGTGTTATAACCCATTGTTTGAAATTGTTCTTCACAATTCTAGATCTATGATCTTACCTCATTTCTCTTCTTCTTCACGTCCTCGCCCGTCCTCCACTCTTTATCATAACATTTTCACTTCTTCTTCCTCAAGAAATTGGCGAAGCACTTGAAGATTCCCTTGGTTTGTTGCCATTCGGGTGATTCATTAGGAATGTTTGGCAATTGGTTAATGTAGTCCAAGGGGTCAAGATCGGTATTTCCGAGTGGGTTGCTACCACTTCCTTCACCTCCTCATTGTCTCTCCCTTTCATCCGAGGAATCCATGGGTGGGTGAGGCCTCTTGCCTTCCACCATAAACCTTGTTGTTCTACCCTCGGTTAATGGTACCATAACTTTGTTGCAAAAGCTATGATCATAGGATTGTGGAGAAGGATCTAATGCAAAGATGAATTTAGCAAGACGGGTTAGGAGCATTGCATATGGGAGCACCATCTTGTCCATGCTTCTTACACTTGCCATTCTCTTGATCATGTAGTAGGCAATGTTAAAGCGAGTCTCGGTCACTAGGCAATAGATCATGAAGCTTAGACATGCGTTGGGGTGATCCTTGTTTCCTACTAGGCACACCACATTCTCCCTTATCACGTCTTCCCATTTCCTATACAACCCGTACATCTCCGAGAGCTCCATTTGGAAAGGATCTCTATAGATCACTTTCGACTTCCTAGTAACCCTTGATGGAGATGCTCTTGGCATAAACACGGTGTCCCTCACCGTGGTTGCTTCCGGGATTATTGTGTTATAAATTTCGTGATGATCAACCATAGAGTGTATCTCCTCCAATGACCACTCATTAGAATACATGCAAACACCATCATATGGAACCCCTATTATTCTTCCAAACTCCTCAAGCGAAAGAGTGTACTCATGTCCATTTATGGTAAATTCAATTGAGATGGAACCATTATCATTTCTAATTATCCCCATTGTTTTGTAGAACTCAAGCACAAAGACCGGGCAAATTTGCTCATTTATGTCCAATAAACAATCAAACCCAATAGTTCCAAATACTTCCCTTATGTCGGTATTTGCAAGAAATGATGGATCAACAACTCTTCCTTCGTGAAAGAGTCTCCTTTCAAGCAACTTAAAGGCTTTCCTATCGTCCGGACTTAGTCTATCTTTCCTATGGTACATGGTTATGTAGTGAGCGGTGTCTTGGTAATCTTGTTGCTTGTTGCTTGGCATGATTGATCCTAAACAATACAACCACAATGTGGTGTTAATTGTGAATAGTAACCTAGAGGGTTTGATCACAATTTTGCTCTCATAATCTTTGTTGAATTCAAGAAATGTGTTTAATTTGTATTAACAATGTTAATTCTTTGATTTAGATTATCTTAGAAAACAATGTAGTGACAAATTATGATAAACCCATTTGAACCCATCTCTTAAAGATGAAGAAATTGTAATCCTAGAAATCAAGGAATTAAATTAACAATGTAGTGAAGATTATACTTACACAAGTGATTGTTAAGCTTGAGAGGAATGATCAAATTGCTCCTATGAACAGTAGCTGAGTTCTTGTTCGTGAGTCTTTGAGGTGAGTATAATTGTGGAACATCCATAGTGATCATTCTTTAATTTAAGTTGTCTTCTGTTGCACGGATCCCGCGGATCCCTCTCATTTGGGATCCGGATCGTGTAAATGCAGGGATCCGGCATGACAGCAAAAATCAGCTCAATCATTCCTTGATAACTTTGGTTTGGGAGTTCTAAAGACGCCTAGTGTTTTGATGATAAGGCTCTAAAACTTGTGATTTGAGGTTTTGAAGATTTAATACTATTCCTATTAGACGTGGTTCCCTTTTTAAGAATTAGTCATAATCTCGGGAAGCTTTTCAAACATTATAATAAAATCCTATTTTATCATAATATAAGAAGTTTCACATGGATATTTATTGACATAGATGGAGTGTCAATAGACCCTTTGTGATGAATAATGATTGAGGCTATCGAATAACCAAGATATCATTATTACGAGTTGGTAGCGTAGTCTATACAAATTAATCGAAGAATACTCTTTTTGATGATGACTATAATTTGGATAACTATTTAAGTAATTACTAATAGATATAAATCATGCGACTAAGATTTTAACAATAATAAAATAAAAAGTAAATTAATAGCGATCATACCTTTGCTAAATATTCTTTTTAAGAAAAGAAGTATTTAGATGAAATGCTTTGTGATCTTCTTGGAATCTCTAGATTCATATTGTGAGAAGGACAAAACTAAACATTCTTTTTGCGAGAAGAAATATTTAGATGGATTCTTCATGATCTTCTTGGTAATCCTTAATCCAAGTATGAAGAATACTTAACAAGAAAAATGTTAGAACATTCTATCATTTTCCAACAATAAACATTATAATGATTTTTAAAACATGAAAAAAAAATCCTTCTTTGTAGTTTTCAAACATACACGGATTGTATTAAGTTTTTAAAGTACTACATACTCTAAAAAACTTGGTAACGAAGCTCTGATGCCAATTGTGGAAAACTAGAAGGGGGGGTTGAATAGTTTTACCAATTTAAAACTTCCTTTTAAATATTTAGATCGACTTATGTTAATCTATTTGGTTTTTTATGTTGGACATTGATAGATAGATATATAAACGTGTAATGAAAGATAAAGATTAAGAAGCACATCACCACGACACAAGTATTTATAGTGGTTCGACTACAAGGACACCTTCCTTGCCCTACTCCACTCCCCGAGTCACCTACTCAAGAGTTCGTAAACACTACACCAATCTCCTTATGGCGGAGAAGCCTTCACAACGTCGCTTACACCTTTTTCCGGTACAAAGCTAAATACCGAGTTCTTTCATACCAAGGCGAACCACACCTAACACAACGTCGCCTACCCTTTATACGGTGCTAGGCTAACTACCGAGTTCTTTCACACCAAGGAGAACTAATCCTATCACAACGTCGCCTACCCTTTATTAGGTACTAGGCTAAGCACCTAGTTCCATTACTATGGATGAACTACTACCCTTCACAACACAACACCTAATCTCAAGGAGATCCACTCCTTGTTACAATACTATCAAGGATATCACCATCGTTGGAAATAAGCAAATACTTATATGTATAATGATGCACCTCATCGATTATATGACCTAGGAATTCTTCCCTAATGCCACTTGATTTGATTCTTAGGCATCCTTCACTAATGCCTTTGACACAACGCTTGGCACCCTTCACTAATGCCTTCGTCTTGACACCTTTAGCATTCTTCACTAATGCTTTTGACACGGACGATAAGCACCCTTCACTAATGCTTTCATCTTGACACTTTCGGCATCCTTCACTAATTCCTTCAACACAACATCTATAGAGGAAGAAAGAACTATCAACAAGAGAACCTCAATTGTCTTGATGATGATGAAGCATGGCAACTCATGGACTTGAGCTTGCTCGACTTCAAGAAGTGGTGATCTCGCCTTTAAGAGGAACCTAGAGAATCACACAAAAACAAAAGACAAACTACATAGATCTCTTGGATCTGAGGTTAGAGAGATATAATACTTGGAGAAAGTATATGTGAAGTTGTGAGTAGAAAAGAAGAAATGGCTTTCTATTTATAGAGGAAATTTTCTACTATTCCCCGGATCCCGCGGATCCCTCCCACAAGGGATCCGACTAGTGTAAAGCTAGGGATCCGTGGGACGCTCCTCTTTGCCCATGGGTATTTTTGGTTATGGGTTAATCCATGGGTTTCTTTCTAGATACAATGTATCTTTAGAATACATTGAACTTGGCTAAGTGTTTTGGACAAAACCATGGGTTATGGGTCAATACCATTTGCTAGTTTTACCCATTTAGTATATACTTGTTCATATACTTGTTTTTACCCATTTTAGTATAAGCTTGTTTTTACCCATTTTAGTATATACTTAGTTAAGTATATGTTAGCCCAATATGTAAACACTAGTTGTTGTACATATGTATCTAAATCATAAAAACACTTTATACTTGTTTTAGTGTTTTATGTGAAAACGTTAGTGTGTTAGAAAAACTATTGAATTAAACTATTTATGTATTTTATTTGTTTTGTTAAAATGATTTTACGTTTGTTATCGACAAAACATTAGAAGATCGTAAAATATAAATAAACGTTTTTACGGCTTATTTGTATTAATAGAAGTTTCTAAGAAGTTTGCCTTCTGAGTTTCGTACAAATGTTACAGTCTGGGAAAATAAACCAGGTATTGAAACTATGAAGCTTAATGATCTTTACAATAACTTCAAACTCATTGAACAAAGATTGAAGAAGGCAGGGAAACTTGGTACAAGCTCTAGCAACTTGGCATTATTGTCAACCTCTGTAGACAGTGATGATTCTGAAGATAACAATGATGATGATTTTGCCACTGTTGGTTCTACAGTTTCCACTGGTAATGCTATTGTTACCACTGCAGGTTCAAAGAAGAAGGTTGCTGGTATTGGAGATCCTACCTTTTATGCTTTTATCTCCACTTAAGTTAATGGCTCTATATTAACTCATGAAGACATAGAGCAAATTGATGAAGATGACTTGGAGGAGATGGACATAAAATGGCAGATAGCTCTTCTTAGCATGAGGGCTAGGAAATTCTACAAGAAGAATGGCAAACCAATACACATCAATGGTGGTAAAACTGCAGGGTTCGATAAAAAGAAAGTAGAGTGTTTCAACTGTCACAAGTTGGGGCATTTTGCTAGAGAATGCAGAAGACCAAGAAACCAGGACAAAAGGTCTACTTGGTACAAGCAAAAGAAAGAACCAATTGTGGAAGAACCAAAGGCAATGCTGGCAATTGATGATGTGAGCTATGATTGGAGTTTCATGGATGATAGACAAGAGGAACAACCTTCAGATACTGCTCTTGTGTCTACTGAACATGATCTCATGGCTTTCTCTGACTCTGAGGTACACAACTTTGAAAGTTGTTCTAAAACATGTAGGGCTTCTAGAGAAGTTGAAAGGCTTAATGAATTATTTGACAACCAAAGAACATAGTTGTTTGCTGCTAATTATACTGTGTCAAACCTTAGAAGAGGCATAGCTGTATTAGAAAAACAACTAGAGCATTATAGAGCAAATGAGTCAAAATATAATGATGATATGGTTATTCTTAGAAGAGAGATAGATCATAATACAATAGTGAATGAGGCATTAAAAGAAGAGTATGGAAAACTTAAAAAGATAAATGAGAATGTCAATTTGACTATTGACACCTGTTATTATCAGTCTAAGTCAATTGATAAAATTTAGAATGCTCAAATTACTAGTAAAGTTAAGTCTGGTATGGGATACAATATTGTTCCTCCACCACTAAGGGATGTTCCATCACCTCCTGGCATAGATTTAGCTCATACAGGCCTAGAAGATTTTCAGGAACCTATTCGTGAGTATGGTCCTCTCAAGTTTGTAAAAAATGAGAAAGAAGTTAAGCTTGAATCTGATGTTTTTGAAAGTGCAAGTGACTCATCTGTTGTAGATGAGAACGTTAAAAATAATGTAGAGGCTTCTATCCCAAAAGTTGTTAATATTATTACAGAGGAACCTAGGAAACAAGTTAACAAGCCTAGATCAACTGTAAGGTATGCTGAGATGTATAGAAACAAGCCATCAACTCCTAGGGGTAACCAGATGAATTGGAATCATGTCAAATCTCAACAACTAGGTAGTGATTTTGTGATGTACAATAAAGCATGTTATATTTGTGGTTGATTTAATCATTTACATGCTAATTGTGATTATCATGTTGGGAGAAGGGAAGTCCATGGGAATAAAAGGGTGGAGTCTAACAAGTTTCAAAAAAATGTGCACCCTAATTCACACAGCAAAATGGTCCCAATAGCAGTTCAACTAAGAAGTGGCCTTAAAACTTTTGCCACTGCTAAAACTTTTAACACTGATCACCCTAAATCACCTGTTACAAGTGCAAAATCCAAAACAACTTTTGCAAAATCTGCACAAACAGGAAAAAGGTCTGTTAAAAATAAAAGGGTTAACTATAACCAACAGTGGGTACCAAAATCTAAACCAGCAGTTACCACTGCTCAATCAAAAGTTCCCACTGCAAGGGTTGTAAAAAAGACAAAGGGAAACATGGTAAATGTTGTGAAGGCCTCAGCACGTTGGGAATGGAAACCTAAAGGAATTACTTCAACAACCAATCCCAATGGTGTATCAATGACCTTTGATAGATATAACTATATTGATACACGAGGCAGATCCAAGTCAATCATGGCTTGGGTCCCCAAAGGAAACTAACTCCTCTCTTATATGTGCAGGAACATCCAAGAACAAAAAGATCAGATCAAGGCTAGACAGATAGTGGATGTTCAAGGCACATAACTGGCAACAACTCCTATCTCTCAGATTTTGAACATTATGATGGACAGTATGTCAGCTTTGGAGGTGGAGTTAATGGAAAAGTTGATGGTAAAGGGGTAATTAAAACTGGTAACTTGGACTTTGAACCTGTGTACTATGTAAAAGAGCTTAAGTATAATCTTTTTAGTGTGTCACAAATGTGTGACAAGAAAAACAATGTTCTTTTTACTAAAGATATGTGCTTTGTTCTCTCTAAGGATTTTAAGATGCCTGATGAAAGACAGATTCTTCTTAAGATTCCTAGAAAAGGCAACTTATATAGCTTTGATATGAACAACAATATTGCTAAAGATGATTATGCTTGCTTACTTGCAAAGGCCACAGTAGATGAATCCATGCTATGGCATAGAAGACTTTGTCATGTTAACTTCAAAACCATTAACAAGATTGTCAAAGATGGTTTGGTAAGAGGCTTACCTCAGTAAAGATTTGAAAATGATCAAACCTGTGTGGCTTGTCTTAAAGGCAAACAACACAGAGCTTCTTGCAGGTCAAAGTTGGTTAACTCTATTGCTCACCCACTTCACATGTTACATATGGACTTGTTTGGTCCTACATCTGTGAGCAGCCTAAACCTTAAGAAGTATTGTCTTGTTGTGACTGACGATTTTAGCAGGTTTACATGGGTTTTCTTTCTAAGGACTAAGGATGAAACAACTGGCATCCTTAAGATCTTCATTACAGAAGTTGAAAACCAATATGATATGAAAGTTAAAATCATTAGGTGTGACAATGGGACAGAATTTAAGAATAGAGTTATGGATGATTTTTGCAGAGATAAAGGTATTAAAAGAGAATTTAGTGTTGCTAGAACTCCTCAACAAAATGGTGTTGCTGAGAGGAGAAACATGACACTTATAGAGGCTGCTAGAACCATGTTGGCTGATTCAAAATTGCCAATCACTTTTTGGGCAGAAGCAGTTAACACTACATGCTATGTGCAAAATAGGGTTTTAGTAGTGAAAACGAAGAACAAGACACCTTATGAGTTATTTAGAGGTAGACCCCCTATCCTGGACTTCATGAGACTATTTGGATGTCATGTCTCTATTCTCAATACCATAGATTATCTGGACAAATTTGAAGAGAAGTTTGATGAAGGGTATTTTGTTGGGTATTCCATGGTCAGTAAAGCTTTCAGAGTATTCAACTTAAGAACCCAAAAGATTGAAGAAAATCTGCATGTTGAGTTCCTGGAAAACAAAGTAAATGTCAAAGGAGCTGGTCCAGAAAGGCTATTTGATCTTGATACTCTAACTCATACTATGAACTATGTACCTATCTCTACAGGTACATCTACTTATGATTTTGCCAAGTGAGATTGCAGATGATGATGAACCAAGCAAGGATCAAGCAGATGATCAAGATGAATTCAGTTTGCCACTTTGGGACTATGCAGATAATGATGATATTCCAAAGACTAGAGATGCTCAACCTTATAATGATTCTGGTAAGGAAGGAGATAGAAACATGAACACTAAAAATCCTGAAAGTAGTGGAAATTCAGATTCCACTGCTAGGCCAGATGTTTCCACCGCAACACCAGAAGTGGAAACTACAACTCCAGTTACTGAGGAAGCTCAAGCTAATGATGTTGAAATCTCAAATATGCCAAGTGAGATTGCAGTTCCTCAAACTCCCCATACTTCAATTCATAAATCACATCCTCTTGAAAATGTGATTGGGGATGTCCATTCACCAGTAAAGACTTGGAGACAAACAAAATTGCCTGATATTCATGGGTTTATCAGTGAAATCTATGAATCTAAGAATCATGAAGGCAAGAATGAATGTATGTTCATGTGTTTTCTGTCACAAGTGGAGCCAAAGAATGTATACAAGGCACTTGAAGATGAAAGTTGGGTGGAAGCAATGCAAGAAGAGTTGCTCCAGTTTAAGCTTCAAAAGGTTTGGGTGCTTTGTGATTTACCTTCTGGCAAGAAGGTAATAGGTACTAAATGGGTGTTCAGAAACAAGAAGGATGAAAGAGGAATTGTTATCAGGAACAAAGCTAGGCTTGTGGCTCAAGGATACACTTAAGAGGAGGGTATTGACTATTAAGAAGTGTTTGCCCCAGTTGCACGAATTGAAGCAATCAGGATGTTCTTAGCCTATGCATCCTTTATGGGCTTTAAAGTCTATCAAATGGATGTAAAGAGTGCTTTTCTATATGGGCAGATTGATGAGGAGGCACCAAGAAAATGGTATCAAACCTTAAATACTTATCTTCTTGATAATGGGTTTCATAGAGGCAGAGTAGATCAGACTTTGTTCATCAAGAAAGATAAGAATGATATCTTGCTGGTTCAAGTATATGTTGATGATATCATTTTTGGATCTACAAAGACAGAGATGTGCAAAGAATTTGAGAAGCTAATGAAGGAAGAATTTAAGATGAGTTCTATGGGTGAACTCACATTCTTTTTGGGACTTCAAGTACAACAAAGGCCAGATGGTATTTTCATCAATCAAGATAAATATGTGGCTGAGATACCAAGGAAGTTCAAGTTCTCTGATGCAAAGTCATCTAGGACCCCTGCAGACAAGACTACACATCAACTTTTGAAGGAAAATAGTGGTGAAGCAGTTGATGTGCACATGTACAGGTCTATGATTGGTTCTTTGATGTATCTTACATCATCTAGACCAGATATTATGTTTGCAGTATGTGCTTGTGCAAGGTTTTAGGTCACTCCCAAGTTTTCTCACTTAACTGCTGTGAAGAAGATTTTCAGATATCTTAAAGCATTTCCCCATCTGGGATTATGGTACCCTAGAGAATAGCCTCTAGAACTGGTTACTTACTCAGATAGTGATTATGCTGGTGCTAGTTTGGATAGAAAATCTACTACAGGTGGATGCCAATTTCTTGGCAATAGATTGGTGTCATGGCAGTGCAAGAAACAAACAATGGTGGCAAATTCATCAACTAAGGCAGAGTATGTGGCTGCTGCAAGTTGCTGTGCTCAAGTTCTATGGCTTCAGAATCAACTTTTGGACTATGGGTACAATTTCATGAATACCATCATTCATATTGACAATAGCAGTACCATTTGCATTATTAAGAATCCAGTTCAACACACAAAGACTAAACATATTGAAATTAGACACCATTTTATAAGAGATTGTTATGAGAAAAGGCTAATCCAAGTTGTCAAAATTCATACTGATG
Organism: Chrysanthemum seticuspe; assembly: GCA_019973895.1. Taxonomy (NCBI): domain Eukaryota; kingdom Viridiplantae; phylum Streptophyta; class Magnoliopsida; order Asterales; family Asteraceae; genus Chrysanthemum; species Chrysanthemum seticuspe. Next base: position 303,732,515 of record BPTQ01000006.1, read on the forward strand.
ACAACTATGCTGATTTATTAACAAAAGGACTTGATGTGGGTAGATTTCAGTACTTGGTAACAGGTATTGGAATGCTAAATCCATAAACTTTGTGTGTCTAATGGTCTTTGGTGTTGAGAAGAAGTTTTTGGGTACTAATATTGTTGTATAAGTTTGTATATATTTGCTTGTATTTTTGTTTAACCTTTATGCAGCAAAGATGGGAGTTGATCTTAAAAGGTGTGTATCTGAGACACACAACAAATGGTTATTGATTCACCATGTCTAATCCACATAAGAATCAACTAGTCCAGAGCAAACGGCTACTGGTAAAGACTTAACAAATCCGTTTATGGTTGATAGTTTACCAAAAACTATATGGTTATCAACTCACCATATTCTTATGATTAAGAGTTGGCTAGTCCATAGCAAACGGCTCATGGTAAAGACATATCAAATCCGTTGATAGCTGGTAGTTTGCTAAAAACTATGATAAAGAGCAGTCCAATTTTCATGTGTTTTTCTTTACCACTGCTCTTTGAAAATCTTTGTGAAAAATTACCACTGCTAGTTCACAGTTTCCACTAACAGTGTTATTTTTACCAATGTTGATCTAGCCGTTACAACTGTTGTGTCAGTAACTAATTTTTTACTAGCCGTTGAAGAGAAATTGCTTTCCATATATATAGGGTAAATTTTTAGAAGATTATCTACTTTCCTAATTGATATTTATCCTCTAAACATAATTTTTTTTCCTTAGATAATCTTTCTTGCGCAAAACTCTTAAACCCTACCTCTATATATCTTTCTCTCTCAATTAGCGAGTTCTTTATACAATTTATACTGACACAATATATTTTTCATCAAAAGATTCTATGGCACCTATCACTTTTGCAGATGAGCACAACCAAGTGGCCTACTTGGAAAAGTCAAACGAGAAGAGTGGCCCTGTTTTTCATCAGATTGTGGACTTTCTAAATACTACTCATGTGAGGTATGCTTTACTTCTTAATCCCACAATCTATATCTCTCAAATCAAACAATTTTGGACTTCTGTTCAGTCCATAACAACTGAAAATAGAGATACACATGAAACAGTGGATGCTCTTAGAGCCAATGTGGATGGGGTAACTATTGATGTTACTGAGGCATCCTTGAGGAGAATTCTCCAATTGGATGATCTCAATGGTATCATCACATTACCTATGCCAGAAATTCATACACATCTTTCATCCATAAGGTATGATACCACTGACAAAAAGGCTACTTTCAAAAAGAGTGGTTTCTGTCCTCATTGGAGATTTTTGATACATACTCTTTTACATTGTCTAAGTCCTAAGAAAACATCTTATGAACAATTCAGTTCAACAATGGCTTACCCTTTGGTTTGTCTAGCCACTGATAGGATTTTTAGTTGGTCAAACTATATTTTTACAAGTATGAAAGGCAATGTAAAGAGTTCAACAAAATTTTTGATGTATCCAAGGTTTGTGCAAGCAGTGTTAAATGATTTTCAACTGCAACCCCATACAAGAGTTTATAAAATCCGTTGCCTTAAGCCTAAAGTTTTTCAAAACATGAACAAAGATGGAAATAGGATTATTACACCTCTTTTTCCTCAAATGCTTGCAAATATTTCACATGTACAAAACTCACCCATAATCACTGTTCCAAACATTGATTATACTCCACCAGTTTCTCACACCTATGAGAGGAGGCATAAACAGCCAACTCCTCCCATTACAACACAACATGTCCCTGATCCTTTTGGTTTAGGAACAAGTAGTGGTGGTTCCAGACTTCAACCTAGTCCAACTAGGGAGGAATCTGAGCCAATGCCCTATGATTCACCTCTCCCAATAGGTCACACAGTTGGAAGTGTTGAGGGCAGTGGGCAACAAATGTAATTGATGGAACTTTGTACTAAGTTAGCTAAGCAGGTTGAATCTCTGGAGAAAGACTTGGCACAACTAAAGGAGCAACATGCCAAGGATGTTACACTCTTGCAAAAATAGATTCAGACCTTGAAGGAAGAGTTGCAGGGGTTAAAGCAAAGGAAAACTGCAAGGCTAGTGATATCATCTCCATCCTCACCTGATAATGGTGATTTAGAAGATTTTCATAAAGATTTGGGAAATTCTCCCAAACAGGGGAGGAAAACAGATGCTGAAACCAAGGGGAGGAGAATTGATTTTGGAGATGAAGGTGTTACAAGTAAAGCAACTGAGGAAGCTGATACTCAAGAAGCTCCTCAACAACAACTAGAGCAAGAAATTTTCAATACTGCAACCACTGATTTCATTCCCACTACAGAAGAAGTTACCACTGTTGATCATGCTATTACCACTGCAGAGGAAGAAATCAAGAAGATGAAAGGAAAAGAAGTTTTGCAGAGCAAAGAGCAAACAAGAAGGAAGATTTCAAAGAAAGAACAAGCTCAAATTGCTCATGATGCAGAGGTTGCTAGAAAGATTAATCAAGATCAAATTGCTAATAAGAAAAGACTGGAGGAGATAGAGATTGCAGACTTCATGGAGGCTAAAAGGCTGGGCAGAATGGACACCACTGATCCAATGGATGTAAATCCAGTTTCCACTGTTCAACCTACAATATTCAGAGAAAAGACTCCAGAGTTTAGCTATGCACCTTCAGAAGAAGAAATTGATTTCTTGATTGCTAATGATCCAGTGATCAATAAAAAAGCAATTGACCTTATAGCAGATAAGTCTTTAACTGAAGAACAAAGAACTGCTCAGTTAAAGGACTTCATTCAAATGTAGAATAATCAAGCACTTCAAGATGTAATTGGTTCAGTCAGAAAGGGTCAAAAGAAACCAAGGCAACCAACCAAGGCACAAGTTATCTCATACATGAAGACTTATTGTTGCAATGTTGGTGGCTGGAAAAGGCATCAATTCAAAGGAATGGCTGATGATCAGGTTGAAAGTATCTACTACAGAGTTCAAAGACAAGATAAATATTTTATTCCTATGAACACTGAAGAAGAAGAAAGAAGATATCCTCATCTGAAAAGAAAGACCAAAGATAGTGAATCTCAGACACATAAAAAGACAAAGTTTGTTGAAGAACAAGAGATTCAATCTGAGAAGTTTATTGAAGAACAACTGACTGGAATGATCCTGATTGAAGAAGAAGATTTTTATCCTAAACCACTGCAAGTTAGACATCCTATCATTGATTAGGAAGTATACACTACTAGCAATTTTTCTCCAACATGGAAGATTACAAGGCTAGGTGGTGAAACTTCATCATTTATTCAGTTTGAAGAACTTATCAAAGCATGTGACAGAGATGATCTTGATACATTGTGGAGATTAGTTCAAGAAAGGTTTGATGCTGAAGATCTTAAAGATAGGAAGGATATGCAGTTATGGATTAATTTAAGAAGGCTCTATGAACCAGATGCTAATGATGATTTCTGGAAATTCTCATGTTCATGTCCTGGTAATAAATAGTTTTATTATGACTCATGTGAAGTTCATCATGTTTCTACAACAGATGGAGTAGATGCATTTATGTTTGCTGAAAAGAATACCCACTCAGAGCTGGAACTCTCACTGTGATGTTGTGTTCAACAATAAGAGTTCATGAAGATAATTATAAGGTCAGAGCTTTGTTACATAGGATTCAAGATCAATGCTCAAGAGCTATTCAGGAGTTAAGAAGAAAGAGAAGTGTTTGAAAGAATTCCCCAAATCCTTACAGAAGATGCAGATTGAAGAAACTTATTGATTTGCAGAGAAATCATAAGTTTAGGGGAGGATTGTTGGGAATAAAGCTAAAAGTTACCACTGATACGCTTGTGGTTAGAACTGCTAAAGATTACACTAGCAGTGGAAACTCATTACCACTATCAGTACAATATTACCACTGCTGTTAGGATAATTGTTATGTATCCGTGTATTGATAAGTATAGAAAAGATCTTGTGTATATTCTATATTATTAGCATTATACTTATCTTGTAAAGGACTCCTTGTGCTATAAAAGGAGGTCCTAGGTCATTGCTTAGCATACGTTTTATTCATATAAGCTTCAAGGTGTAACCCTAGTGATAAGCAAGATCACTCGTATTATTTCTTAATAATATTGGAGCTTTGTGTTATTATGTTCTCACTTACATTACATCATATAAACCATCTTCTAAGTATTACTAAGTATATTCCGCGTGCTTATTAATATAACTCAAAGTATCACCAACACAAGGAGTGTGTTTAGATCCATCAGCTTTTGTCTGAGGGCCAACTGAATGATCCCAAAGACTCAGAGGGAAACACACAACCCACTGATAGGGATCTCACTGCCACCGCTTCTAGGGATAGCACTGGGAATCGCCCACCAGTGCTTGAAGGAGCACAGGGGGACAAAGACTCAGAGGGACAAAGACCACCTGCTGATATGGAACCCATCACCACCACTGGTCTATTAACAGTTGCTGAAGTAAATGAAATCCTATTCTCTGATGAAGAGCTGGCTGACAGTGAAGATGAAATACTTTCAGCAGGGGAAGAAATGGATGCTGATGTTCAAACTCAAGAACAAGAACATCAGCCTGATCCTCAAGAGACTGAAGAGTCACCTGTTAAAGAAACTGAATCTGACTCCTCTACTTCATCCTGTCCTGAAGAGTTCAAGAAGTATGATAATATTCTTCCACTGACTGAAAGACAGCTGGTAATGTGGATCACAAAGGCTTCCAGGAAATTGTACTCAGGTGTTACTGATGTTCTCTAGGATAAGCACGTTGAAGCAGCTTCGAGTTATGCTGACTTGAAATCTGAAGTGCCTCATTTCAACGGCAACATTGATGAGCACAGGGAGCTAATGTATCAACATCTGCACAGACTGGATGAAAACCTGGTTAAATTTCTCAAGCACCTTCAGGGCTGTGGTACAAAGATAGATGAAATCAGGGATTCTGTCACAGAAGACCCAGCACTCAACTCCAAAGTGCTGGAGGCTACAGAGGCTTACATGAAGAATTCCTCCAGCCTCACTGAACTAATCGACATGCTCAAATATGCCAATGTTCAGGGTCTTCATTCCTCCGTTCAGACTTTTCAGACAACACTGGGTTCTTTGGATGCTCAAGTGACTACTTTGGTTAAGGCATCGTCTTCTATGGCCTGGAACCTTGGGCCTAGAATGACTGCTTTAGAATTATCTCAGGCTAATCTGGCAGAAAAGGTCACCAGTCTTCAACAGGATACAACTGACATCAAGGTTATGGTCACGGAGATATACCAAGACTTCAAAGGTCAAGCAACTCCAACTCCCTCAGTATCCGAGGAAACTCTTGCTCACTGATGTTGCAGCAACAGTTGAGGGGGAGAGAGCCACTGAAGAGACTCCCTCTCACACTGAGGGGGAGCCAACTCAACCAGTTTCAGCAACATCCATCTCATCAGTCCCACCATCAACAACAACAACAATAATGACAATGACAGTGGCAACACCTATAATGACAACAACACCTCCTTTCGTAGCATCTTCTTCATCAGGCCAGGATAAAGGAAAAGCCATAATGCAAACACCTGAGCCTGAGAAGATTCTCTATGTCATCATCAACACTCAGTATCTGCTTACTCCACAACAGTTAAGTGCCTACCTTGCAAAGGAAGACAGGAGAAAGAAACTAGCTGAGGAAGAAAGGAAAAGCAAAGAATCACTGGTACAAGTTGTAGCTGAGGAAGCTGAAATCATTGGAATTGATCCCAAAAAGCTTCAAAAGGGTCAGGCTGGACAAAAGTTCAAGGATGCTCAGGCTGCTCAAATGGCTGCAATGAGAAAGAAGTTGGATGAAAGAAACAGGAAAGCTGCAGCCATCAGGCAGGAAAGAATTGACCACTACAATTGGTCAATGACAAGTAGAAGGCTGCCTGAGAAGATCACAGATGTAAAAATCATCCCCAACTCCAAACCACTGGCAATGAATGTCTACAGGGGGGATGATAAAAGACATTTTGAGGTTCATGATCCCATGAAATTCACTGACTTTGGGATCACTGAACTCGATGAGCTTGGTCTAATCATTTCAAAGAAGCAGAATGCAATGGTCAAGGAGTTGATGAAATCCCTAAGCAAAAGGTATGAAAGCTGAGGGAAGCACCAACACAACATGGAATTCAGCCAGCTCTAACTGCACCACAAGGATCTCATTCTCAGCCAGCCCAAGGAAAAAGAAAATGGGTTGAGTCTGAACCTAAAATCAAAGTGCCTGGCCTGGACTGCAACAAGGAACTACCAGAAGGAGTGAAGTTTGTAAACTGTCTTTGCATTGAAGATCCTGAAAGAGGACTCTTCTTTATTAATGTCTATGGAAACCCAACATTCCAGAGGTGGAGTGACATTGACCTTGCAGGAGTGTCTACAATGGCAAGTTATCTACCAGTGGCCTCTCAGATCCAAACCCCAGCAAACGTCAGGTTCTGCAATGACCTGAATGCTAAGATAAGAGAGCACCCTGACAAAGAAACACTCCTCAAGAAGAAACCAAAGCTTGAAGCACTGGGAATCCATATTTAGTGACATCTTTTGTTTTATCTTTTGTACTAGTGATAGGAACTATGTAATTTGATCAATAAACGATGTATGTTTTGTTAAAATATTCAGTGTTCCATATTATGTTCATTAGTACATTCAATGTAAGAAGAAGCCATTTGCTCACTTACACTGATCAAACACTTAGGCTGTTTGTATATCCAAATAGGGGGAGACTGTTGGGTTCAGTAAATACCCAAACCCCTTATGTCTAGGATTTGAATAGAAAATATCCTAAGTGTTTAATCCTTTAAACATTAACAAGTCATTGAGCGCATAGTCTCTCAGTGAGCTGTATTCAGGATACTCAGTAAGAGACAAAGAAGAAGTCTCTACACTCAGTAAGGCAGAACTTAAGGGGTGAAGACTGAGTCAATAAGAAGATGGTGGATTCAGTGAGTGATGACAATAACTCACTAAATCCCAAAACTCCTCACCAACTACTTACACTGAAGACAAACTCAAGTTGAAGACTAAAGGCAATGAAGACTGAAGAATGAGCGGGACAAGGCGGGATAAGTTTGAACAGATAAGATGAAGTCCTTATCAACCAAAGTCAACTTTCCCTGAATGGCTAACTATCAGGCTTAGTGTCATCACTGACTAGAAGAAAGCAACCTTGTCACTTACCCAATATAGCCTTTGTAAACAGAGACAAAATACATCAGTATTTTGTCTTCTGTAACCTGTCAGTTTGTCCTCTTGGAAAGAGTTAAAAACCATACTTGTATAAATAGCATAAGAGTTGGAGTGGAAGATTTTAAGCTTGTGATAATTGTAAAAAAAAAACACACACACACACACAAACCATCTTTCACTCCTCCAAATACAACTCTGTCCCTGAGATAGCTCAGTGGTTCCATTGTACTTGTGCTCAGACTTAGCCTGAGCTTCGTGAAGAGACACAACACTTTGTCATTTCAATCCCAAGTACTGTTCCGCAAGTACTTGGGTAATGTATTTTTTCTGATTGGTTTCTAATAAAGAATATTAAGTTGAAAATTGTTCAGTGTGTTTTTACTTGCATTATTTTCAGTCATTACTCACAATCTATTTACTTAATGCTTTAAACTGATTTATACGATTGTGAAACGGGAACAACAGTTAGTAAACTATTGGCTCAGACCATTTACGTATTTTATTTGTTTCGTTAAAATGATTTTACGTTTATTATCGACAAAACATTAGAAGATCGTAAAATATAAATAAACGTTTTTACGGCTTATTTGTATTAACAAAAAAATTTATTTTAGTTTTTTGTTATAAACATGTATACAATAGAAAGGTAACAACTTCAAATTTTTTTGAATCTCTACCAATTGTCTATTACTAAACAGTTTAACGATAAAAAATGGTTGTTGTTATTGCTGATTTTAGACTTTTGGTGATGGTGCTTTATGAGTTGGTTGTTTATGAGGAAACAGATACTTTTTTTTTGTGCTAAATGTGCGATCAAGTGTGTGTATTTTAAATTTCTTTTTTTGAGGTTCAATTAAATCTGGGTAAGCACATCTTGAAATGATGAATAATTTCTTAATTGGAAATAGAAATTAAAGTAAAGGAGAAGAAAGGAGGTGGAAAATCAAAGGGTAATTTTGTCATTTCATACCTTCAAACATTGCATTTAAATTGATCAAGAGACTAAGCCCGTAATGGGTCAAAACCAAAAAGATAGGCAAATCAATTACCAAAAAGTCACTTTTTAAAATGGAATTACAAAAAACTACTTTTTAAAATTGAATTACAAAAAACTACCTTGAGCGCATAAGGAAGCATCTGACATTAAATACGAAGTACAGAGAGCGCAAAACATTTTTGCTCTCCCCCTTTATTTGCGCTCCCCAAACCAAAAATTGAAAAACCATGTTTTTTTTACCTATCCATCTTAAATATAGTAAGTATACCTATTTAATTTTCATCTACCTCATCATCTACCCATCTTCTTTATACTTCACTCCAAAATTCTGGTTCCCAAAAATTGCTCACGAGCGCATGAGAGCAAATACATCCGGTCCCCAATTCTTGATAAAGTTCCAATCCGATCCCCTTCTTGAGAGCAAAATCCTCAAATTAGTTGTCTTATGGCCCCCATATGTTTAGTTGGTTCCCTATTCGTGGCTTTTCTTTGTTGGTCCCCAATTCTTGAATTGTGTTTTTATTATAGGAGAATGTTGAGTTAATGAGATGAGTGGAATGGTCCCTATTTAGATATCTTGGTTTGGTCCCCATTCAAAACACACTCCGATTCTTTTCTTTGTTTAAAAATGGATGATGATATCCAAAGGCCTTGTAAGGTATTAACTTGTTCATTTTTTAATAATGTTTCATGTATTTATTAGTGTAATTTTAGGATTGAACATATACATAAATTAGTAGTGACTTTGAGTGTGGTGCTATCAAATCTACACAAATGAACTTTATCGATTAAATTCTCAAAACCAACATCATTCACGCACTTTGTAAATGCAATATATAGTAGTATTACTCCTATTGTTTTAAAAAGCCTCTTATATGAGATCAAGATTTTTTCACGATTTCATGAAATTAACAATTAAACTGGGGACGTGGAGATGTGAATGTGTCATGTATTCATGTGAAATACATTAGTTAATTAGTACTCACCAGATTGAACATACATTAGTTAAGAAGTAGATTTTTTTGAATACATATGTATATTAGTTAAAAGAACTCACCAGATTGAACATATATTAGTTAATTAAATATATATGTATTCATGTGATGGAACATACAATTAGCACTGTAAATTTAGGATTGTAAATAATGAAATACATATGTATTATTTAAAAGTTTTGTGTTGACCATGTATATATATTTTGTAGATTTATGATGCAAAAGTTACTGTACGTAGCCAGATGACACTTATAAATGATATGCGTGAACTATTATCCGTAGTTGAAAATTCTACAAGTACTCCACGATATCAATTGTTTTTACAAAGTTGTTTTGGTGATTGGTTGAATGTTCCCTATATTGACCACGAGCCATCTTTACTTCATGGAATGCTCCTTAGGCAAGAATATGTAGACCCAAAGCAACACACTGAATTTGACCAATTTCGATATAATATTGATAGTGAGCACTATTGCAAATTTGGTCGCGAAGAGTTTTGTTCATGTACTGGTTTAAAGTTTGGTCATTTTAATGTAAAGGAAATATCACAAATAGATTATCGACGAATGATACATCGTTTAGGATTGCAATATGGTAGAAATGGTGTTTTCCTATGGCAAATTAAGGAGATATTAGATGGTGACACGTGGGATACAATTACCGACGAAGATGCGTTACGTTTTTGTTTGATTATTTTTGCTAAATTTATATTAGCTGGGCGGGAAGGTAAGTTTAGGGCTAGTGAGCTTGTTTTGAGTTTGGCTGTCGATTTGAATAGATTTAATAATTTTTCGTGGGGTTCTTGGTGTTGGTCTGTCGTTTATACTACTATTAAGAATGCTGCTTTTAGACGTGAGCGAGACACAAACAAAGATGTTGCGCCAGACAAAACCAAAGATGTTGTTGACAATCAAGTTAAGGGTAAGTTGGGTAAGATGGCCAATAAGGTTATTAGTAAAATTAAAGGCAAGGCGGTTTCTGAGAAATGTGGCGAATTACCTGCGTACAACCTTTATGGATTTGTATGGGGTTTTAAGGTATGTTTTATATAAACTAATATACTTCAATTCATATATTAATAGCCATTTTTTATTTTCTTGTATGTATTTTTAGACGTGGATACAAGAGACTTTATCAGGCACTAGTGAGTGATGGATAATGGAGCCTGATACTATTCCTAGAGGCATTGGTTGGTTGGTCCAAAAGAGGTTTGAGAAACGTCATTGTAGGACTCTATTTCCAGATTTTGATCCTGACGTAAGCTATATATAACGATTGTTTTCGTTTTTATTTTTGCATATACTTTTATTAATAATTGTTTTAATTTGTAGTTTCAACAAATTGAGCTTCGCTTTGCTCCAACAGAACGAGAGAATCAATGTTATTTTTGGGTACAAAGCCGTAGTTATTTTAGTGATCCGCGATCAATTGGTATTCCCAAACCTGTCACTAACAGATATAGGAATCATACAATTAAACCACCACGGCCCAAAGCATCTAAGCCCTCCCATAGTGATAGTAGTCGATTGAATGCCATTGAGTGTGAGTTGCTAGACTTGAATGCCAAGATTAAGACATATGAGGTAATTTGTGTTATTCTTAGTTTCATTATTTGTCATATATTATTTTGTTTTTGTTTTATTATTATAATACAATGTATACTAATAATCAGAAATAAATATGTATAACTTTTTTACAATGTATTCAATGACTGTAAAATGAATTATTTTTTGCATTCTTAACGTATATATATTTTTCATGTTTATAATACAGCAATTCGGCGATATACCTCAATTTGTTAAAGAGGTTCGAGAAATGAATCAACGTGTTAAAGCAATTAACGAACAACTATTTGGTGCTCGAAATCATACAAATGATGATGTACCGATGGATACTCGCCAGGAAGTTGAGAAGGATACTATTGGAGGAGACTCACATTTAAAGTCATCTTTAAATATGTCTAAAGGTTATGCGGATCATTCATTTCATTATTCCAATGGGCCATGGATGAATTCTCATCACACCCCTGTGCAAATGGTTTATTTTGGAGGAGATGTACCAACGTCTCATATGGTAATATATTAAATTTTTAATCTATTATTCATAACGTAATATATTTAATCTATTTTTTACATTTACAGCCACCCCAGGACTTCATATTTTGCTCCCCCGTCGTGCAACATCCTGTTTTTGGTTCACAAATCACTCAACTAGCGGTATGTTTTTGTATTGTAGCTATTGCCGATTTATATTTATTTTAAAAATATATTATATCTTTCTTAACGTAATTTATTGTTTATATTTACAGGCACACAATGTCCAAAAGATCTCAATTATTAATTCTCGCGCCCTGGATCTCACATTTTCTTCGCCAGTTGTTCTCCAATCGGTATTTTTTATTTATTTTAACTATTCTTCTTATTATATTTCCACCAAATATTTTTTATACTTATTTTTATTTTTATTTTAGCAACACCACAATCAGGGGAGACCTAATAGGTTACGTATGCCTGGTCCAATGTGTAAATCTCCCTATACAACACTACCTGAAACAACTGAGCCACAACCAAAAGCCAAACAGAAAACAACAAACCAAATACCTATCCCTGTTGGTAAGGTTTATCTTCCTCCTCAGTTTGTTGCAAAGGAGCAACAAAGACCTTCCTGGAGTCCCAAGTTTATTGAATTTTACAATTCAGAGGACCGTGATAATAGCAGTTTTCCCTTTCTCATTTCCGACCCTTTCTCATTTCTGACAGAATATATGAAAATTGGTGGATGACGATTTTATGTTTGGATCCTCTGCGGGGTACCGGATATTTGACCGACTTAGTATGTGTTTGGTTCTTTTTTGTTTAATGTTTTAGTTATTTTATTTTGTTGTTTCTTTTTATGTGTATTTGTTAATTTGTTTTGTAGCATATTGAAGCGTATGTAAGGTTGTGTTTGTTTACGAATTTTAAATAGTTTTTTTTGCTCTTTATTGTCTCCAAACGGTATTATTACCATTGCCAAACATGTGACATTCTTCAAACATTCGAATTTTTTTTGCACCACGGTAACTCCCACTCTTAAGAATGTTCCCCACAATCGTATGTTGTTCTTTGAGAATTCGCAGGCTGTTTACATCTGTCACTTGTATGTCCAAAAGAATTGCATCGTTTATAATACGCTGCCCTTAGTATCTCTCCTTTAGATGGAATACGATCCTTATTTTTCGGTCTCCCAGCACCACGTATTTCTGTGTTACGTGGAAGAACATGCGTGACATTACATTGATTGTTCCAAGACTGAACATCTCCAACTGGATAAACTAATTCTTGATATGTCGCTTTGTATGTTGATTTCTTGAACCATACTTTTGCCCAAACACCCACATCTTTAATTTTTTTGGAACCTTGACACTGCTATTACATGATAGCAAGGCAAACCTGAGAGCTGCCATTTATTGCAAGTGCACAAACAATTAGTAAGATTAACAACATAGCTTATATGTCTATCCACAACTTGGTATTCGTTAATATTGATTCCATGCAAATTTAAACCATAACTCTTTCGAATCCTGTCATGCACTTTTGCCTCTGCCCAAAGTGTAAGTTTGTGAACACCCACATCTACATTTTCAAATTAATCAACAGTTATATGTGAAAATACTAAATTTATTTTTTAACAATAATGTAACGGAAAACATGTAGGATTTAAACATATACCTCCAGTATACCTCCTTTCGTAATACCACCTTTGCAAACGGTCTCTGAAAAATTCCATCAGCATTGTAACTGGTAGTTTACGAGCTTTTCGACTTAATGAATTTACGGACTCTGCACTATTTGAGGTGAGGTAATTATAACGATCAACTGGACAATAGGCCCTAGACCATTTGGCATATGATGCTTCTCTAAGTTTTCTGTATGCATTTGGTTTTACATTAGCTATAAAACCCATGCATTTCTCAAATTCATCGCCGGTGTAAGCTTTGCACATTTTCCAATACACAGCTTTGTGTCTTTCAGCCATTAAACCGACATTCATCATTAAATGGCGGCAACAGTAACCATGAAAAGCATTTGGGAACACTTTTTGCACAGATGAAATAATTGATGGGTGTCTGTCAGAGATGATTGTCAAGTCCCGTTGCTCATCGATACAACCCTTTAAATTTTCTAGAAACCATGACCAACCCTTGCCGTCCTCACCTTGGCAAATACCATAAGCAATAGGTAAGATTTGGTTGTTACCATCCATATCTACAACCAAGAGATTGACTCCATTATAGAAGTCATTCTTTAAGTGAGCTCCATCAATTATAATCATTGGTCGTAAACAATTCACGAAGCTTCGAATCTGTTACACCCAAAACAATATAGTGAATTAGTACTTTAAATAACATAACTAAATGAATGAAATCACATTTTTTATACACTTACCGCAACACCAAGGGAGATAAATAACATATCAAACCTGCCATGTTTGTCAACTTCTATGTTTGTAACAGTTCCTGGGTTTACGTTTCTCAAATTATAACAATAATAAGGTAATTCTTCAAACGATTCAATCGGGCAACCCCGAAGCATTTCCAAACCCTTATTTAAACACCTATAAGCTTGCATGTGTGAAAGTTGAACTCCATGACGCCCGACCATATCATTCATAATGTCTTTTGCCTTTAAATCATGATCTATGTCTGATAATTGTTTTTGAAGCATGTGACCTACTAACTTGCCACTTGCATTACGATGATGTGAACGGACTACAGTTCTTGAACATGTGTGTAGGTCTAAAATTTTTTTAATAATAAAAACTTTGCTTCCTTTTTCAGTTCCAGAGTGGATGTGCCATGAACATTTAGGTTCAATACAACCAACATTGTAGGTGGTTTTGTTTGTTCTTGTAGGAACACATTCATAGCCGTCTAAAAGACATTTTTCATGAATTGCCAACTTGCATGCTTTTTTGTCAGCAAAATACTTATTTTTATAAACTAGTTTTGATGAATCGTAATCAACTGGGTTTTTTAATTTCGATTCAGAAACAGGTGTTGGTAAAAAATCTTTAGGCATGTGCTGAAAAGTATTTTGTTACCACTTGTGATGTAATTTGTCTTCAACATCCTCTTCGTCATCTATTTCTTCGTCATCACCATCAATCTCTGGATTATATCCAAACACAGCTTGATGGCCGTCATCGTCCGCCTCTTCGTCGTCTATTTCTTCGTCATCACCATCAATGCCTGGATTATATCCAATCACAGCTTGATGGCCGTCATCGTTCGCCTCTTCGTTATCAAAATGACTGCCGTTTGTTTCCCGGATATTGCATTAACTTTCTTGAATTTCGGTACGATGCGGTTCATTTTGAGTACAAACAACATATTGTTCAAATATTGCATTATTTTCAAAATGGTGCGAGATTTCAAAATTTTGCCAAAATTGTGAATTTTTTTGAGGTGCAAAATTAAGAGTAATCAAAATTTTGATAATTTGGATGAAAGTTATGACTAGGATTACCGGAATAATAATTTTCATAATTTTGAGAATCATGTACCTGTTCTTCAACGTTCAATTCCATACGATGAATGGAATTAGCGACAATATAATTGATAGATTACCGTAACTCATCATCATCGTTTATTTCATACACATGATTGTCAGGCTGAATTTTGTAAGATAAACGGATCACCCCAGTGATATCTAAACCGAGCCTTGTGCAAACATATTCTTTCAAACTTTTGTAACTAATTTTTTTGGCAAAAGAACGTTACTACCACAACCACCATTTACAATGCACACCGGAAACTTGCCTTTAGAAAAATTCATTTTTTTTTGCTGATTATTAGTGTGTTTTTTTTACCGATCAATAAACATTTATATATACAATGCACACAAATTCTTATACAGATTCTTTTGGATAAAAAAGTAGATTTTGAGAGCAAAAAAATTGCGCTCCCATGCCACGTGTCGATTTCAGATTTGATCTTAAAATACACGTGTAATGATCTAAAGCATGGAGTGAAAAAAAAGTGGGAGAGCAAGTAATTTGCGCGTAAAGTAGTTTTTGGTGACACAAAATTCAATGGTTTATTTTTGTAACACGGTTCCGTATATGTCTCTTTTAAAAATTTCCTCAAGATAGGCTCCGCTGAAAAAAAAACACAAGAACTAAATCCGTGAAACCCGACAAACCACAAGGACCATTTATGTAATTAAGGAGGTGTTTACTTTCTTCTTAGCGGGGAAAAAATGTGAGCCCAAAACCTTAGTCCCTCTTAATTGGGAAAAGAATTAAAGCTTCAGTCTCCTTATAAGAGACCATTATATCAAACCACTTAATTTATTAAACACCCCCTAACTCTTATATCAATTAATTAGTATATCAATTAATTAATATTGATTACCAAGAAAATAATATAAGATTCCTCCTAAGTCCTATTCGTATCCTCCTGTGTTACTTCGATCGGCAGTAAGAAACAAAACCAAAAGTAAAAGGTATTCCATTGCGTTTACTTATGATTACTTGTTTTAATATTAAGTGTTAATATGGTTTAAAATTCCAACACATTTGCTGTCAGCTTTTTGAGAAGCCAAATGTCTTATTTAACTGGACGTTGCGAGCCTATTAATCCCGGAACGACTACCCAGGTGAACCTCCGTGGCCGCAAGGGGATGAGAATTCTCCAATGTCAGCTGATGGATGCTGGGAATAAGCTGTTTCATCTCTGTTCTTCGACTGCTGACATTCTCAACGTTCTCATGGTTAGGGTTTTTGGGATTTGCTTATTTTTTCTGCTTATTTACTCATATTTAAGGATAGTTGCTTCTTTAGAATAAGCACTTTTGAAAAAGTAAACAGGGAGTTTCTGGGTACAAAATTTAGATGGTGTTTGGGATTGCTTATTTTTAAGAAAAAAATAAGTAGTTTTTGATAAGCAAGTGGAAATGTGCTTCTTTTAAAGTGCTCGTTTAAGCTTATTTATGGGTTTATGAGCTTATATGATTTTGGCTTATTTTCGTAAGCCCAAATTTCCCAGACTTATTTTGAAACTTATGGGCTTATCCCCAACTGTTAAAAAATAAGCTCGAAAATTTTGGCTTGTGAAGTATAAGCCGAAAACAGATAAGCTCACAAATAAGCTTATGATTGAATTCAATTGAAACTATTGTTACATTATTTGTTTACAAAAGTAGCTAATCTAAACGCTTATTCTTAAAGTGCTTTATTTTAGGCAGTTTTTAAGTGCTCATTTTTCAGCATAACGAGAAAAAAAAAAGAATAATCCCAAATATCCTCTTAATTTTATGTCAAATAAGTAGGTTTGCTTCTTTGCCCTCCAAATACGTAGGTAATCCGAATAGTTTGGATTTCACTAACAGTAAATTACAATCACTTTCATCTCAAATAAGCACTTTGAATACATTATTCTTGAACATTTTAGGTTAAAGTCACTAAGAGTAAAGTAGATAAAGTGTTCACTTGGTTTGATGAAATTACAAAGATTGTCATTGTTGATACTAATGTCATAAATCGTCCCCTTGTTGCGCTGTTTACTTTAAGACGGGTTCTGTTAGAGACCATTTATGAAAAAAGTATCGACGAGGGATGATTTCCATAAGTTTCACCAAACCAGATAGATGATGTATAATCTTGTTTCGTTCAATTTTAAAGTCACCAGTATACTGTCCTTACTACGGTTTGGTGAAATTACAAAAATCTTCATTTGTCGACACTATACCCATAAATGGTCCCTCGTTGCAATATTTGAGCTACAAGTGGTCCCTTACCCCTTAAGAAACCGAAAGTGAAAGCATATAGTTCAATCAGGGACCATTTATGCAAATAGTATCGATGAGGGAAGATTTCCATACTTTTTGCCAAACCAAATTTATGATTTATTTAATGTACTTTAGGGTTAATGGCATGTAATAGCAACGTACTTTCCCATTTGTTCAAATATCAGATACGAACCCAAAAAAATACCACAATACCCATCCAACTTTCAAATTTTGTTTCATTATCATACGTTTTTGCGTCATCTCTTTGCACCGTTAGTCCTTTTTATACGTTTTCTTACGTTTTTATCTATTCATACGTTTTCGCCCGTTTTCTTACGTTTTTGTTCGTTTTTAAACGTCTTCGTCCATTGTTATATGTTTTCAAGCGTTTTATACGTTTTTCTTAAGTTTTTATATGTACTCTTACGTTTTTATACGTTTGCGTCCGTTTTAATACGTTTTCATCCGTTTTTATATGTTTTTAAGCTTTTAACCGTTTTTATACGTTCACATATGTTTTTGCCCGTTTCTATACGTTTTCATACGTTTTTGTTCATTTTTATACGTTTTCGTTAGTTTTATACGGTTTTTACGTTTTCATACGTTTTTGCCCTTTTCTATACGTTTTCTTACGTTTTTGTTCGTTTTTATACATTTTCGTCGGTTTTTATACGTTTTTTACGTTTTCATACGTTTTTGTCTGTTTTCATACGTTTTCATATGTTTTTGGTCGTTTTTATACGTTTTCGTCGGTTTTATATGGTTTTTACGTTTTTTGCCTATTTTTATACGTTTTTGTTCGTTTTTATACGTTTTCATCCATCTTTATACAGTTTTTACGTTTTCATACGTTTTGCCCGTTTTTATACGTTTTCATATGTTTTTGTTCGTAAAAATACGTATAAAACGGATAAAAACTTATGAAAACGTTAGAAAAACTTATAAAAACGGACGAAAACGTATAAAAATGCTTGAAAACGTATGAAGACGGACGAAAACGTTTAAAAAAGAACAAAAACGTATGAAAACGTATAATAACGGACAAAAACGTATAAAAACCGATGAAAACGTATAAAAACGGACGCAAACATATAAAAACGAATGAAAACATAAGAACACGTATAAAAACAGATAAAAACGTAAGAAAAACGTATAATAACGGACGAAAACGTATAAAACGCTTGAAAACGTATAAAAACGTATGAAAATGTAAGAAAACAGGCGAAAATGTATAAAAACGGATAAAAACGTAAGAAAACATATTTTTGTGTTAATTACAAACGGTCGTTAGTCAAAAGGACTAACGGTGCAACTAAAAGGTATGATAATGAAACAAATGGGAAAGTACATTGCTATTACATGCCTAACGGACTAACGGTGCAAAGAGTTGGATGGGTATTGTGGTATTTTTTTGCGTTCGTATCTGATATTTGAACAAATGAGAAAGTACGTTGCTATTACATGTCATTAACCCTTTATTATTAGTAATGGATAATCATGTTCCATGCATTTTTATGGTTACCTGTTTTGGTAATTACCCAATTAGATCATTCCAAAACATAATTTACCAAAACAGACCAAAAGCGAGAGCAAATTGCTATTCTATGACATTTTCCTGTAACTAACTTTTGTGTACATGTGATAGCCAATGGATAAAGCTCTATCTAGGGTGCAACGACCGCCATCCAAAGCAATGGTTAAAGTACTGCATCCAATCACTCAGGCGCTAATTGCTAACAAACTCGTGAGACATCCTGACGTGATTGTGAACATTTCAGTTGTATGTTGCATCTGCGAGATTATAAGAATCATGGCACCGAATACCCCTTACAATCACGAACAAATGAAGGTATGAAACTTCTAGCTTTCGGTTTGACTAGTGGAGAATCTTCATAGTATAATGTACTAATAGTCTTACGTAACTGCCTTTCTATTGTCGTTGGTGGTCAGGAGTTTTTTGAAGTGGTAGTGACTTCCTTTGAGAAACAATCTTCTGCATCTAGTGGATACTATGGTAGGATGACTAAAGTTCTCGAAATATTTAGGAAAGCCAGATTGCCGGTTATGATGTTGGACATACATGTGGAAGGACTAGTAGGTCGCCTGTTTAAGCAATTTCTAAGTTCTGCTGAGTAAGAACTCTATTTCTATGCTAGCACTAGGACCTGTTCTATTTTCTTTAATTGCTAGTTTGCTACTGCTGTTACAAAAGCCCTTTTATTATAAGCTCAACTGAGTTTGCTCTTTCTTCTTCTGACCTTTTTAGCTCCAATACCTCTGCTACTGTGCTCGAGATGGAGAAAATTATGACCATGATCATAGAGGAACGTAAGGAGCTCGCGCGCTATCTTGAAGCTCTAATAATTAATACTCTAGATAAGGTTAATCAGATGATCATTACATTTCTCATCTTCACTAACGAAGGTTCCTCATTCATCCCTAATCACATCCGATACTATTGCAGATTGGTTCACCTGTTTGTCGGCAATTAGGGGAAAAAGTTCTTTTGAACTGTGCTGCTAAACTGCAACCACGTCTCCCGGATATGGTATGATTCGATCATTTCTCTTTATGTGTATTCCAAAATGTTTGCACGTGTTTGTAAACCTGCATTAGAAAATTAACTAAGCTATTTTCTGTTCGTGGTGTACTTTTATACATACAGAACATTTGTTGCAATTTTGTTGGATTCTTCTTATATTCAGTTAAAAGATAATTATGCATATGCTACCTAATTATGTATGAGGTGACCTTCATGCCACCGAAATATTAAAAACCAAGTATCAATTTTTTCCCCTGTTCATGTTAAGATATAGCCAAAAACTTTCCGAACTCTGTAGAATACAACTCTAGACAGGGTACCAAAGATACGTGAGTAGATCCAGGTCGTTTTTGTCATTTTACAACTCTTGTGGAGAAAGCATTGATGTTATTGGCATTTTGCTCATTTTATAAATCCGCAGGTCTTTTTTATTTATTTATTAAATTTGGCATAAACTAAACAAGATTGATGTTTGGGTGGTCTGTCACCTGTGTAAACGTTACCTCTAAAAAATAATATTAATCATTATTTCTGTATGTGCTATAATCGCATATTTTTACAGGAGGCTAAAGAAACTATTCCTTCTACAAGTGAGACAAGCAACTTGAGGAAAGATACAACTCATATGATAAAAGTCGATTGTCTAGAGGGAAGCATAGATACGGTGCAGACGCTGAGGCATTGTGAACCGGCAACTACGGATACAGTTAACCATCTAGGCCTTCACACTGAAGATGGAAAGAAAAACGTTTCATCCGATGATCCACCAATGCCATCAAAATCTGCAACAGAAGTGAATGGAAAACGCAAGAGAAATGACGAACAGGTACTGCCATCTGCTTCTGGTAACTATTCTAGTATGGCTGTCATTTGTGGTTCGGTTTTACGGTTTTTTCCCAGATTTTCATACTCTTAAACAGGTTAGGCTAACGGGTCAAAAGGGGTGTTTTCAGAATGGTTTGGTCTGACTTTGCAAATACTTTTATCTTGTTTCTTTCTAGAGTTATACAAAATTTTAATATTTAATCTTTAAAATAAAATGATTAAGGACTTGAAGGCATATCAAGTATAATTTGAGAGACATTTGACCTGTTTGACTCGTTCAACCAGTTTCCATTATAACCAACTATTTCATTTTGACCCGTCATGAGCATATTAAAATCGAAATCGCATACTTTAGTCTTTAGCCATAAATATGAACAACTCTCCGTTTAACTATGGTGATCTTCTTCTGAAAGCAAACATAAAATCCACAGTTGAAGTTCTATGTTTTTTTATGCTACAGTTTATTAACCAAGTAATCAACTATATCCATATCATACAGCAGGGAGCGCCCAAAAAGGTTATGTACACTATGACACATGTCCAAGGCTACAAAGTGAAGAAAATCAATGCACCGATCCTTGAAGCCATTTTCAAGAAACACGGTGACATTGCATCTGATTGTGTAGTCAAAACAGCTTCTGTGAGAGGATCTATCCTAGAGGTTGTTTGTGAAGTTGTGAAGCGAATTCAAACTAATGATGTTGCAACCATCGTTTCTCATATGGAAGAAATAGAGATGCAAGTGTTAGATGCAGAAGCAACCAACATGAAAGTGGCGTGGCTCCGAGCTCACTTGGAAGCTATTCACAAAAGGAACGCTGCCCAAAAAACGTCAACTTCAATTGTAAAAATAAAGGCAAACACTAGTTTGGTTAAAAGAGCTGCACAAATGGATCTGGAAGAGAAGAGGATGGAGCTTCTTATTGCACAAGAACGGTTTGAAACGGCTGAAAAGTGTGTGAAAGTACTCGATCTTGTAGAAATGAAGCTAAATGATAATTTCGTGGAATCCGAGGCGGAAAAAGATTTGTGGCCAGAACAACCAATATTATAGGCTAATTAACTCATGCTAGATCTGTATTTTGTAGAACTTACTAGGGTCATGCCTATGCACATGTTTTGTTACCATTACTTCAGAAACACCTACCGGCATGAGACCCCCTTTTTGAACGACGGGTATATCTTAAAGTAGTTGGGATTAACTTTCTTTTTGACCTGGTTGATAGCTCCTGATTATCGTTCACAGAAATTCAGACGTTTATCATTGTAAGCCGCCCAACTGGCTCATTTTGTATCTATTAAGAATTTTGTCACATGTTGGGATTAATGGATTTGCGACATGAATAGTTATAATCTGTGAAGTTAATTTGTTTGGTTTAACAGGTTTTGCAGCCCGATTTAGTTGGCTATTTTTTGTTTTGTGTTTATGGTCCTATGATAAGCAAATCAAGGCACATAGTTTCTGCCTCGAACCAGAGAAGAGGACACAACGATTTTATAAACAGATCGGATCAAATGAACACTAAAATTTGAAGGGTTCATATAGATAACAGTGATAATAATTAGACTCAAAAACTCGGTAACCACCCTATTTCTTAAAATTCAGAATAATTAATCTACATATACAGCAGCATCACAAAGTATTACTTGAACAGCTGAACCAATGCGATATATTGTTAAATCGAACCGTGGACCATATAACTAAAAATGTTTTGGCAATTTAAGTATTTGAACTATAACCAATTGCCAAAATCAACAAAACGGGTTCGGAGTCTAAACATTGCCTGCTCAGTCCTGGTGAATAAGCAAGTCACCAACAGGAACAAGTAAAACCAGCAAGTTATAGCAGCAGGTCAAAAGAAGACCTTGAAGATAAACTATTAAGCAAACACTCATTACTGTAGCAAAAGCGCCATAGATATCGAGTCATCACATCATTACTAATATTCAATGCATGAGTACATACTAAAAGATATCGAGTCATCACATCATTAACAAAAGGTTCAGTGCAACATGTTTCCGTTTATCAGGTTTCATTAGTTTTTGGAGCTGATTCCCACAAAACACAAACCAAATCTTTGGGGTTCACGGGATTAAGGTTTCTATGCCAATTTAAACCTTTTGGAGGCTAGTACTCTGAGTATGCGTACTTCCTTCCATCCACACTGATGGATTCTCGTAACTTGGACATTCATTATCCTGCTTCTTGAACTACTGTTTGCATATTAGCAATACATGGAAAGATAACGAATATGTCATACATGAGTACATCAAAATAAGTTGATCTAAAAAAGAAAAATAATTGTACCTTCTTCCTTAATGAAAGTGATTATTGGTCTTAGTCCATCACGAGGTAATGCCGTCAACAATGAAGTCAAGTCAGTGAAGTGCTTATTGGCATTGGAAGAGGAAGACATCACAATATGAATGTTCGTTTGGCCTTGATCTTCTTGTATAAGTAACTTCTCATATGTAAACTGAGAAAGACATAAAAAGATTATTAATACAAATAGTCACGTCTTTAGTTAATTAAAACCAAGAAAGAGAATTTAAATCATGTTCTGTGCGGTACTATGAAGTACATATAAAACTTACCTTGACAATATGGCTCCATTCTTCAAAATTGATAGAAGGGAAGCTTGATTCTAAATCTAAAGTTAGTGATTGAGGTCTGCAGCACCAGAGTACGCTATCCACAACAGCTAAATAAGCTGATACATCTCTTATGCAGTCTGGTTTTAGATCAACGTGGTCGAGTTCAAAAGGCGGCGACTGAATCATCCTCAATTCCTCGACTTTAGAGGGAATCTAGAAAAAGACAATTTGTAAGCACAATCTTCCGTGAAGATTATTTTATATCATTGCTCAAGAGCAAGTACAAACATATAAATGACTGGAAAAAAATTAATCTGGGTAAATACAATACCGTCCAAATATACAACTTCAACTCTTTGAATCGAACATTCTTGTCCAAAAACCGCCTCAACCTTTTAAACCAAAGAGCGTCAACTAAAGCCAAAGGGTGGCATTTCATACGTGATTTTGATGAGACTGAATCCCTTTTCAAGGCAAAGGGAGAACCTGAATCGAATGTGTATTCAAATGAAAGCAAATTAGGGGTATCGAGATCAAGTTGTTCAAAATCAGAATCATCCGAATGTAGAACAAATGTTCTCAAGGAATGACTTGACAACTTCAGGCTCTCGCATATATCAGGAAGATCCAAAAACAGAGTTTCAAGGTAGGGGAAGTTGGATGAAAAGTCAGCTAACCCTTTCCGTGTTGGAGAGGGATCCCCATAATAGCACACAGTTGTTACTTTTTTGCATGAAGCCACATTCAAACATGGGGCGCTTCCCCATACATGCGTTAATTGAAGAAAGCATAGATTGGGAGCTTCAATATCTATTCTTTCAACTATACCCGCTATGGAAAACTTAAGTCGTAGAAGATTTTGAAGTCCATAAACACAAAATCTTGATATATCACCCCTACAAATTTTAAGAGTGAGTTCCTCAAGAAGAGGGCAACTAGTGGTCAGATGCTTAATCATCTTCTCGTCTATACGGACATATTTAAGTTTCAACAGCTTCAAAGACTTGAACTTGATAGTATCAACCATCAGAGACGAAGGTAACTCACAACCGTGTAATGTCAAAGATGTTAATGAAGAGGCAGATACGAGTTTGTTAGACACACGGTACATTGGTAACAATGACGGCAAATATGAAAACCTTATGTCAATGACCAACACCTGCACGCCTTTGATAAGAATTAATTCAACGCATTTGTCAACAATATCTACTTGTGTAGCATCCCTAAGCTTTGTAATAAGTTTGAATGTGTGTGCACTGACATTTTGGTGGCAAAACCTGGAGGTGGTATACTCAACATACTTGAAAAACCTGTCTAAGAGATTTCCATTTGCGAGTGATTCAAAAGAAATGAATCCCTCAAATTTACGGATATCGAAATCCAAAATGGGGAAAGAAGCCGTAATCCCAAACCAGGTTTTAGACAATACACTCATTCGAACACGCTCTTTAGGAGTGTCCAAAAATGACATGATGTGATGATCGATAAATTCAGGAAGCTGTGACATTCGATCAACCTCCATATCCCTCCTTAATTTGATTTCAGTAGCTAGGGCTTATATACTCAAGTTTCTATCTACCTATGACCTACATAAAAATCAAAAAAAAAAAATAATAATAATAATAATAAATTGTAAGAAATACAAACATAAATCAATTTTAGGTATTTGATCAACGGCTATTCATTTTCACTAGAGGTGCAATTTGAGATCTATTAAATATTATAGATAGTCTAATTGTATGAGATAGAGGGTATGTTTGGCGCATAGCGGTCTTATGCTATTTGGGGCGGTGAGCAATTTAAATTTTAGTTGTTGTTTGGCAAAAGAGCGGTGAACTTTGCATAAATTTTTAGAAAGCTAATTTTTCAATGCTTCTTTAAGAAGCGGTGAGCTGTGGCTAACGCCAACTACTACTCACAGCTCACTACTTTTAACAAACACACCCGAACACACCCAGAGAGTACTTCAACTATATAACAATTACTCAAAAAAGAAAAAAAAAAAAGAAAAAAACAAATTATTGCCAACCCGGCCAAAACCCTAGACCCGGACCATTCCCTTACTTCTAGAAGAATCATCTAGACCTGGACCATCTAAAACCAAATCTATCTAGACCCGTGACCCGGACCCAACTATTTTGCCACCTCTAATTTTCATCACTTATTAAAATAAAAAAAAATCAACTTATGGGAAAAATGAACGGAAATGAAAATGAAATAACAAAATTTCAGCTACAAAATGTAATATAAAAATACTCACATTTGGTTGTTTAGTTGAGCAACCATTTCTTCTTGGAGCTAAAAATCATCCATCGTACTCCAGCTTCACTTGGGGCTGTTCCTTTTTAGAACTCATGTTATAAAGATGAACTCATGTTATAATGTAGGGAGAAATGCGTCACTCGTCAGTACAAAAGTGGGTGGACAATATAAATCCCCACCCAAACTTCAATAATTACATATTTCCCCAAAGTATGCTTTAATAGCATTGTATATCATGCATTAAAAACTTGTGTTTTGGGGAAATATGTAATTTATGAAGTTTCCTTGGGTATATATGAAATTCCCCCTTTCTTATAAAAGAGCATGTTCAATCATAACACCAATAACATCATTCACGTCAGCGCCACATCAGCTTTAACATTTCACCTTAACATCCTCAAAAAACACTCACAACAATAACATCCCAATAACATCAATAACATTTTATATTTTCAATTCCAACCCCTAAATTAAAACAAACACTTCATTTATTAAACTAAACATATCATTAAAATTGAAAACATATTACAATACGAGATAAAAAAAAATTACAACGAAATAAAAAAAAACACAATGCAAATAAAACGTTACAACAAATTAAAGGAAATGACGAGAAAACGATCTATTGACGAGGTTTCAAGTTATATTTTTTGATGATTCGGTCTTTTTCGTCATTGATTCACTCCACGACCATTGGATCTTGCCCTTCAGTAGGCGTCATCAAAAACTTTATCTCTTACAACCTTGTTAATGTGAGATCTTTTTCCTGCTGGGCCCGATACGCCGCTTCGGCGAGTTCACGTTTCATACGATACTCGTTTGCCATAGTTTCGGTGAAATAAGTTGACGAGCTCGTTCCTCCAGTGCTTGCTCCCCCAGTACTTGTTGTGCTCTCGGATCTTGCTTTCTTGGTAGCACGTTTCTTTCCCATGGGGCGTGGTTGTTCATCATTACCAAACAAAGCCTCGTTTGTTTGGCTTGGCACATCGCCGGTTAAATCAACCGGTTCCGGTGTCCCATTTCTTATAATGACGCAAAACCTCCCAAGCGTCATCGAGACCAAACAGTGCTCCTTTGTTTTCCTCACGATACCATTGCTTTGCCCGTTTCATCACATCCAGCTCACTTTCCCCGCTTCGTTGATCCCGTTGCGCACGTATGTAACAAGCGTTGAACTTTGTGCATATGCCGTTCAACGTTTTCCATTTGCTTGACATCATGTCCTTGGTGCGCCGTTGAAAGTTGTTTCTATTGAACTCATTTCTGACCCGATACCAAAACGTATCTCTGGGTTGGCACTTTCCAACTTTCGGATCCTCCGAAACAGCTATGTAACACCTTGCAAGTAATGCTTCCTCTGCTGAATTCCAACGCGCAGTAACGACAACCCCCTCTTCATCAGAATCAATTGGTTCGGGCTTGGGGTCTTTGGATTTTTTTTTATTTTCGCTTAATACGACATTTTCCTTTTTTTGGAGGAGACGTGGGTGTGTCAGCAACATCATGTGTTTCAGTTTGTGATTATTGTGACTGTTGTGTGAATTGTAGATTTTGAAAGTTGGAGTTTAAGGTGCTTTGTTGGTTTTGTTGTTGCCAATACAGAAATGTTTGATGTTGTTGATACATTTCTTGGCTCGAGAAGCCTAGTGGGTTGGGGTTTGAAGATGAACCCGCATTCGGGTTAGATGATGAACCCGGGTTTGAGGGATTCCACCCACCACCGAGAAGATTGAAGAAAGTATCATCGTTGCCTCCCGACATTGTTTTTTTTTGCAGTTAAGTGAAGTTGAAAGATTGAGAGTATTGAGAGGATTTAGTAGTGGAAGTGTGAAAAAAAATGGTGTTTTAATTCGGTATTTATAGCGGTAAAAAAAAGTTTTTGATTTTTTTTTAAAAAGTAGCCGTTTAGGGGCTGTTTTGATTTTTTTTTTTAAATAACGGCTAGTAGCCGTTACAAGGGGCTGTTTTGAAAAAAATTTGATTTTTTTTTTTTTTATTTTAAAATACGCGTATAACGCGCGTTAAGGGGTTAACGGTGAGGGACCAACGACGTGAAAGAAGCGATCCTCCAAGGGTGTAACGGCGATAACGGCGTTATTTTGTCTTTAACGGGCGTTACCCCGTTATGATTGGGTATGCTCTAAGCATTTTCATCTTTTATGAGTTTTTGTTTGTGGGATTTTGGAGGGTATTTGCAATTAGGACATCTGTTTGTAATTAGAGCACTATGTACCTTCGTGTTTTTGTTTTTTGTTAGCGGTTTGGAGAAAAATGTTGTCACATTAGCACATTTATTTGTAACACCAAAATTCACCGCAACATCAAAACCCTCTTCTTTTTTATAACATTAGATGCCGTTGTGCACCCTTAGACCCTATATATTTATTTTCTCCTTTTTTAATTAAATTTAAATAAACCAACACAATAATCAAATAATTATCTCTACCATAAAATTTTATTAAGTCCAAGTCCAACCAATAGTAAGATAATTAGCAAAATTTAAGCCCAAACAACCTTATACCATTTAATTTCCATCAACGCAAATGCATTTTTAGTTAACAACAAGCAGCCTAATAGTCATAACAAATTTTTCGCAGCCCAAATCTATATAGGTAGAATTTTTGGATTTAAAGCCCAATGTTAACCCAACAATATCTCTACCATAATTTTTAAGAGTATAAGTAACACATTTACCATAAAAAATTGTAACCCTGATCTCATGATCTCATTTCAAGTGTAGTCACCAAGACACCAACAACTCAACTAGCATCTCCTTCCCACCAAAAAATACACACTAGACGCCACCGTTATTACTCCTTTGAAGTCATCATCTATCTGTCATTAATAACACACACCAACTCCATTAAAATCCTCATACACACACATCAAGTAACAGCACACACCATCTTCATAAGACCATTAAGGCAAAAAAAAAGATCTATCATGTTTCTGTTTGAAAAGAAACACGATGTTTTTCTTAATCATTGTGATGGTAAAAAAGTATTTTTAATATAATTGTTATTTGGTGCATCATAATTTTTTTGTCACAATATAGCGTAATTTATTAACATAAAAAATATATGTGGATATTTCGTAAAGAGGACTTACCAAATATGTATCCAAGACAAATTTCTTTATAGTAGTTATTGTGGTTGTTTATGAAAAGAGTTTTGTTAATACGTGTTTGGTGGGATATGTTGATGTAAGAATAAAATAAAATTTTCATTAAAGTGAAAATCATCTTGACTTGCTGCATTTTGGTTTATTTCTAGATTTTTTTCGAAAAATCTACCTATTTTCACCCATACTAGGACCTTTTTTCACTCAACAAAAACATATTAATGCGCTAACACACCACAAAGTCACTAAAACTACCCGTGTTTAACATGAGTACATGACGTCTATTAAATCGTTTTTAATTCTCTCTCTTCACAAGAAATGGTTTGTACAAACATGTCGGTTTATTTTTCTTTATTTCTTGAATTTCGCATCATTTAACCTTAGTTTAGTAAGGTGGTTGACTTGTTTGTTTATTAAGCAACTCAATAATGTAGGAATTTCATATTTTGCATAGATGTATTTATATTTTTTTGAACATTAATTGTATTACTGTAAAAACTCTATAAATTAATACTTTATAAATTAATAAACTCGATAAAATTAATAAATTGTCTAGTCCGAACTTAGGACCAGTACAAATTTAGACCTCAATCAATAAAATAATAAGATAGTATTTTTGAAACTCGAATGTATATATACTGGTCCCGACAAAACTATAAATTAATAATTACTAAAAAGTTCCATATTTATATATGTGATACACTTCAAAATTTAATGTTTTTTTAGTAAAAATTTATATTATAGTCACTTGTCTTTTTGTTGAACTTCAAATCCATATTGAGTTAATCTTTAAATCTTTCTATTGCACTAAAGAGTTGACGCGTTGTTTTTTCGTATTGCAACAAAAAGTGTTAACTTATATAAGACATAGCAACTGAATCATGAACAAATGCATTTCTAACAAGCCAAATCTCCCAGCAACCAGAGGGGATAAAACTACCATGTACGCCGCTCACACGATTGTTTTTAACAATAAGCTTCTGTTCCTACCAAATTGTCAAAAACTTTCATGACAATATAAAGTATAACCTCCATCTTATCTTATAAAGTTAGGCTCAAACTAATTCGGCCAAACATACAACTTTACACATTTTTTGTTATAAATTATTATACTCGCTACGTTCTAAACTAGTTTTATGACACACGGTAAATTTTCATTAATTATTTAAATAATAAACATGAATGTATTATTCTTTGAATTACATTTTAAGCATACGTGAGCTTAAACGATTATTTTTGGAAGCTATCCCGCATACTACGACACGCACTGACATACTAACTAATGTTTTATACCAAGTATCGGGGTAATGATCACTTTTATTACTCACTGACCAATTACGAATAAAAACGAGAGGTTATCTCGAAGTTTCAGAAAAACACGGCACCGCACGCATACCGACACCAATTAAGTAATGGCAAACAGAAATGAACTACCCTTTATGTAACAACAAAACTATATTATTACGTTTTCCTAAACGTTTCTAAAAATATAAACTTTGTATTTTTCGGATAATGATAAGGATTTAAAACGTACGCTTTTAAGGGGTAATTTAAGCCCTAATTCGACACATTTTATATCCGTTGCTGCTTAAAATCGTTCCTTTTCACTTTTTAAGTCTTTTGGAAGCAAAATGCTGGAATGAAGCATATTTGGACGAAAAGGAGCAAAAACATGAAGAAAATGGCAAAGTCAAGATCGAAGACACTCAAAGCTGCTCAGCAGAACCCGACGGCGTCCCATCCAAAGGGCGACGACGTCCCTCTATGAAGACTTGATCAAAAAGTGCACGCGACGGCTCAGTGGAATTTCTGGTCCTAATATATGGAGGGCGTCACTCACACTTTTCACTCCAGATGACCCAGATCCAAGATTCAGACGACGTCGCAACTAAAGACCGATGGCATCACAACTCTCAAGTGACGCCGTCCCATCGATGACTTGGCCAAGACGAAACCCTAATGACGGCAACCTGACGGCGTCGCTAGCAAAAGGCGACGCCGTCGCGATTGTAAATCTATATATAGAATTCGATTTTTCTGTATTTTAAGAGGTAGAATTTTGGAGAGCAAACCCTAACTCAGTTGTAGTCCGACTTGGACAGTATTCTAGGGTCCCATACCCTATTTTACACATCAAGATAAGTTTGTTATTCCAATTTATCATTAAGTCTACCCCTTGTTCAATTGATTGTGTGTATGCTTGCTTGTCTAACATGTCTAGATAAATTATTTGTGTGTTTTCTTAGATCTATGAAACCTAGTTACTGATTGTTGTTAGGTTGTCTCTTGTCTTAATTGATATAGGCTTAGGAGTGCAACTAGGCTTTCGGTGTATTTATTGCATGAGTATGCTTGACGATGATAGGGTGCTCGGAGGAAATAGTCTTGTACTTGCCAATCCCGTGAATCCTATAGGAGAGATAACCTCATAGAACTAGGGAATACGCACCCCCTACGACTAATAGGAATACAACGCGTTAAGATAAAGGACGTGAAAATTCAACCGACCAATAAAAGATAACTAGGGAGTAATAGTATCTAAGTGAACACATATTTAATCACTGTACGAGCACACCTCAATTAAGCATAAAACTATCCATAGTAATTAGATAACTAGATAATTAGTAGAAGTAGAAAAATCGATAGAAGTACCACCCCCCAATCATTTGCCTCGAGATTTTACTCTTGCTTTCTAAAAAAAACATAAAAAAAGATTTAAAAAAAAAAAAAAAAAAAAAAAAATATCCTCAACCCCATCTTCTCGTCATAAATTTCTTTCTAGCATTCCTATTCCCCTAGAGAACGATATCAATCCCCGAGGCTTACCCCACACTATACTACAACGATTAGGTTCACTGCATAGAGGGTTGAAAAGCTTGCTCGTAGAAAAGGAGGTTTTCTCGACCCCGAACCTACGCATCAAGTTTTTGGCGCCACTGCCGGGGAATAGAATAGCTAGTTAGACTTCTATCTCGTTTAGGTCTACTCACTTGATTCCTATCAAGTGAGCTTTTTTCTCTTTTCATTAGCTTCCTTGTAGTCTATCCCCCTTCTTTGTGTTTGTGTTCGTGAAACCCTTTTTATTTGTCGCTATGGCAAGTGAAGTTGCATTTGAATCATTAACAAATGAGGAACAATTGTATTTCATAGATAGGATTGCTTTTTATTGTTCTAATGAATTTGTGAGTGATCTTAGAGATATCCAAGAGGAGATAGGTGTAAAGTTAGATGGCTTTGATGAATTTTGTGCATGTGTGGCTTCTATTCAAAAATCATTGTTAGGATCAACTCCTTTTAGTGCGACCATTTGAAATTTTTTTGAGAAAAGCTTCCTAAGTGTAACCCATAGTTTGAATGAAATCATAGGCTTGTCTACATCACAACTTGAGGAAATAGATAAGGAGGATTTATCCAACCTTAGGCACCATGAACAAAAAGACCTAGATTTTAAGAACATGGAACCGAAATCCGAACAAGATTGTGAGATGGTTAGAGTTGAAATACTAAGTTGCATGCGTGGGATAGATTTCACAAAAAACATATGACACGTATGAGGAATCCATTAGGCAAATAGAACATAGTAATCAAGTTTTTGAGAATGATTCTTATGAATTGGACCAAGAATTTGAAATGGCTAAAGAAGGATTCGAGATACTTAGGAGTGTATTTGGGCTAGATCATATTAAAACACATGATGAACATATAGGAGATATAGATATAATGGAGAATGAGGTGAAAAATCCAAGCCCACAAGCCCTACCATCATATGAGGAATACACACCGCTTATGACTTACCCGGGAGAGGAAGAAGAGACTATAGGAACCCTGATTGATATAGAACCTTTGGACCAAACACCATTAAAGGATGTAGGTTTGAACTCTTATAGTGATGACCTCTCTCTTAGTCCTAGGGAAGTTCCTAGTTTTGATGAACCGTAGCCTCAACCAAAAACCTTACCCAATTTTCCGTCTTTAGATGTGAATTTAGGAATTGAGTTAGGCCCCAATTCACCCATCAAACCATATAGTCCAGGTAATGCTAAGTTAAAGGTAGTAGACTCTAAGCCATGTAGAGTGGAAGCTAATATAGGAGTAACCTATGACCTTACACACTTACATCACCCATTCATGGTTGATAACAAGAAACATTATAGGTTTAAACCGGGTTTATTAGCTCAAGATAGATCCTTAACTAAGAATCTCTTGAAGTTGATAGAAGATGATCCCTTTCTAGGAGAAAGATTTACCCGCTACACCAATTGAATTAGGAGAGGTTAGTATGATAGGAGCACACTCTTTTAGGCATATAAATTACCCATCATCTTCTCCTCACGTGGCATATTTCCACCCTAAGGGTGTGTATTGCTACTATCACCCGCACTTAAGCTTAAGTGTAGGGAAAACTTCCCCTTTATCCGTTAAATAAGGGTATAGTCAAGCTCGTGACTCGAACAAAAACAACGCTTCTTGGGAGGCAACCCATGTTTATATTTTTAAATGTTTGTTTTTAATTTTTATTTGTGTGTCTATATATCTTTTTCATTATTGTTTATTCTCATGTTAGACTTTGTGAAAATGCTTTATTTTGTTTTTAACTTCGTCTTAATTGCATATAAAGGTATTTTACAAAAAAGATAAGTGTAGGGAAGATCACATATGTTTTTAAGAACATGAACATGAGATTAACAATAATTGAAATTGTATATATATGTGTGTTTGTTAGAGTCAAATGCTTGTATCGAGTAGTAATGGATGTTTTGCAGGAATTTTTCTAGGTTTTAATGAGGTAATTTTTCTAGAATTTTTCCAGAAAACGTACCAGACCCTTTCTGTCAGGACAACCTGATGGCGTTCGGATTAAAACCCGACGGCTTCAGGCAATGTGGAAACAGATTCTCAGTTTTGTTTTCTGTTTAACTTGTGATTTTTGGAAACTTTCGATTCTTAATTTTCCAGAAAAACTGCAAACATCCATTCCACAAGCATTATATCTTATTTGCTTTGTTTTTATTTCTAGGTCTGGAATTACATCTTGTTGTGATTTTTCTTTGTTCGGTTTGATGCTTTGGGTTGTCGTTTTATTGTAAGTGTGCAGGTTATATTGGACAAGAAGAAGAAACACATATTTGATGAAGATTATTACTTATGCATTCTTCTTGGAAGAGAATTTAACCGCAACTTCATACATATCCTACCGAGCTAATCAGGGGAGTACTAGTTTCTTTTCCTTACTTACCTTCCTTTATCATAACTTTGATGCTTTCGGGAAACATTGGGGACAATGTTTAGTTTAAGTGTAGGGAGGGAGAATAAAATGGGAACTTAGAAACTATTCACTCACTTGATCATTTGTCTTGTACTTAGTAATTTGTGTAATAAACTATGAGAAATATTGGTTAGGGAACTTTAGTCTTATTAAAGCGTCTCATGGATAAGAATTATATGACTAGCACAAAAACCATTTACCACTCAAATTCCACCCCAAAAATGTGAGGTTCGCCCCTAGATCTTTAGAAATAAAAGCATTTATCTTTAATGCTTAGTGAGTGTACTGGTAGTATAATAGATTCTATAACTTGTTTTGTGATGCATTCCGAGATCGCTAGTGAGACTACACTTGTGTAGTTAGGAGTAACTAAATGATAAGAGGCATTAGGATAACCCTTTTTTAAAACATGTATTATAATTACATCTTCCACATCGGTTGAGTTACCCCACACCCTTGCGATGTACTCATCTTTAGTACACGATACCCCTAGTTAACCCCTCAGAGCCTATCCTTTTTCACGATTCTCGTGATGTTTCGGTTTTCCAGAATATCAATGAAGAGCATTGTTTACAATCCACCCCAAATGTACACCCAAATCACCTTATCCTACCTTGTATGCACTCATCTTTAGTGCATTATTGTTATCATTATTTAACCCTTAGTTCAATTATCTAGTTACTTGCATGGTTGCTAAGTCGAGTCATATCTTTTGTACACAATTTTGGGATGATTGGGACTCATGGGTAAAAGTAATATTATATGGAGTAACGGGAAAGAACGATAAATTCAAATTCCCTTTGTCTACGTAATTAAATACTTCAAGTGTTTTGATCTTTTCAAATCGGGTCAATTAGTGTTAGAGAAATAAAAACTCAAGTGTAGGGATGCTCCTATAAATCCCTTATATTTTGATGTTATCGTAGAGGGTGGTTGAGTAAAAAGGTATGAAAAAAAAAATCAAAAAAAGAAGTGCAAATATGTTTGCAAATGGTTCGTCTAAGTGACGAAAACGTGCTCCCCCTTGATGATTGTAAAGTTGCAATGGGGTGTCATGAAGTATAATCCAAAAGAGGATCAAGTTGCAAATGTATTTGCAATGTATGGTTTGACACAAAGCTCCCCCTAGCTTTATGGTGTCAAAATCTTCATGTGTACTTTGAAAATCAACAAAGTAAAGGTTAGAAAACAAGAGTATAGTGCATAATTTCCTGCAAATAAAACTCAAGTTAGTAGTAATCTGTGCTTCTGTAACACGGATCCCACGGTTCCCTTCTTGGAGGGATCCGTCTAGGCATTTTGGAGGGATCCGGTTGTCTTGTGACAGTTTCTTCAGCAATGAAGATGTGTCAAACAATGCTAATGAAGAGGTAAGATATGTGTGTAATATAGCAAGCACAACACACAAAATAATCATGGCATATAGATATTCATTCAATAAAACAAGAGATAATCAAACAAATCTCTAAAACTAAGAGAATGAACTAGGCCATACAAATACTACTTAATACAAACTAGTTACTAGACTTAAAATGCGACAATGTGCTTGAGTCTAGGGATGAGTGGACTTGTTGATTTGATCCAACTTTGCAAGAAGATGATTAAACATGAAATGTATCTCATTTCGTGCTTCTTGAACAAGTCCTTGAGTGATTAGACAATTTGGACAATCATTGTCTTGGTTTGGAACCGGAGGGAAATGGATATTTTGAGGAGGCTCTATGTGTGATTGTGGGTCTTCATTTTGAGAAGTAGGATGAGGTTCTAAAAATGAGGGTGGTAATGGAACTTCTTCCATATGATCAAGGTTGTTCCTTGTCTCCTGATTCGCTTCAAACTGTCAAGTTTATAACACAAGTCAACCACTTGTGAATGGTCAACCGTAATAAAATTCAAACAGTCTAAAACCAATGCAATTTCCCTTGGAATATAGTGGATTCCCGGGTCGTTAAGTCCTACGGAGGATTAATGGTGCTTAAAAACGTTCAGATGTCGAATGATCACTAAGGATAATGATCAGTAAGGATTTTGATTGGTAATTACACTACTGATTGATTGGAATTGTATTTGGATACAGAATTATAAAGCACAACAATCAGATTAAACAAACGTAAATACGTACGTTTATTAAATGTTACGTAAACGTACAAAATAAAACGTAAATTTAAAAGAATAAAACACCTATGGATATGAAAATGATATTTTTACAATCCTAATAATAAAATAAAATTACTAGAAAATTAAAATTATTTTTGTAACTATTTATTTAATTATTATTAATTAAAAACTATTTTTAACTATTTAATAATACCCTAAAATATAAGAAAATATGAAATAAGGCTAGAAAAATGAAATTATGACTTAGAAAAATCTAAAATAATATAAAACTAATTTTAAAATTGAAAATATATTTTTTAGACTTTTTATCTATTTATTATTAATTAATTACTATTTATTAATTATTTAAAATACACTTAAATACAAGAAAATATAAGATTAACCTAGAAAATTGAAATTTTAACTTAGAAAAATCTAAAATATTATAAAACTAATTTTAAAACTGAAAAGATATTTTTTATTTTATTTATTTATTTATTATTAATTATTTAATACTTTTTAACTATTTTAAATTCTAATAAATACTAAACAAGCTAAGAAAATTATGAAATTTTTTCTATAAATATCCTATGGTGACAGAAAGCTAAGAAAATTATAAAAACAAGAAGCTCTTAGTAATAAGCTGAAAAAGAAAATTAAAAAGCTAATTTCTATTAAATAAACGCTATCACTATTTTTAAAATGATGTTTTTGCGGTTTTTCTTCTTGAAAACTATTTAACTACTGATTATAAGCAACTTTTATAAAAACAAAAATTTTGAAACTTAAAAATAAGCTATTTGAAGGCTTATTGGCTTAACAGTGAGCTTATGAGCTTATTTTGATGTTTTTAAGCTCAAACAAGCTTACAAGCTGGAACCAAAGATGAAATAAGATGCAACAAGCTAAAACTACTTATATTAAGCTAAAAGGCACACAGAAACACACTGATAAGCTAAGGATAAGCAAATAAGTACTTATCCTAAACCTATCAACCAAACAGGCCTGCAGTCATATCTAGAAGCAATTTAAGCTTAATAAATAAGCTGAAAAGCTCAAAATTAAAACTGAAGTAGCAAGATGGGTTGGTGAGCTTTCCAAAAAGTCCAAGCTCACACTGAGGGAACCACTGTAGAGCTTATGAAGAGCTTGAGAAAAAGCTTATAAAACACTGATTAATAACTCAGTATATACTGAGTGTATTGGGACAAACAAAAAGCAACTAGCAGTCCTACCAAACAAGCTAGAAAGGGAAAAATAAGCTTTGGACCTTTTAGATGGCTAGATTGGCTTTCCAAAAAGCCAAGGTTCAATGCATGGTTCCACTAATAAGCTCTGTGTGAGCTTGTGAAAGTGGCTTAAGTACACTGAGTAAGCAGTTTACACAAGAAATGGGACAACTTAAAAGCTAGTAGCAACCCTATTAAATAAGCTACAAAGTTGAAATTAAGCACTGGACTAAAGATATGGGTAGTTAAGCTACACAAAAAGCTAAAGTACACAAGCTGGAACTCACTAATGAGCTTTTGACAAGCTTATGAAAAAGCTAGCTCAACTGTGCACAGGACACATTTTTAGAAAAGGGCTTAAAAGAAGATAAGAAATAAGCAGTTAAATAAGCTAACTAGAAATTATAAAAAATAATATGATAAAGATGAGCAACTAAAGTTTATAAACCTAAAAGCTTAAAACATGAAACTCAAAATTAAATCCTATAGAAAATGATCTATTTTATTCAAAAACGACTAAACTGAAAATTTGACTTTTTAAATTACACTAAAGGTTTGACTTTGATGAACTTTAGATCAATCCTACTCACTGATTATGTTGTAATAAGCTATGTTAAGATGAAATTAAGCTAGATTCACTGGTTATGAACAACTATGATGAAATTTATACTCTGAATCCTAACAGTTAACAACCTAAGTGAGATTAAAGAAGATTTTGACTTTTTAACAAGTGAGGTCTGGTTTTTATTGTTGCAATGAGTTATTATGACCTAATGTGGTATGAAACAACAATAAGCAACAACACAAATAACCTTTAACACAGGAAACACAGTGAATCCAAACAAAACTTTAACTAACTGATTTGGTGAATTTCAAATGATTCCACAGGTTAAGACCATACAACTGATTACAGACCTTATATTATCATTTAATGAACTAAAGAAACATTAAACAACAACAATAACAACATAGAAATCAGATATGACAATTATGCTAATATGACTGTTAAACTATGATTTTTAACAACTACAAATTAAAGAGAACAAGCATGCAATATTAAGCTATAATCTAACTAGCAAACACTAAATAAGCATAGAAGCACAGAGATAAGCAGTTTATAAGCACTTGAACAGTGAAATGCCAAAATTAAGAATTAAGCTTACAAGTTGCTTCCAAGCTCAAAACTGAGAACCAAGAGCTGACACAACCTATAGCTTCCCAAGAAGCACTAAACCAAGGGCAATCCAAAAT
Source organism: Chrysanthemum seticuspe (assembly GCA_019973895.1). Classification (NCBI taxonomy): domain Eukaryota; kingdom Viridiplantae; phylum Streptophyta; class Magnoliopsida; order Asterales; family Asteraceae; genus Chrysanthemum; species Chrysanthemum seticuspe. The sequence continues at coordinate 303,770,640 of BPTQ01000006.1, forward strand.
CAACCCTGCTCCAATGTCTCTTTCATCTTCTCCACTGATTTTTGATTTTCTCACTATTTTTGAGTATTTTTGGTATTTTTGCTTTTTATGTCTATAACTGATTTTAAAGGTATCTAATAGCTTACATAAGCTATATAAGGAGCTTATATGAGCTTATGAGTCCAAAATAACAGCTACAAACAACATTAAGCTAAATTGAGATTTTAAGCTTGAAAATGCATAAACTTGAAAATGATACTGAAACTTGAAATTGATTATTGATAAAGATGTACAATACACTGAAATACTTAAACAAAGTGCTTAAAAACTTGAAATTACACTGGAAAGCTTAAAGTAATTAAAACGACTAAGAAATTTTAAAAATTATACTAGATATACTTCATGTTGCTTCATCTCTTCTTTATAATGATCTTTTTAGACTCTGTCGACATCTCTGAGACTTTCCCACTTCTTTCCAACCATTGGATCTTTAAAAATCATCAGAACCATGCACTTGTCATTTTGGCGCCAAAATTTCTTTGAGCAGGTTTTGGCAATTAATGCAATTTGGGAGATTGTGGAGGTGTTAAGGGAGTGGGTAGATAGGTGGAAAGGTGGTGATGAGGTGGAAAGGTGGTGAAAACAACTCTGGTTTTGGTTTGCAGGCTTGGGTGAGGATGATGAACAGTGACACTGGTTTTTTGGCGCGTTTGACTTTTTTGACCGTTTTTATTAATAACGTTGGGGGTTCACAATGGGATTTGGCAGGGTCAAAAGGGTTTTGGACTAGCTCAAGGGTCAGGGTTCAAGGGTCAAGTTGAGTTGGGTTGGTCTTGTGACTGGGCCAGATTTGGGTTTGGGTTTTATATTATATAAGGTCCGGTTTGGTTTGTTGTTTGATACACAAGGACCAATTTTGTAATTTCTGCAAACTTGAGGGACCAAAACTGTATTTTTTCCAAATTTATTCCAAGGACCAATCTTGCCAATCTTTAATAGTACAAGGACCACATTTGATTATTTTCACTTTTTAAATTTCCAAGGACTATATTTGACAATTTTCAAACTTTAGGGACTAAAGTTGTCATTTTGTAATTTTTAAACTTTGAAGGGTTTGTTTTGACAACTTTTGAATCCTATGGACCTTAAATGATATTTTGCTTTATTTTGATTTTCCAGGGACTATTTTTGACAACTTTTAAAACTTGGGGGACTAAAACTGCCAATTATGCAAACTTGATACGTTTTTCATCTGATTTTGGAATTTTTGCATTTGAAACACATAAAACACTTATTTGTGATATTTTTATCATTTTGATGCTTTGACTGGTGTTTTCAGATGTTTTTGCAGTCTAAATGGTATAAAAATGATGAGTATTTGCACACTCATCAATCCCCCACACTAAACTATTGCTAGTCCCTAGCAATCTTTTGAGAAAAATTAATGGATTTCATCTCTTTACCAAAAGCCATTACTTCTGGAGTAGCCAATTGTTTTAGTTCAAGTAAGAACCTTGGTACAATGATAACCAAATGATTTTGAGCAAATCACCAGCTTTCAACGGTTTTGATTTGTCTTTACCAGAAGCCGTTTGCTTCTGGACTAGCCAACTCTTAGATAAAATATCTTTGGTGAGCCGATTACCAATTATGGCTTTCCAACTGCCTTTACCACAAGCCATAAACTTGTGGGCTAGCCAACTTTTTACTAATTAAAGATATGGTGAGCTGAACACCATACAATTTTGGGCAAATTGCAAGCCATAAACGGATTTGAGATATCTTTACCAAGAGCCGTTTGCTCCTGGATTATCCAATCCTTATGTGGGTTAGACATGGCGGACTGATTACCATTTGTTGAGTAAGTGCAAAACACTTACTCAAAAAAAAAAAAAAAAATTGGCCAAAAAACGGGGGAATTGGGTGGTATAATTACATGATAAAATTCGTGAGAATTCCCCCCCACACTAGAAATGAATATTGCCCTCAATATTCAAAGGGAAATACTACGGCC